>VZRE01005984.1:3743-19021 GCA_013396775.1 Cephalopterus ornatus | reverse complement strand
GGGGAGGGGGGAGGGGGGGGGGATATTCCTGCCCAGTTTTTAGCACACTTGAAACCTATGACAGTAGCTAAACATCTGCCTGTCAATTTGACATAGTGAACAAATTTCTATTTTTGTTTTGCTTTTACTTAGGACTTTGGTTTATCTGTTAAACTGTCTTTATTTCAAACCACAAGTTTTCTTACTTTTACACATCTGATTCTCTTCCCATACCCACTGATGGGAAGTAAGCAAGTGGTTGTGAGGGAATTAGCTGCCTATCAGCTCTACATCAGGAGACAAACATTTAAACGTGGATGGAAAACCAAATTTCCTTCTGCTTTCCCAGGCTGAACTACACTCTCAGCTTTACTTCTCTTCAAACACCTACCCACTTCCTAGTCTCCACTTCACTCCTTCATTCCAGACACCTCTTCTCTCATCCTGTTATCACTGCAGGTTACATCCTTCAGTGAAGCAACTGGCTATCATCTGGGTCAGTGCAGAGCTGTTTCTTTCACTCTTTATTTTTCAGTTGGGGGTGGGGGTTAGCTCCTTGTTCCATGGTTCCTATGCTCAGGCGTGGTTCCACCACATGACACAGCCCCATTTTGTAGGTGTCCCTGTTCTCATTTGGGCTTACCCATCGACCGCAATCTCTAGCGGGCTGGTACATGCTCTGGCATGGTTGCAGCCCCTTTGGGGGTGTGGCTGCTCTGCCATGGAACATCTCCTAGTCTTCTGACCTTGTTGTTTCCCCCTTCTTCTTTTCCCAGCATTTTCTTCCCTGTCTTAAATATCTTTCCACAGAGATGCCATGAATTCTTCCAACTGGCTCACATTTGATCTGGAGTGGGTCTATTGCTGAGGTGGCTGGAACTGGCTGTGACTGGCTGGGGCCCTGGTTTCTTCAGCAGATACCAACCATGAGAGTTTTTTAGCTCAAGTTCAGTGCTGAGTTAATGTATTTCATACATTTACATATCTTCCTACATTATATCAAACAGGCATTACCTTAGACTATGCTTCAGTGGACATTCTTATTTTGGAAATGGATTTACAAAAAAAAAGAAAAATTTAAGAAAAGCTGAAGAACCTAATCTAGACTGGTATTTGACTCTAAGTTTGCAGTAGATGACCACAAAGATGAGCTCGCTCTTCTATCAAACATTATCACAAACAATCCTGCTAAAGTCAGTGAGATTTTTCATGGCGCAAGATGCTGCCAATTTTAGTCTGAGTTATCAGAATCTATCCCATAATTATTACAGTGAACCATTAAAGTCTTGACATTTATCACACTGTGGTATTTGCCATTAGTGAGGCATTTGCAGTTCCTCTAAGCTTGAATGGGGAGTACTGCAAATACCATATGAAGTTTAACAACCATCAGCAGTAAATGTCAAGATTTTAATGGTACTTACTCTACACATAATATGCATTTAGAACTGAAAATGTTCAAAAAAGTCTGAGTTCTGAACTGAGTTTGGTTTTTTGCATCCTGTATTGTATTCTGTAATTTCACAAATTTAAGTTACACGTGATATTTATTTCAGGCTTACGGAAACTCTGGAAGACTTTATTGTCAATAATTTAACAGAAGTTTGACTTTCTTAGAAGCCTACATCATATGTAACGACACTCTACACAAGCATAGCTAGTAAGCACAAACATTACTGTATAGTTTAAGTAAGTTAGTGGTATGTTGTATAATAATATAATGCAACTAGTTTTGAAAATTATTCTTCATTAGCTAGAAGGAGCTCTATAACTGTTGTTGTAGGATGCTATCTAGAATAGATGTGAAGAATATTAGAAGATTTGGTATTATTCTTAGAGAGTCAAGAGAAAATATGTGCAGGTACAAACACACACATGCACAGATATGTTTGGTATCAAAGGATTCTTATCCTTGGTTTTGTAAACCTGCAGGCTCTATTTTGGATACAAGCCTTGTTTACCTATTTCGTTCCTTGCACACTACAGGGGAAACTGTAAAATAGCTAAAATTCAGTAACTGATAGCATTTGATTAAACACAGACAATTCATAAACCTCAGCAGTTCTCCCAGGTTTGAAGTATCATTTCAGGAGGAAGAGAGAAAGACTGTTAATAAAAATCAGAGCAAACTAACAGAATTAAAGAAGCAATGCAACCTGTTCCTACACTTATCTGGTAGCCTAAAGTGCATCAGAGTCCTGCTCACTTTGAAATTCACATCAGATATCCAAGAAAAGTTGTGCAATTTCCAGTGATATGTAGGAGTCTTGAGGGGTGACTTCAGCTATATCCTTAAAATTGAATTCATATATTGCATTGATTATTCACCATCATGCACTGCAAAGGATATTGTTCATGAAAAACTAAAGTGTTTTCTTGCCTTTTTTTTTTTGTTTGGTTTAGGTTTTTTTGAGTTTTGCTCTTATTTCTGGTTTATCTATAGCTTTATACGAGGCAAAAGCCAATTCCAATTCTTTATCTAGTTTTCTAGTAATGCCTTTAATAAATTTCTTTTCATATCAAGAGATCAGATGACCTTTCCAACACTCAAAGATTACTATTGTGCAGAAAAACTATATAGCATATAAACTATATACAATGCCTGATACTTTACTTAAAGAAAACAATAACAACATTGTTAATCTTCCTGAGTACAGATATCTATTTATTATCAAAGATGTTTTTCAAGTGGAACTCGAGAGTTTGCCTGGATTTTATTCAGGTCACAAAAGAAAAAAATCTTAAATAATGAAAGAAATTTTTTTATCACAATTCGTACAGCATACAGTCCTGTCCATGGACATGGATAGAATGAATTATGAAGATATTTAAGGTACAAAGACAAAGAATATTTAGGAATAATTTCTACTCAATAATGTTTACAGCCTGCTATCTAATGCTTCACAAAGTTGGGGGTTTAATTAATAAAAGCTTTCTCGTGTGCACAGCACGTGTAACATTTTTAATTACTAGTCTGTGAAAAATGAATATTAAGTGAGATATGCGTACACTTACTTATACAAAACCTATTTGTTCTCAACTTTTACAAAAAAGAAAAGCCCATAGAAATAATTTTTTTCCTATATGACAAACAAACCATTTTAGTCATGACCAGTCCTTGAATATTTATACGCTCGATAGAGACAAGAAAAAAAATCTCATAAAGTTTTCATCCTTAACTTCATTTTATTAACTTGAATAATTTATAGCAGACATGTATTTTCCATCAAGTCCATTACTGCAAAGAAAGGCAAAATATTAAAAAAGGATCATTTATGTACCCCATGATGTTCTTGCGGTGAAACACTAAGCATCAGTTACTGGTTATCATTCATGCAATTTTCTGACTCCATTAAAAATGTTTTGAAAAACATGGAAACAGCTTTAATTACTTCTATAGAAATTTGCTCCCATCTTTAAGTAAAAAAATTGCTGTCACTCATTCAAAAAAAATAGCTAGACTTTTAAATAACCATGAATACACACCTAAGAATTAAAGGTTTTTTAATACCCTAGGCAGGCAGCCTTCTATTGTTAAATATCAATCTTCTTATAACAGCTATTTAGAAAAATATGCTCAAGGCCATGTGTATGGTTTAATTAATAAAGAAACAAGTACTGGGAATTGTTACTGCACATTATCTTATATAGTCAGAGTCTTCACTCTTTTCTTAATTGTTCTAAATAATTTTGAAGAGTTTTCTTTAGTTCCTTCTTTATTTATCCTCTTCTTAAAATTGATATAAAGCAAAAAAATGTCCCCAGCTTGAAATGGGATAGGTCCGCTAGGAAAACATTCAGTGTAATAGACTGAACAGAATTGTCATAAGAAATCTCCCGCATCCTTACATGGTTCAAAAAATGTTTTTTAGTTCATTAGGTTGGTACAAATAAAGCACCTTTTATTTTAATCAAATGTCATCTTACATGATGACACTTTACTATGTGAACTTAAGGTAAAATGTAGACTTGGGAAGCAGTGAGGTAGAATTATAAAATCAGAAAACAACCAATTAGAGCATTTCTTCATACTGCTGAGACAGGATTCAGCTCCAGATTCCTAAAATGCAGTGTATAAGTGTAGGTGTCCAGGAGTCTGCAAATGTAAATCTATTTAGCTAATTATGTATTCTTGTATTTGAATATCTGTACGGCTTTCCATGCTATAACTGAGTTGTCTAAAAAGAAGTGCATACAGCCAATTTGGAAAATTTAAATAATTATATTATTCCCCAGCTTCAGTTGATCATATAAGAGTTGATTCTTTCACCCTCTCTGGCCCCCCAGTTGTGTGAATTGTATCTGTCAGGCTTGTTTGAATATTTCAGGTATATGTAGCACACCAGAAAACAGCTCCAGTTACAAGCTGACAAGTTTCACTGACTTATTTGACTATCTTGCCATTGACCATGGTGAGAACATAGAAACACAGCTCAGACATGGATATCTAAATTTTGGTATTTGAATAAAGTTTTGAGGTCTGAAAAGCTATTGCAAGGACCTTGAGCACATCTCCTGACTTCTAGATGTTTGCTGGCCTGGGCCTAGATCCAGATGGGAAAGAGCCCAGCTAGTGACCTTGGGGAAAATTGTTGTGAAGAAGGCAGACTTGGTAGGGCTTGCATCCCACCCCTTACAAATGGAGCTGTCCTGCTGGGACGGGCCGGAGTTCCAGCCTCTGCTGTTTCATAGCCTTGCCCCATCCGTAGGGAAGCTCCCAGTGCCCAGGGCTGGGCCTGTCTCAGTTTTCACCAGCTGCCCTGTTCCCTAGGTGGGTCAGTGAAACAGGTCCTGGCTGCCAGGCTCCGCCCTAGTGGCCCCTGGGGAATCCCTGATTCCCACAGGCAGCTGCATCCTCCACTTTCACAGATTTGTTATCAGTCAGCAACATGCATGGCCATCCAAATGGGTAGAAACTCAGATTATTAAATTACTAAAGGAAATACACACTTCTTGTTTTGTTAGAGGTGCTCAAAAATTATTCCAGAAAAGCTCCTAGGTGGTTCAGAGAACACATAGGCAAAAAGGATTTTAAAAGTTAGCAGTTAAAAAAAAAAAAAAACCAAACAAAAAACCCCCACAAAAATACCAAAACCAACCAACAAACAAAAACCCCAAACAAACAAACGAACAAACAAACTAAACCAGGATCCATTGAGGACATTGGGAAAGAGCAATTGTAGGAACTGAGACCTTAGAAGGAAAATTGCAATATCTGGAAAATATCTATAGAGCGAAATAATATCCATGGAGTAACTATTCTTTCATTTCCACTGATAAGGACTAGATAATGAAAATCTAGGCCTCTACCTATGTCCTGGTATACAACCCATTAGAGATACGTAAAACAAAACAAGACTAGTGGGGGACTTACATGCCTGGGAGTTTCTGGAAAAAGCACGTAGAGCCTATGGCTGTTGTCATCATCCAAAGTCACAGTAAATTGACGGGTTGTAAGTAGAAACTTCTGCAGATGGGAAAGTAGATTACTTGAGAGGATTGCAGGATATAGGATGGGTGAATGGAATACTCTGCAGAGGAAGCAGTCTGATGGATACTTTTCAGAACTGAAAGGACTCTCTTATCAACAATCTTAATAAAATGAGAATAAGAACAACATTTTTTCAGGAATGAGGGAAGAACATGACTCAATAATAATAAGGATGTGTAAAGCAATAATAAGGATGTGTAAAGCTAAAAGTCTAAAGTTAATTTTTAGGAAATTTAGCACTCTTATCTGTCAGAATGACACACCTTCAGAAATGTGCTGCCTGTCTCCTAATATTCAGACTCTTGAATGTTAATACTATGGACTGATGAGAATTCCCTGGCTTTCTGACTGGAATATAATGATAGCTGCATAGTATCAAGGGATGAAATTTTAGTGGATATTCTATAAAATCCTCACATATAACAGTAAAGGGGTGAACCACCCATCCTGGAGACAAATGTTCACCTATGGATGAGTTCTTAAAGAGGCCTATATATTGTACAGTGATTTAATTTTTGGACTTTCAAACCTTTTGACTGGAAAGTACATAGGGAAACACAATAAAACACAAGGGCATTTAGACAATTACAGAAACAAAACAACTAGGATTCAAAATCAAGGAGAGTATAGGGTATTGTAACTAGGAAGAAATAATCATCTTTACAAATACAAAAACAAACCAAATCTAATGGTGAAAAGAAGGAGGAGACTTATGCTTGCTGGGCTTAATGAAACTTAAGTGTTTTGTTAGATAGGTGAAGGAGGGGTTTGGTTTTGGTTTGGTTTGAGTTTAGTTCATGTCTCAAGTCAGGTACAACCTTGAAAATTTCAAACCCTCTCCCCACTACACTCTAAAAAATATTAAGGAGAAAAATCTAGAAGATAAAGACAGACGAGTCTAGGAAACACAAAACTGTTCCAGGCTGCATATTCTGTGGAAGCGAAATCTGAAATACAAGTCCTCAAATACTTACAAGACATGTGCAAAGTGGAAGAGGAGGTTGCTGAAAATATTTGAATTGGACAAGAATTAATGAACTTATCATAGACTGAGCATTTATGCAGTGCTTTCAGAAGTTTATACAAGTTCTAGGTAAAGAGTGGAATAGATTATATAAATTACTCTGTGTAGAAAACAGTTCTAGACTCCGCATTCCGTTTTGGCAGCATTTCTCTAGCATTACTTGTGAATAGCATATTTCATTGTAGGGTTGCAGGTGAACTTGCTGACCTCTTTAAATCTTTTACAGACTTGATTTTTTTATGAAGAGGTAATCACGGAAAAAGGCTATTATTCTTTTTTTCTTGTTTATTTCTTTCTTAATAATGCACAATTTAAAAACATATTTCTTCTTGATTTAATCATCTGCTCTTTTTTTCTCACTGAGACAAATTCATGTGTTTAGCTTTAGATTTTTCACGAACTGCCACACATAAAATACTAATCTAAAAGTAAGAAAGTTGTTATTGTGAAGGTTGATTTGCTGTTGTAATTAAAAAGCTTAATTGTTCATCATTTAAAATATTACTGTTCTAGTATTCTTTTCTAAATTCAATGTACAAAACTATTGCTGTGAACAAAGAATCTTATATTTACTGTTTTACCCATTGTCTAATCCAAATGGTGGGTGTTTGTGCCAAAGTAATTTCTTAAAACAACAGAGTTATGTTGATTTGGATTGCAGAATATTGTTCTGCATAGCCTGAAGGTCTGAATTCTACCTTCTTTTTTTTTCCTTTTCTTTTTTTTCGCCAAATATTTTGTGCTCTATCACCAGGATGTCCAAATTCTGTGAAATTTAACTGTTACTGAGGGAAAAGAAATCTAAGAAGGGAAAATCCTAGTAAAGAGGTAGAGATGGATCAATTATTTCTGCTGCTGTTAATGATTTACAAAATCCTTTTGTTTCTAATGGCTCTTAGCTGTTAGTTTGCTTTTCAAGCAGGAGCCACATTCCACATTTTTCCCAGGAAAAATAGAATTAAGACCAAATTTGCATGCAGGCAAAATGAAAAGGAAAATTCACTGAGGGAAGCCAACTAGTAACATTGATGGAAATATTCTTTAAAAGAAAAAAAAAATTCCATTAGGAAAAAAATATATTGCCAAACTGGACACTAACTGACAATTTTCCTTTATAAAAGTAGAAGGTAAATTTCAGTTGGCATCATATGGGTAATCTTTAAAAAAAACCAAACAAACCAAAACTGAAAATTCTTGAACAGTGATTCCTTTGTTTGGATACATCATTACGAGCATAAACATGTTTAAAGAACAAGCCTTTTCAGCATCAGACTGTGTACATTTGTGTTAAATAATAAGGAACAACACAAGGGAATTAGCACTACAGTAGAAATGGAACAAAAACAAATTATTCTCTAGATAATAAAGAAAAGCAAAAAATACAAATGCATTTCAAGGTTATAGATTTTCTAGCACTTATAGCTACTAAGGATATATTATGTGATTAAGTAATATGAAAGCCCATTTGCTTCTCACTACAGAAAATATTCCAAAACAAAGCTACATGTGAATTATTTACACTCGCAAAAAGTCAGCAGTGTGCAATATAGAGAATCTACTAAGTTTACTTTTACAGATTCAATTTTAACTGCTGTTTTAAAGGATATTCTGTACAGGTGGGTTGACCTTGCCTGGACATCGAGTGCCACCAAAGCTGCTCCAACAGTCCCCTTCCTCCACTAAACAGAGGAGATAAAATATAACAAAAGACTCATGGGTTGAGGTAAGGACAGGCAGTGGGTCTGTCTTGGAGTCAGTTGGCATTGACTCCATCAGACACAGGGGAAGCTTCTAGCAGCTTCTCACAGAAATCATCCCTGTAGCACCCCTGCTACCAAAACAAACCCAATACAGCTGTTTTCAGTGCTTATGCGGATATGTTCTTTATATTACAAAATGGTTGTGCTAATGAAGGAAGCAAGTACAACTAAAAAGCTGATATCACTGAGGAGCAGAGACACATAGGAAAGTATGAAAATATCAGAATCTTAGTTTTACCTAAAAATATATAAATTCTATACCAATGTTTTTTACTTACTGTAATAAACTGAAAACTAACACATAGGGCTAGCTAACACTGTGGGCACACAGATGTTCTCCTCCTCTATATTGACATGTAAAATACCTTTAGCAGAAGAATTAAAAATCAATGTCTCACGAATTTCTGTGGGTAGAAACACCTCTGTATTGCAGGAGAGATTGGGTGACCAACACAAAGCTCCAGAGCAAAATTTAGACCTTTAAAGTTTAAAAATAAATCCAAACCTAAGAAATTTCTCTTTCCTGAAAAAATAGTAATATTTTTTTGTACATTCTAAGGTAATTTCAGTATGTTTTTGGAAGAGTCTGACCTGTGATAATACGTCACTCATTAAGTCCCACATATCAGCTTAACATATCGTGATTGTTATGCCTTTTCTGTAAGAGACAGTACTTGTGTATAGAGGTATTTTCTTGTGGCGGGATTGTGCTACTGCAGTAAAATGTTCAATAATACAAAGCATGAAATTTACATAATCACATTCACAAGTTTTTCTTCTTTTTTGGTTAGTATACAGATAATAAGATAATTATCTAAACATCAAAAAAGATTTGATTATATCAATTGGTTTGCCCATTGAAAAATCAAGACTAGTCCGTTGTTGTGCTATTTAATATTACACGACTACTATTAATTAAGGGGTATTCAGAAACAGTTTCAAAAGTAAATGAAACATTCCCGACACCCAAAACTTAACACAGTTGCATCACAGAGTCAAATTACGAATCAGACTGAAAGGGACCTTGAAAGGTCAGAGAGGGTTGCGCAGGACTTTGTCCAGTTGGGTCATCGAAATCTCCAAGAATGGAGGTCACACATCCTTTCTGGTCAATCTGTTCCAGAATCCTACTGTTCTCATTGAGAAGAAGTTTTTGTGCTATCTGAAGCACTTTTATTTCAAATTTTCTCCTTTGCCTCTTATTCTTCTGCCACGCACTTCTGGGAGAAACTTAGCTCCATATCCTTTCTGACCTTCCACTAGGCCCTGTGGGCTCCTGTTAGGTTCTCCATCACCAACTCTTCCCCAGGATGAACAAACATTTCAGACTCTCCTCACAGGGTAAGTGCCCAGCTCCAATCAGCCTGGTGGCCTTCCATAGAACTTCTTCCAAGTTATTTACTCTTATGAATTATTTGCTTCTTATTTTTCTTTTTGTTGTGTGTGTAAATATAAACAGGTGTATTATCCAGTTGTAACTGAGTAGAAGGAGTTAATTACTTCTGTTGACCTTCTGTCTGTGTTCCTGTTCATATAGCCCTATATGAAGCTTTTTTGTCAGAGTTCCTTTCTGGCTCATATTCAGCTCACTGTCCTCCAGGACCCCTAGAGCCTTCTCATCAGAGCTGCCACTCTCTAGATCATCACTCACCAGTCCGTATTCTTGCCACGAGATTTTTTTTTTCCAGAGGATGAACTTTGCATGTGTCCTTGCTGAATTTCAGAAGGTTCTGTCAACACATTTCTCCACACAGACAATGTCAGCACTGACCTTCAGTGTATCTTCTGGTCCCTCCCAACTTGGTGTAATAGGCAAATTTTAATGAGGGTGAACTGCATCACCTCCTTAGTGTCACTGAGAAAGATATTAGACAGGACATATTCTCATTCAGACTTCTGAGGTATTTTTTATCAACACCCAACCCATTAACCACCATTCTCTGAGCCCAGTCATTTGACCGGTTTTTTACCTATTGATTTTTCCACTGGTCCAAGCCAAAACATCCCAACTTCTATATAGGAACATTATTTGAGACAGTATTAAAGCCTTGCAGAATTAAAGACAAATTTCATTCGCAGCTCTTCTTTCTTCTGCAAATCCAGTTATTTTATCACAGAAGGCAATCAGGTGTGTCAGGAATGATTTGTTCTTGGTAAAAATTCATTCAGTCAGAACTCACTCTGAGATTTTTCCAGGGACTCCCATAAGGCTGACCACTCTCTAGTTTCTTAGGTTGACCTTTCGGACTATTTTTAAGGTAAGTGCAACATTTGCCTTTCTCCAGTCATTGGGGATATTCTCTGATTTTCATGATCTTTTGAAGATGACAGACCAGAGCCTTGGAATGGCAATGGCAAATTCAATCAACACCCACCGATGCAGTCTGTCAGGTGTCACAGTCTAGTGAGGGTTGAGATATGAACCAATCCTCCTCCCCATCTGGTAGTTCCTCTCCTCCTTAAACCCTATGTCCACAAAGGGACCTTGTTGACGAAGACTGAGGCAATGATGGTGTTGAGTATCACAGCATCATCTGTGTCTTCTGACACTGAAGTGATCAGTGCTGGGTTTCTATTTTTCTTAAGAAGCTCTGCAAAAGACTTGGCTTGTGAACTGTAACTGTGTGAAACTGATGTCCAAAATATTTGCATGTATTCAAAAGATTATCCCTAACTGAAGGAAAATCAGTCACAATTCTTTCCACTACACTGACAAATTTCTTTGGAAATCTTTCCTGCTTCTTATAAGCTATAAGTCTTACATCAGAATCAGCAAGTTATTACTCTCTTTAACCAAACACAATTTAAAGGATCAATTTAGCATTTTTCCATCAGTTTGTTTCCAGTATCTTCTAAGTTGCATTAAAATATGCTAGTATAGTTATTCATCATTAGAACTATACTGTTAGTAGGATCTAATATGATAGGAAATAGTTACTTTACAGGAGTAAATTGACAATTTCTCCTCATACACTGGATCAAAATTCATAAAAATGATCCCACAGAGAGTTTCCAAGTAATTTGGACTTAACAAACACAAAAGCATAATATTGTGTATTAAAAAAGATCTTTCTCTATGTTCCTAAAATTAAGCATAATGAGTATCTTAGAAATAGCCAATATATTATCTTTACTCATCCAAACAAAGAAATGAAAACACCTGTAATTACCTGTAAAAGTGAATGTGATCAGCAGCCTATCCAAACAAGTTAACTTGCTTTCCTGTATGCCTGATTTCTGCTCACTTTGGTTCTTAATCCCATAAAAGGAATTGCAGAGATATGCATTTTTTTCTGATTTATATCAGTTAAAGTATCTTTTAAAATCAGAAGAAATTTATTTTACACACTAATTTATGACTAAAATAAATCTGGATCAAGATGCACATTTAAGAATCTCTATCTTAAAAGAAATCAAATTCTACCTGTTTGTAGACACACCAGTTTCCAAGAGAATTTCTAAACCAGACCGAAAATTGAAATCCAAGCAACAGACTACTGAGAGTGAAAAGGAGATTGGAATTTCCATGTATTTATCATGCAATTTTATGCACCAGAAAAATCTGAAGGTATTAGATGACTAGTATTGCTCTGAAGCTAAAAAGCATTTCCTCTCAAAAAGATTTAACTTAAGCCACATGAGTTTGTTTTGGTTTAGTTTCTTGGGTTTATGCTTTCTTTTAAAGATCCCACGGGGCAGTAAATGTTACTAGGACACGATTTGTGATACGTAAAAGAGATTGACCTGAAAAAATATCAATGTCTCGTGTGATGTAGCTACTTAGGCCACATCTACTTTACTTTAAAAATACTTCTTTTTACCCTTCCCCCCAAAAAAAATTAAAAACCAGCAAATGATTTATTCACCTGATGCATGCCTGACTTAACAAAAAACCCCATGCTGAATGAGACTGAACAATTTTGTTCACTCACAATGCTTAATAACTTCACTCTGGAATTTTACTTTTTGGAGGATTTTGTTAATTTCAAATCACCCTAAGTATCTCTTTGTCAGTCAAAGCCTGCTAATGGTTCTAGCAATAGTTAACTTCCGGGCTTGCTTCCAAAAATAGCATGGACAAGTTTGTTTCTCGGTGATGAATGATCCTCCATTTTCATCAAGAAAAGACAGATAATAAGGCAGAACTTTCAACACACAGTGCTTCCACAACGTTTTATATCTTATCTTGCTGAATATGACCCATGTTCATGAAGGTAAAAAAGCTACTATTTGGAGATTTCTGTGCTTCTACTAATAACTAATCTCCAGACCAGATTGCCGATAATATTGTGGTGCGCTAGCAGCATTACAGCAGAACTACAAGACATTCTAAAACCTTTCACTGAAGTCTTTGCTGACCTTGAGAACCAAAACCTGTTATGGTGAAAAAGGACTGTCATCTTATATTGCCCGATGTGGATAAGAACTAGATCTGGCTACTGCCGTAAAAGATAATGAAAATGTTTCTATAAATACATGAGCAACAAAAGGAGGGATAAGGGGAATTCCAATCCTTTACTGGATGTGGGTGGAAACATACTGTCAAAGGATGAAGAAAAGGCTGATGTACCTAATGCTTTCTTTGCCTCAGTTTTTAATATCTAGACCAGTTGTTTTCTGGATGCTTATCCTGCTAAGCTGGAAGACAGGCACAGAGAGCAGAGTGAAGCTCCCATAATCCAAGGGGAAATGATCAGCAACATTCTACACCACTTTGATACACACAGGTCTCTGTGGCTACTGGCCAAAGTGCTCACCAAGCCACTTTCCATCATTTATCAGCAGCCATGGCTAATTGAGCAGGTCCCAACCGATTGGAAGTTAGAATATGTGATGTCTGTCTACAAGAAGGCTGGAAGAAGGATGCAGGGAACTACAAGCCTGTCAGCCTGACCTCAGTACCCGGAAAGGTCACAGGGAAGATCTTGAGTGCCATCACACACAGGACAACCAGGGGATCAGGCCCAGTGACTATGGGTTTATAAGAGCAGGACCTGCTTAACCAACCTGATCTCCTTCTATGACAAAGAGACTCACTTTATGGATGAGGGAAAGGCTGTGGGTTCTGTCTACCTAGACCTTAGTAAAGTCGTTGACACTGTCTCCCCTAGGATTCTCCTGGACAATCTAGATACTCATGGGTTGGACAGGTATACTCTTTCCAGATAAAAATCTGTCTGGATGGCTGGGCCCAGAGAATGGTGTTGAATGGAGTTAAATCCAGTTGGTGGCCATTCACTAGTTGAGTTCCCCAGGGCTCTGTGTTGGGACCAATTCTGTTTCATTTCTTTATCAGTGATCTGAATGACGGCATCAAGCGTACACCCATTCAGTTTGCGGACGACACTGAGTTGTGTGGGAGTGTTGATCTGATGGAAGGTAGGAAGACTCTGCAGGGGGATCTTTACAGGCTGGATTGATGAGGTTCAACAAGGCAAAGTGATGGATCTTGCACTTGGATCACAACAACCCCATGCAGCAAAACAGGCTTGGAGGTGTGTGTCTGGAAAGATTCCTGGTGTAAAAGAACCTTGATTCTTGGTTGACAGCCAGTTGAACCTAAGCCAGCAGCGTGCCCAGGTGGCCAAAAAGGCCAATAACATCCTTGCCTGTATCATAAGTGGTGTATCAAAAGGGCCAAGGCAGTGATCGTCCACCTGTACATGGCACTGGTGTGGCTGCACCTTGAATCCTGTGTCCAGTTTTGGACCCCTCACTCCAAGAATGACATTGAGGTGCTGGAGTGAGTCCAGAGAAGGGCAACAGAGCTGGTGAAGGGTCTAGAAAATAAGTCTTCTAAGCAGCACCTGAGGGAGGAAGGGTTGTTTAGCCTGGAGAAAGGGAGTCTCAGGGGGAGGTGAGATTATTGCTCTGTACAACTATCTTAAAGCAAGCTGCATGAAGTAGGGATTAGTCTCTTCTTCCTGGATAAAAGTGGCAAGAAAAGAGGAAATGAACCCAAGTTGTGCCAGGGGAGATTCAGATTAGGTATTAGGAACAATTTCTTCATGGAAATTTTAAGCATTAGAACAGGTTGCCCAGCTGGAGTCACCATCCCTGGAGGTATTTAAAAGACGTGTAGATGATGGCATTTGGGGACATGATTTAGTAGTGGATTTGGCAGTGCTGGATCAATGGTTCGACTGAGTCTTAAAGATCTTTTCCAACACAAACAATTCTATGATTCTATGAGTGAAAAGAAACACACAGTAACACTGAAATAATGAATAACATACCACATTTAGCACCTATTGCCATTTGTACATGTGTGTGTTTATTGATAGAAATGTAATAACAAACAATCTGTTTTCAATTTCCACTGCAGTGTTTCATTTCACAAAAATCTAATAATGGTGATGCAAAAATCATGGTCCATGGTGCAGCCACTTTAAAAAATATTTGGTCACATCTAAGAGTGAGAGATCTGAGTCTCTTCTGGTTAAAGAGGCTAGATCTACACTACCAATTCTTTGCAATATGTTCTTGGTTCTGGGATACTGCCCTCCATGCTGCTGAATGATGGCACTCCCTGTCATGGATTGGGCCCATTTCAACTATCATTTTCCCAAACAACATATAGACATAATTTAGGGGACTGAAGTAGGCAAAATGATGTACTCAATAGGCAGAAAAAAAAAAAAAAGGAAGATATTCTACCTTTTCATTGGCCTTCAATATTGTCCCGGCAAGCAAACTCATCCGTGTATTATCCTGTCAAAAAAACAAGAAATGTGCTGTGATCATATTTTCATAGCCAGTCTCTATAGATTATGGCAACTACTGATGACAAAGCAGAAGCACAAGTGAATATTCTGTAGAGTAATGAAGTATCTCACTGTGTACCACCTACAGAACGTATGTGGGACAGCAGGGGTAAACATGGGAGCCATTATCTTTTGCACAAAATGGATTCTGTAAACAGCTGCATATTCATGTGACCCGACCATCTTCCTCCTCATCAAGAAAGGAGTTTTTTTTAAAAGTGCCAAAGTTCAGCAAGGAGAGACAAAGACAGCTCACATGG
>VZRE01005983.1:384028-400698 GCA_013396775.1 Cephalopterus ornatus | reverse complement strand
TTTTGGGCTGGATCTTTTTGGGCTGGATCCTCTTTCAGAGAAATGGGTGGTCTTAGCTGGCAAATACCTGCTTGTAAGAAGTAGGCCAAGCGGCGTGTTGTTTCTGTGACTATTAGTTTCTGAAGTTTTGGAGTATTTTCCTGTCATGTCTTTTCAGAGCCAAACTTGGCTCTGCTGATACTACCTGTGTAGTAGGGCAGTGCTCTCATTAGTACTCATATTCCAAATATGGGTAGTTTGAATAGTTTGAATCTAGTTTGCAGATTATTGGTAAGGCTTAGTTTAGTGTTGCCAAGTGTAATTGGAAGTGAGTCCAAAAGAGACTGCTTAGTCTGAAATTCATACTCTGTCCTTACTATAGTATGTTACAGTATGTACTTACTGCTTTCTCTTTCCTTTTTTTTTCAGTGCTCCCAGCTCTTAGACAGTAGTGTAAAGGATGATTTCTTTGAAGAAATATTAGAGGAATATGAAGAAATTAGACAAGAACATTATGAGTCTCTGAAGGTACAAGTGTAATTGATTTAGCTTCTTGTTTCAACTGGTTGGCACTTGCCTCATTACCCTTGGTTTCAGCTCCTTATGAAGACCTTCAGGTGTATTTTTTCTCATTTAGAACTTGCAGTAGAATTGATTGAAAACTTCCAGAAATGCTTATGAAATCAAATTTTCCAACCTGTAAGGGAAAATTCTGCATGAGTCTAACATGTTTGGCAGATCCTTAATTTTCATCAGTGGCTAATCAGTGGTATCTAGGACACCTCCATGGAGCTGGCAGTCAACCTACAGGAGACCTGTGCTCTCCTAGAGCAGTAGCTGAAAATGGGGAGCTACAACCGGGATAATGAAAATGGCACTGGTGGCTTTTGCTAGTACTGATCCACACTGTATTTTAAAATACCACGCTTTCTTAATGTCTTCATCTTGTTTAGGTGAGGGATCTGAGCAGTAGGAGAGTAGCTTGCCGTACCTGTATTTTAGTGTATTTTGAAGTAATAAAGGAACCTCTACTGTAGTTGAGAAGAACTAGAAATCTTGTAGACCAGGTTTATTAGAAGTATACAGGAAAAAATAATGGTATGGTTGTGAAATAGTCTTACTTTACGTCTGTGAACTTGGAGTTGTTTGGACTGAAATTATTGGTTGTCATATTTGTCCTGAAGAGTATTTTGAACTCTACCACAAACTCAACAGTTACAGTTTATGTGTCTGAAAGATGGCTGGCTTTCTGAAATTAACCTTTATGTCCATACAGGAAAGAAGATACTTGTCTCTACAGCAAGCTAGAAGAAAAGGTTTCCATAATGACTGGTTATCAGGCCATAAACCAGGTCAGTTTATATGTTGTTGTTTGTTGTTGCTGTGCCTTTGTTTTATTTAATGTATTTATTTCAGATATCTTTTTAATTAAATTATGCTTGATTAAACTTTGGAATATAGTAGTGTAACAGCTTGAGTAAATTGGGGTCTGTCTCAGCAAAGATCTTTTTTGCATAAATTTCAGCAATCTGTTTCTGCTTTATTTTTTCACAGCTCATTTAAAAATTAAATTTCAACTTGATAAAAAAATTGAAAAGAAAATCCTAAAACAATGAGTTACGCATAACACAATATAATCAAAGAAAAATCTAATGACCAATTTGCAAAATAGTGGCTGCCTGGCTCATTACATTGCAAAGCTTACTACACCATACTTGGTATGGTATAGTTGTGACATGGCACACAGGTTGTGACATGACATTTCTATGCAATTCCTCCTTACACTTTTTCCTGCCCTTCACCCATCATTTTTTGTACCAGGTTGCTTTGATTTTTTTTTTTCTTCTTTTAAATTAAAAATTAGAAGTGTAAACAGCATTCCAGAAGAAGTTGCATCCTGCAGTGACATTAACACTGCATTCTGTGATTTCATTTGCAAGACTCAACAAGATGCTAACTTTCAGTAGCTGATCTTGATAAAGGTTGTGTTATAAAGTATTGAAGAGCACAGAGAAAACAAGTGAAAAGCTTGTGGCTTTGCACACACATCCGTCTCATGTTTTCACTTGTGCACGTGCAGCTAAACAGGTGTGTGGTGGCTGCAGAAGTTCTTAGAAATTACATAAAAATTTACAGAAATATTCTGCAGTATCATAGCGTGTCTCTGTGTAGGGATTTGTAAATCTGAAAGGTATATATGTCCATAAAATGTGTTAAGTATTGGTAAGTTGTGCAAGTTTTCTTCTGTCTTCTGTCTTGGCCAATATTGTGGCCATTGAAGCAAGTTCCAAAGTGTTGATTTATATGAAAGAACAAAAGGCCTTAATTTTTCTGTTTCAACTTTATATGCCTTTTATATTTTTTGTAACTGTGGAGTGTGGTATGACTCGGGAACAATATGACAGTGAGAATTCTAAGACAATTACTTTGGAAGAGGTCGTTTGCAGTGATGGAGGCTGCTGAGCATCAGTTATGCAGCACATATAAGAGCAATGTTAAATTATTTTCAGCATGTCAAATTGTACTTCTGATTCCTACAGTTAAACCAAAATTCATCGGCACAAAAGTCTTTGAAGATTATGACCTGAAGAGGCTGGTAGAATACATTGACTGGAAGCCCTTCTTTGATGTCTGGCAACTTAGAGGAAAATATCCCAACCGGAGTTTTCCTAAGATCTTTAGTGATAAAACTGTAGGTGAGTATTGAAATTTACTTCACATAAAGAATCCTAGCAAGCCTGCTGTGCTGAATTAAGATTCTGAATGTTTTGAAATACACAGGAATAGTGAAAACACATGGAAAGCAATGTCACTGAAATAATTCGTTTAAAGCAACGCTTGATGAACCAACTGTTGCCCGGTGAAGCTGAAAAATAAATGGAGAAATGGGGAAAAATGTTCAGTGACCTTAGTTAGCATTCACCTGCCAAAGCACAGGGAGGTGTTTTAATGATGGAAAATGGCAGCAGAGCACTTAATATATCTGTGTTCCCGTTGTGGGTGAAGATGGCAGGAGAGCTCCGTCTCTTTTTGAAACTATTCGGTAGGCTTTGAAATACAGGATGAAAGTGCAAGGGTGACACTGAAAACAACATTCTGGGTCTGCTGCACTGTGGTAATGTAGGTGCGCACACCAGGTCTGAAAATATGATGGCTGAAACATTTTGTGCATTTGTGTGGGGTTTTTTCCCCAAAATATATGTTGTTACAGCTGTATAGACATAATCACACTGCTGTCTCCCTATTTGCTGTAGCTGACACATCATTGCAGTCATCAGAGAATTATGTGGAAAATGAACCAATCTTCAACAATTCTTAAACCTGTTTAGCCAGTTGTGAAAACATACCTTTTCTAAAGGGATTTTTTTTTTTTTTTTTTTTTTTTTTGGCTAGGCGAAGAAGCAAAGAGAGTTTATAATGATGCTCAAGATCTGCTGGAAACCTTGATTAATCAAAAGAAATTACAAGCCAGAGGTGTGGTTGGGTTCTGGCCAGCTCGAAGTGTTCAGGATGATATCCACTTATATGCTGTGGAAGAGGCAGTGGGATCTTCAGAACCAATAGCGAAATTTTATGGATTGAGGCAACAGGTACAATGACAGCACATTTGTTAAGTGAATTTTTTTTTCCCCTGCATTGCAAGAATGTAATAGAAGTGCCGTATTAAAATCTGTAGAAAATAGTCATTGTAATCTGTCTGCAGCTGTTGTCTTGCTATTTCTTTCAGTAATAACAAGATCTTGTTCGTGGTGATCCAGGTATTTGTACTGTAGTATTTGTAGTATTTTGCAATAGTTGTACAAAATGCTTTATAGGTTGGATATTTTCAGATATGATGTGCATTTTCCATCTTAATTTTAATATTTAAGGTGTCCTAAAGCAATGTGCTGTATAAATTCATTACATGGATCTTGTGTTGTTAAGTAGAACCTAATGAACCTTAGCTCTCTAATATCCCTGGATTCTACTTTAAATGAAGAATTCTGCTTGAATGTATTAAAGGTTAAACCCAGTTAGAATTAAAAAATCCTGGAAGATAAAGCTCAGTGGAGATAAGTGTTTTTAATAGTCTTAATTTTTATGTAAAATTCACCGTATGAAGGGACAGTTTAGAATTAGTTGGCTGCTAATTCTGATTGAGCTAATTATTATTTTAAGTATTCATGCTTGAATCATACTTACCTAGATTTGCATTTAATTCGATAGGTTGAACTTTCAAGATATTCTGCTCCTCCTTTTTTTTCCTTGTCTTCTGATTTGGCTTCTTCATAGTTCACACATTCAGAGTCATCAAACATGGTCAGAAAAAAAATTTCAACAGTTTCCTAAATTTCTGGAGTACCGTATTCTTTAAGGACAATCATGTGCCAACATTGCAGGACTGTACTAAGAAATGCATGACTCTTAAGTTTTTCTATTCCAGTTCCCTGAAACAGATTATCTGTTGCATGGAGATGGATCATGACAATCCATGGCAGATGTTTATATAAAATGCTTTCAACAAGCACACATGCAGAGCTGTGCCAGAGCCTTGTGGCCTAGTTAAATATTTTGATATCCCATGTAAATCAAGTTTGCTACTGTTTCTTTTCCTGGCCTTTTCCCAGGGTTGTCCCAAGAAGAATATCTGATTTGATAATGTTCTTGTAATGAGTTTTATTGTTGGAATACTGTTATTTTCCTTAGTCTTTTTTATCTTATATACCACCAGTTATTCAGGCTTCTCTCAGAGGTTAAGGCCAAGAAACTCTGTGCTATTGTGCATACTGTTCTTCTGGATTCTATATATTTTAGCTGCATCTCTTCCAATCTGATGTATGTGGTAATTCAGCAGAGTCTTCACCAGAGCAAAGTAGAAGCAAATAATTATCTTCTATTTCTTATATAAAATTTTCCTTCCAGTACAGAGAGTTGAATTCATGACATTGACACTGTTAAGGATGTGACATAAATCTAAAAGTTGGGGATGCATTTAATATTTTCCTTAACTCTAATAATTACAAAAGAACCTCAAAATTAACATAGATTTTACCTGTGTGGAAAAAGAATATTTCTTTTGGTTTTATAGTACTTTATGGTATTAATCTAGTAAGTTAACAGGCCATTTTTTTTGTTCTTCAGGGTTGAAGGTGTTTTATTTGCTTTTAAATGCAGTTGGGGTTGGGTGGAAGGCATTGTTAAAATATTGTCATAGAATAGGAATCTTCAGCTAAGTGATAGCTATGAAGTAACTTTTCTCTCTCTAAGTTGGATAGATTTACAAGGGCTTTGCCACTTCTTAAATAGCAATCATGTTTCCACAATGAATACACTGGTATGATTAAAAATTTGTTTTTGAATGCTCAGTCACCTCTTTCTGTTACCTTTTTTCCATTTTTGGAAAATGTTCTAGCGAGCAGTATATTTCCTATTCCACAGAAGCACAAAATCAGTTAGACCTCTGAGATCGAGTCGAACCTATGACCCAACACCACCATGTCAAGTAGACCATGGCACTAAGTGCCACATCCAGATGGTGACCCCACCACCTCCTCTGGCAGCCCATTCCAATGTCTAATTGCCCTTTCTGTGAAGAATTTCTTCCAAATGTCCAACCTAAACCTCTGCTGGCACAATTTAAGACTGTGCCCTCTCATCCTGTCAGTTGTTGCCTGGGAGAAGAGGCCAACTCCCGCCTGGCTACAACCTCCTTTCAGGTAGTTGTAGAGAGCGATAAAGTCTCCTCTGAGCCTCCTCTTCTCCAGGCTAAACAACATCAGCTCCTTCAGCTGCTTCTCATAGGACTTGGGCTCCACACCCGTGACCAGCTTCGTTGCCCTTCTCTGGACATGCTCCAGCACCACAATGACTTTCCTGAAGTGAGGGGCCCAGAACTGAACATAGTACTTGAAGTGCGGCCTCAACAGTGCCAAGTACAGGGGAAGAATCCCTTTCCTAGTCCTGCTGGCCACATGGTTCCTGCTAAGGCCAAAATGCCATTGGCCTTCTTGGCCACCTGGGCACACTGCTGGCTCATGTTAAGCCAGCTGTTGACTAGCACTCCCAGGTCCTTTCCCTCTGGGTCACTTTCCCTTTGCATAAAATCCACTTGAACTTCATTTAGGATTCAACTTTTCAGTAGCGATAGATCAATTTTGTTTGTTTGTATTTGTGACTAGTGTAAGGTCTGCATCCAGGGCGCAGTTTTGTCTGGATTACTGATCCTATAGTTTGTAGCATAAGAAACCAGGAGTGTTTATAAACTCTCACAGCCATTCTATAGAGGGAATTGCTAAAGAATTTCCAGTTTGCTTATCAGCCATCAGTTTTGCTAGCAAATGTGGAATCTGTGAAGGGTAGAGATGACTTATTCCTCCTCTTACCCAATGGTTGGCACAAGAGTGTTCCTTATTCGGTAATAATTTGTATCACAGAAACTTCTGAGTTGGAAGGATCATCCAGGATCATCAAGTCCAACTCTGAAGTGAATGGCCCATACAGAGATTGAACCTACAGTATAAGCTGATAAATCTTACTGGCTGTAAATAGAAATAAAATATCTCTATATGTGTGTTCAGTGCAGCATCTCTTCTGTGGTGTTTTGTTCTTCAGTGGTCTGAACACCCTCTGAGTGAGAGAGGTGGTTTCCTTCTAATTTAACTACAGGAAAGCCACCATGGCTCAAAGACTAATTAGGTGTTTGTCAAAAAAGCCTTAAGCCCTTTAGTCTTAAAAATACTGGTCTTTAGCTTAGTAGTGCACTAATGTATTTTTAAATGTTCTGATTTATTGCACTGATTTTGTTACTCTAGGCTGAAAAGGACTCTGCCTGCACAGATCCATATTATTGCCTCTCTGACTTCATAGCACCAATGGATTCTGGCATTTGTGACTACTTAGGCCTGTTTGCTGTGGCCTGCTTTGGTGTAGATGAGTTATGCAATGAATTTAGGAAACAGGATGATGAATACAACATCATAATGGTAAAGGCTCTCGGCGATCGGTTGGCGGAGGTATGAGGTTTACTTGCAACTTTCAGCAAACTTACAGCCCCTTCAGTGCAATGCGAGTGGGGTTAGCGCTAGGTGTATGTTTCAAGCTACAGCAGGGTTTCAGAAATTATAATTAGATGCTATCTAAAGTTATTTACTGAAGTGGGAATTCTTCCTGGAGAGCAACTGTTGCTGGCAAAATAGCAGTTCGGAGAAGTTGTTGTCCACACTTTCAGCTAGCGGAAAGGACCTCTGCTAAAAAGAGCAGCAGTGCATACTTATATCTGATCCTAGCATGGATGCAAGAATGATGTAGCCTTCCGTAACTGGACCTGGATGAGACACCCAGATAGTCAAGACCTAGTGACGATAATGATATGTCGCTGCCACAGGTTAATGAGGTTACTTTTTAGGTTACTTGTCTACATCTTTTGAGTATGTAGGATTTTAAAGCAGGACAATCAAAAAACCACTGTCTACCAATAAGAAAAGAAACTAAAATACTTGAGTTAGCAAAATAAGTTTTGCATGTGAATTTGAATTCCATCACATTTCTCACCAATGTTAAGATCTCCCTTAAAAATTAAAATGGGAATGGAGAGAAAGTCTCTAAGATGTTGTTTGTCTTAAATAGCTATTGCATCATTCTGTACAAACTAAAATACAAAAAAATCTTTTCATTCTATTCCAAGGCATTTGCTGAGGAGCTCCATGAAAGAGTTCGAAGGGAATTCTGGGCTTACAGTAGTACTGAGCAGCTCAATCTCTCTGACCTACGCAGAATTAAATATGAGGGAATTCGCCCTGCCCCTGGATATCCAAGCCAGCCTGACCATACAGAAAAACTCACCATGTGGAAACTTGCAAACATTGAGGAAACTACAGGTAACTCTGCTTTACTAAGATTCTTAAACTGTTTTTATGTGAATGAAAGATTGATGTTCCAAAAATGCAGTGAATTGGTTGATGCAGAACTACATAAAATACTGAAGTGCTTCTAGGATTTGCTCTCTTCCCCTTTTCACTGCCATTTTTATTTTGCCTCATTCAAGGAAGAATTTTCAAAACACTGCCAGTGCTTTTGGTGAAGGAGTTGTGTCCCTAATTAGCAGATTGCATGCAAACAGGGTTCTGCTGCACAGAGAAAATTTCTAGCATCCTTATGGTTGCAAGAAGACATTCCAGATATAAACAGGAAAAAAAGCCAATTCAGCAGTGTATTTCCTGGTCCACAGACACCTTGAGATGGTAATTCTTAAAAAGGAATGAATTGCATTTGTTTTTCTCTGATATTTTACATGTCAGATATTTCACTGCTCCAGAAATTACCTTCCTGTGTTTCAAAATCTCTTGCCAAAATCTCCCAAGTTTTTTCCTTCAAGCTGTACAGTTACTTTACAGTAATCATAACGAAAATCTGCAGTATATTTAAAGGTCTGTGCCTTTTTTAATAGTTAACAAGTGGAAAATGGTTTTAGTTTTAATTCATCTGTAAGCTTCTTGGTTTTTTTGAGTTTGCTTGAAGCTGTCCAACAAAAAAAAGGTTTTGAATTTGTGCTTATTCTCAATTGTTCTCAAGAATAAGAGGATTCTCATTCTTTTTTCCAGGAATTGGTTTAACGGAATCACTAGCAATGATACCTGCTTCTGCAGTTTCAGGCCTCTGCTTTTCCAGCCCCAATTCCAAATATTTTGCTGTTGGAAAGATATGTAAAGATCAGGTAACTTACATTGTCCATTGTAGTAGTCTTAGAACATTTAAAAACACCTAACTAGCAGATGTCTCAAAAATTTTGTAAATACTAAAAGTTGGAGTTCCAAAATCTCCATCATGTTTGTGGTCTTTCTGCAGGTTGAAGATTATGCACTGAGAAAAAACATGTCTGTTGCAGAAGTGGAGAAATGGCTGGGACCCATTTTGGGATATGATACTGAACAACTGTGATACTCATGGATGAACTCTTTTTTTTGATGGTCCATTTGCCAGAAGGAACAACAGAAGACTTCCCACTGAAAACAGCTTTCTTCCATCCATCCATGCATCCCTCCCTCCCAATAGCTTGTCTGATTATTTTAAATTTTTGATCAAGGAACTTATTATTTCAAATCAGATCTGCCCTGTGCCCTTGGCTTGAGACAATGAATGCATTTCAGATCTCTCACTTATAGCAGCATACTTTTATTTATTTTTATTTTTTTGCACAAAGCAGAGAAACGACATGTAGGGTGGAATGTGGAAAAGGCAAAGGTCTCCTGTCCGCGGGAAGGCTTTGAAATCGGGAGCAAGAATTTCTATCCCTTTGGCTGTGGATATACGTAGAACAGAATTTGACTTCTGTTATTTTAATGTGTTTGGCAAGTCCAGGGACAGAAATATGATGTGATTTTTCTGTAAAGTCACAAAAGGTTGTATACTGACTGATGAGGAACAATTGAAGTATGACAGATCTCCTTTTTAAAATCTGTCTGCTCTGTGTTTAGGTCTTGTGATTGGGAACATAGGTTGTTCTTGATGGTATTTAGAATAATACAATGTGCTGGATCAATACCAGAGATACCGTATTGTGAAATGGGATGACTGAGCCCATGGGGTTTTCCACTTCATGCTTTCTCTTCCTTTCAGCAAGTCACAATCTGTTTCTACTCTGTATAAAGGGTGCTGGCACTTCCTACCTTTTGAGTTATGTTGTGAGGCTTAATTCATACATAAACAATCATTTGTATGTGAAAAATATGAGAAGCATATTTGTTACTATAGACAGACAGAAAGCTTGGGGCTGACTTCAGTGTTTTACAAACTCTTTAACCTTCCAGATACCTGTATTTTAAAAGCAACTAGTAGTAATACTGTCATATGTAACAGTTAATATTTGAGACATATTCTTCACATTCAACTCTCAGTGATCTAATTGTTGATAGCTTCCAATAATCTCTGAAAAGTGCCTCAAGTATTATTTAAATGCTAATTTAGTAAAATATTGTGAAAGAAACTCCTCATTTTTTCTGGTCTCTAATTGTAAATAAAAGACCAATCTTGTAAAGAGAATGTTCTTTTTAATAGTTTATTGCAATTTCTTAATAGCTATATAATTTTTGTAATGTCTTCACCTGACTTTATGCTAAAAGAATCATCTTGTATCAACAGTTTAATAAAGGTTAAGTTGTCAATAGTGTTATACAATTAGAATCCTTAAAATGCTAACAATAAAATGTACACAATAATCTAAACAGATAATGTCAAAATGAATATGCACGTTGCACCATGAACCTGAAATTATAAAGGCTGCTTTTTTGGGGGGGGGAGGGGAGGAGGTGTACAGTAGTTGCCTAAGTGTGTTCTTAACTGCATGTTTTAGAATAGCTCATCCTTTAATGACTTACAGAAATAATTTCTATATGGATTGCTTCCCTCCCCCCAGTCCATGTCAAGGGACTTGAGACATTCCCTTGTTGATTGGCTGATTCTTGTTGCAGGCGTGGTAGAACACTCATGTAGACTGCCAAAAATACAGTAAAACATTCTTAATAGAAAGGAAAATTTGTTCTTGAAACACATAGATTGTGAAAATTGAAATCCTCTATGCTTTATTTTTGGTCCTTGCACTTCTGTAAATCAATGCTCTCTGCAGCACTCTTCCATGTTCTTACGTTTGGAAGCAGAGTGCCATATTAGTGTGAAAATTTGGTTGTGTGAATAGGGTCAAAGTTTGACTTGCACAGTTTGGTTTGTTTATTGATTTATTTTCTTGAAATCATTGTCAGACAGCTCAGTTTTAAAAAAAGCTCAGCTTTAGCAGCATCAGACTGACAGAGCTGTAAGGTGTCCCGTTGTCTAATAGTGGTGGTGCTGCCTTGGATACAAGCAGAGGGTTTCAAATGGTGTTTAGCCCTTCACAGATGGCATCATACACTGAGAAAAATCTTCATCTTTGCCTGCAAACTTGTCATTGGGAGAATCTGTTTGGAAGAATTACTTATTGTTATTATGCAAAGGTTTTTACCAAGGACAATTTCTTTAAAACTTTGTTTTTTTAAATTGTCAGTTGGCACTTTGGATAAGACAAGTTTTCATTCTTTTCTCCAGAACAAAGATAAATTGTGAAGGAAAAGGGTCTTCTAGTTGTACCAGGTAAGACTACTTGAAAGACTGACAATTTTAGAATGCATTAAATACTTTTTGCAGTACTTTTCTAAGTACTACTAACAAGAATCCAAGATGTAAGAAATTATGAAAAATTTAGAATGCTTTGTAAATAACTCTGGTTTAGTTCTTGAGAGTAATTTATTTGGGATACTGATTTTTTTTTCTTGTAAGTCAGGCCAGCAGCTCAGAGATTAAGTTTTGAGGCACGTATTTTATGACTGTCAGGAGGGAATACTACCCCTAAGCCTGCCCCTTCATTATCAGGTCTGTTTCAGTGCTGCTGTTACTCCTGGGAAGATTCTACTGCAGTTTATTTTTGGGTGAGGGTGCTAGAAGGTCATGCTATTCCTCAGAGAAACTCCCCAAACCTCACATTTATTGTTTGTGCAAATATTTGAGATTTTTTTGTGAATCTTCTGCTTTCTTGTTCAATAACATAAACCTCAGTACACCCTTTCAGTGAATTTCTGCTTCTGAAAACATGACTTATGTCCAGAAAATGAGGGAATAGTTGAGAGGCCTTTGAGGGCTGTGCCTTTTTGAAAGGCGTTTGTTTACTAGTAACTGTGGTGGAGTTTCATGAAATTCCATTTGAAATACTGGGCTGATTTACCTGAGTGTGCCTTGGGAAAGTGGATTCAGTATCTTAAAAAAGTTTGAAGAGAAGAAAAGAAATAACTTCATTAATTAGTTCAGGGGGGTGCTTCTGTGCAGAAACAGCAGCATGTGTTCTCAGTCACTGGAGAAATGGATTCCTGTGCCCTCAATTTATCATATGCTTGTCATGGCAAAGCCTGTTCAGCCCCACTACAAAGTTGTTTCATTTGATTGTCAGGCTTCTGCAGGTGCCAGATTTCAAGTGAAGGTGCATTGTGAACGGAATGCAAACATGTCAATCCTGCTTTCCCATAGCATTTGTTAACTCCAGCTAAAGGCAGAACTGAAAAACCAATGCAGTTCTCCTCCATGTTTGTGCTAATAATACCACCATGGCTAAATATCCTGAGGTTTCTGACAATGCCACATGCCTGATATAAATAGCTGTACAAAGTAGAACTCGGCAGAGATTACCAAACTTGGTGTTTGGGGTTTGTCATTCAATTTCAGCCAGAATGGCAAGAGCAAGCTGGTAATTATCCTTGCTGGCCTGAAGCTGCCATGATGACTACGGAAAGAAAGGCCTTCTTTTCTTCCTCAGTGCCCTAGCCACCAGTGTGTCCTGTGCCTACAGGTTCTGATCAGGCTAATGGCGCACGATCTCAAGGCAGGATGGGTTGGCTATGCCATTCCTTTCTACAGAAAGAGCATGAAGTGAGTGGAGGGAGCATGAAAACTCAAGCTTACCCTATCTTAGTTCTTAGCTCATGGTCTTTTCTACCCCACCTCCCTGTCAAATCGGCCTTTTCTTCCCCCTTTTCCCTCCAGCAATGCCCCTTAGCTGCATGTCAGGGTCCTCTAGGTTCCGCCGAAATAGAATTGTAGAAGGTTTGAAATAAGTTTGTTCTGAAGTCTTAACCAGTTAACTGTTCCACAGAAAGAGGAATTTGTGCCTGGCAAGTGTTGGGAAATATTAATAATAAATGCTGTTCATAGCTCTACCTATAGGTGCCTTGTATTGTGTATGTTAATGGTTCCTAAACAACTAAGAAGGTGGCTGTGAGATGCATTAAACAATTCCCTGCATCTTAACTGCCTCTTTAGTTATGGGGTGGTTTTCATCTAGATAGCAAAACCAAAATGCATATTAATTTAATCCTTTGTCAGTGTATTGTTTGAAGCCCACTTAATACTAAGCTAATAAAACAAATGTAATTTTCAGCTGAAGTATGTTAACGGTATGAATTGCTAAGATGAAGTAGAGAATTTGTCTGTGCCTTGCTGTTAAAACAAACGCTTTTAAGATTCTTTAGGTAGTTGAAAACTTAATCACTAAATAACAGTTATGGCAAACACGCATATCTTAAAAAAACCCAGATGTTCTCAATATTAGTAATCGTGCTAAATGCAAATAAACCCCTTTACCTTATGTATGCCACCAGAGTGTAAGAAATGCAATTTAAGAAAAATTTTTAAGGAGCTTTCATTAATCTAATGCATGCTTGGGATTGATGAGTTATATTTGCAAGTTTAAGAGTGGTAGAAGATGAAAGAAATAATAATTAGGTTGTGAACTTGTTCTAGGGTTAAGTAACAAGCTGTTGAGAAAGAATATCCCATGCCATTACACCCCCTCCTCCTCTTTGGAGTTGTTGGATTCATTACTTAGATGATAGTTTCTGACAAGATTTTCAGTGACACTGGTGTTCCCCGACTGGCAAAATATTGTGATAAATGAAAATAAAACATCCTGTTGTTTCCACAATTTTCAAAGATGTTCAAACTCTGCATCAGCTCTGTATCTGCACATAGGTGTCAGTGCAATTTTGACCTAAGAATTACTTCAGTCTAGTAGATAGAATAGCTCTGGGTGTGTAGGTGTAATGGATTTTTTTTTTCTTTACTCAAGGTGTTTTAAAAGATCAATTTTTCCTGTGTATGGGAGTGCAGCTTCCATTAGATACTTTGTTCTTACTTTACTCTTTCATATACTTGGACTGTACTTGTTTCTCCTCCTCCACCTTCACAATATGGAATGTGAGATGTGAGTCAGAGTTCTCTATTGGCCTGTGAGTACTGCATTTTGTTTGGGTTTTTTTAATTAAAAATACATATTATTTTTGGGATTTGTTGAATTTCAGCAACATTCTTGCCAATTGGCCACTTCCCAGGAAGTGGACAACTTTATTCCCTTTAATCTGGCCATCAATTGGAAATCTAGGTTGAGGTTCAAAAGTGGAGTGCAAATATGAAGTCTAAAAAGGTGTCAGTTCTCTGTGGTTGGTGAACTCCTTACACACTTCTGTTCCTGCTGCGACCTTGTGAGAACAAATACGTCCGTATCTTTCTGTCGATTAGGGCAGGAGTGGGACGGCAAGTAAGGGAGATAAAAAGCAGCACTGTTCGGCCAAAAGACTTATTTAGCAAACTGTTCTTTCCAGATGCGTCAGTACAGCGTGTACTGCTGCCTGATCAGGGTGTGTTTTCAACTGCTTTCTCGATCTTGTCTGTACTCGGCTGCTTTTATTTCAGGAAATGGCTACTCATGAGATCTCATGCTTTGCTAATTACTGCACAAGGTCCTCTTTGCTTAATTGGGCATTTATAATGAATGGCTTTACAATAACTGTCTACTGTTATAGTTTTGGCTTTCATAAACCTTTCTGTAACCAAATAGATGGCTTTAGAATACTATTATAGAGCAAATAAACACATTGTTTTTCTAAGGCCCATAAGATCAGATTTTGTTATCAATACCTGATCTAACAAGTTTACTTATGTGGTCAAGGGTTTGAAGACCAATCTCAGTAGCGGTCAAGAAGTTTGCTGCTTACAAAAACGTGACCTTGTGTATGTGCTTTATTTAGGAAATAAATGCAAGCACTTGCCTTTTTTTAACTTTTACTTTTTTCCAAATATTGTTCCTCACATCTCAGAGCAGCTAAAGGTATAAAAGTTTTGATTCAGTTGTTATAATACCACATATATGGTGAGAAGTACTAAAGCAAGACATTTAAAGCTTAACATGATGAAAGAGTGCACAGGGTACTTACCGAGTATCATCTTGTCTCTTCAAAAAAGCATTAGGTGAAAATGCTGTAAGACAGGAGTCAGCAGTCAGCTAAGGGTATGTGAAGATTTTAGCCTTTCAGATGTTGTTTCAGCAGCATTTCATGGCAATTTAGGCATTACACTGCATTCTTTGCCTCCTTTTGTGTCCGTGTCTCCCAAACTGAACCCTGCTACTGCATCCAAATTACTGGTTATTCCACAAGAAGGGTTTGACATGGATTTTGTTGAAGATTTTTATGTACATTTCCAGGATTATTTTTCCAAAGGAGTTGAAAGCACCACACTGTACGTGAACATTTCAAGTTCTTGAACTGTAAAATATTTGTTTTTCCTTGAAAAGTGCATTTTTTATCACTCTGTGAATGGAATCAAATAGCCTGCATTTCCTCACAGCTCCAAGTATGCTGGAGGAGGGAGTGAGTATCAGTGAAAGAAGTTTCTGTGATACTCTTTTATTCTTGGTTCTTGACTAGCATATCTGTCTGCTTTCATATTCATTGCTTGAGAGCTGAAGTGAGTTAGAACACCTCTTAGCAGGTATTCTAGTGCCTGATCCAGCTGCTATTAAAGTGTATGGAGACATTACTACACAAGTGAGATCAGTCCTAATGCAGTAATCTGGAAAGAATATTCAGTGTTCAAATCCTGTCAAAAGCACTTGAGGGCTAACAGGATGTGCTGTTAAACCTTGTTCATCGCTCAGCTTCATTGAAATAGATGGCTGGGACTATGAAAGTAATTTTTACTCTCACTCTGAAACACCTGACAGAAAGTGATACCCTATCAAGCTGGGAATAGATGAACTTTCCAGCTGTGGGTCTGGTGTGATCAATGGTAACTATCCATGTCGGGGACGTTTGAGGGAGATTGCTGAACAGAGCCAGCAGTGTGAGTATTGATCCTGTTCTGCGGAGTCAATGATGGAAGGGTTAAGGCTGCCTTGGTCCAGCGGGTGAGGATTGGCAAATGCTCTGAAAATGTTTTTGTGGTCTCAAGCCTCTTGTGATTTTGAAACAAACACTGTTTAATGAGAGTTTGAGCTTCATAGTCCTTGGAAGTTGTGAATATACATTGTTCTTTCTATACACTATTGGAGTTTCATTTGGCCATTTTTAAAGACGTTTAGCCTTTTAGTTAAATTTCCTCCTTAAATAAATGTTTCATGTTACGTAATTCTACAAATTTCAGAAAAATTGCAGTACTGTCACATCTTTTGTGCTGTTAATGTGCACAAAGTGCTGAGCAATGGTAAGACAGCTGCTGTAGTATGGCTATTGCTAATCAGAATGAATACATTTAAGAATTGTATTATGGTTTCTCTCTAGAACTGTCAGCATGAGTATACAAAATCTCTTGCTTTGTACAGGCCTCAGATGAGGGTTGTAATGATGTGAAATTCTTAATGTTATGTAAAACTCCTTATCCTGTGACCTCCTGATCTGTCAGTAAAATATGCCTTGATAAGTAAATGGAGAGGGTTTTTTCATTGTCTTATGGTACTTTTATTGGCTCTCTACTTCTGTGGAACTTTTTATTTTTCATTCATCACATTTTTGCTACTTCCAGTCTTGCCACTGGAGTTTTTACTTGGCTTCTAGACTGTTATAATTCTCTTCCATTTGCGTGTATTTGCCAAGTATCTTGGATGTCAGACTTAATCTTTTGATTATTTCTGTGCACTCAGCTTTGTTGTTGATGGGTTTCTTTCTAAGCCATCTGCTCGCAGAGCTGTCTTGAGGAGTTGAGAGCACTGGAAAATGAGGGACACCAAGTGTGTGAAGGATGTAAAAGGATGTAAATGTTTGTCTCTTTGCAGTTGGGTTACAGGGGTCTCTTTTTCCAGAAGGAGTCCTAATATTCCAAAACTTGTAACAGTGGATTCACTGATTGCTAAAAAAAAAAAAAAA
>VZRE01005983.1:358080-384021 GCA_013396775.1 Cephalopterus ornatus | reverse complement strand
AAAAAAAAAAAAAAAGAAAAAAAAAATGTGCCTAGACAGTGCTTCCGTCTCTTTCTCAGGTAAGAATTACATCATTTACTAGAAAGCTAATAACAGTTACAGGGTTTGAGGAAATCAAACACGAGACTGCTGCTAAATTTAAATGTAGCTCTTTGCATTATTACATCTGAAAAGCAGTAACAGTTAGTTTAAGAAGAAACACAAATGATTTTGGTTTTGTCTTTGAATTAAGTTTTCCAGAAGATGTTTTGTGGGTGCAGCTGCATGGCTGTTTCCTCTGAAGCAGAAACTGAAGGACTTCATATGTCTGTGTCAAAAATATTACAAGCTTTTTAATATCTGTGATGGAAGATATTTTTCCTTGTTGTAAGGAATATGCCTATTGCATTGATGGCTATTGGGCAAAAGCCAATGTTTAATCATAGAATCATAGAATATGCTGAGTTGGAAGGGACCCATCAGAATCATCGAGTCCAACTCCTGGTCCTGCACAGTTCACCCCAAGAATCACACCATGGGCCTTTCTCAGCTATTACTGAAGGATAGAAGGCACCTGCCCACAGATTGCTGTTCAAGGGCTAAAAGTCCCAAATTACCAAAAGAGAGATTTGTCCAAAAGTTGTTTTAAAACTGTTTTTTTTACTCTATTTAAGTATACTTGTTTTGGTCATCTGCTAGTTCTCCCCAGTATAGCTGACTGGTCGTCCAGTCATAATCTGCGTTTTAGTCCCTGGAAAGAGTCACATAAGTAGGGAAATATTTCAGATTAAGAACAGTAATCTGTCACTGGATTTCATGACTTGGAGATACATTTCCACAGTCACTTTTTGGGTCCAGTTCTGCACAATATGGTGGAGAGTTTTTAATTACTTTTTTTAAGACTGCAGTCATTAGGACCTCCACTTCTACATATTTAAATGGCTCTGAGTCTTGGATTAAAAAAAAACCAAACCCAACCAAAACCAAACACACAAAGAAACCCAACAGCAAACAACCATAAATTTAAATGCTAATTTCCAGGCTACTCTGCAGTAGTTGAGTCCAGTTGCATTGTAGCTGATTCCTCACCTGCACTTAGGTAATACACACGAAACTGTAACAGTTGTCTGTGTATGGGAATATTCTAAATGAGTTATTCCTAGTCTGCTACTGGTAATGACAAGCCAGTATTCACATATGTAAAACACCTATCCCTATACTGACAAACATTCTTTGGAACCACTCTGATGGCAGAAGTAAGAACAGGAGTCAGCCTGGTCACACCTCAGTGCTTCTGTCTCCAACCAACTAAAAACCCCCCAAAAACCAAAAAACCTCACAAACCACAAGATTTTGCTGCGGCCTGGTGAGTGTAAGTTGTTGAATGTTTGCCATGCAACACTACTGCAATGGAAAATGGGCTGAGCGTTGACTGCAGGATGCATTAAGTTTCTGGTTCACTCAGCTTCAGCATGGCCTTATGCCCAAGTGTATGCAGGGAGGAGAGCCAAGCTTGCACTTGGAGAATGATGTGGACTTATCCTGTCTGATGGCTAGGGATCAGTGAAATCCAGGTCCCATATGTCCCCTGCTTTGATTTACTATGAAGTTACTGTGAAGAAGTGTCAGCACAAAAAGGAGATTACTTTCTTCTAACAGCCTGTGTGAATTTTATTCTTGATTCTTGGGATTCTTGACCAGCTGTTGCCACAGAGTAGCTGCAACAGTCATCCAAGTTCTGCCTGTAGAAGCACCTAGCGTAGCACAGCGTGGAAGATACCACTACTTATAGGATTGGGGAATTGACAGCTGGATAACCATGGGACAGAGCACTTGAGATATGACTTAGCAGCCTTTAATTTGTGTTCCAATTTGAGCCCCAATAAGGGTCTTTTAAAACCAATGTATATGATTCCTTAATGAAATACTGCAGAACATAGTCCCTGTAATCTTTTGATCCTTTAATCAAAACTCAAAGATTGGCTGAACTCCAATTTGTAATATAAACCTGATTCATCTTAGAATGCAATTGGTCTGACTTTAATTTATATTCTGTTGGTAGAGAGAAACCATGCTGCCTTTTCACAGTGAAATGAAGTGTTGCTTAATACAGTTACCAAGCTACTCTGCAGAAGCCAGGTATACTGTACTAAAGGTTGTGTTTTATTAGCCAGGGAAATTCTTACTGATCCCAAAATCTGAAATTTGCTACATACTCTAATTTTAAAATGCATGAACAGCAGATGTTATATTATTAGACACAAAGCATTGCTGAGCTTGTTATATTTCCAAAGGCACAATAGTTTTAAGAAATAACTTTTTGATGGAAAAAATTATGTATAAGCATAAAATATTTCCTGCTTTCAGAAAGATAACTGGACAGTATATATGAATAAATGAGGTAAGTACTGTGAATGCACAGATTGGATTTTGTTCCATAAATATGTATTTAGCAGGCGTGCCATCCTACAAGCACAGCCTTATGCTAGATAAAGAAGGGCTGGAGGAGCACAGTGTAGTTAATCACCAATGCTTGTGTGGATCTGCATGAATATTCTTTAGAAAGAGTGAGAATTCTATATTCAGCTTGAGAGTTTACAGCTTTTATACAGTATGCCTTTTGAGTGTAGCTAAGCACAGTTTGTTAGTCTTCACATGCTTTGTGGGGAATTGTATTCTTTGTTGGGTATGAAATAGAGAACACCAGCCTCTTCTGCAACAGAAACGTTAATTGGGGTGATTAATTTTTCTACTGGAGTGGGAACTTAGTCTAACAACTTTTGATTATGTAAAGGATCCAAGTGCCATATAGGAATGGATAATTACTGCGAGATGCTATTCATGTGTGAAGAATAACATTACTTTTTATCAAGGTCCTTACTGAGGAATTCTTATCATCCATCAACTAAATAGATGTGGTTTGTGCTGACACAAACTCTAATTTTTTTTTCCTTCATCATTCTTGATGTTGTAATAAGTACTACAAATTTATAGGATGCACTACGTTGTCAGGTACACATTTGAGAAGCTGCTGAGCATCAGCACATCAGAGGGTAAGCAGAAAAATAAATGCATATGCCGCTCATGTGGAAGTTGGATAAACAGTTTGATCCTTTTCCTATCTGACTAGAAATAGAGTTTTTGAGATATCCACAGACAAACTGTGAAAAGAAGCATCTTTTTAACATTCTTTCACAGATATCCTCTAAATGGACCCTTGTATATTATTTTATAGTTACTTCAGAAAAATGCAATTTGAGTTTGTTTCCAAACCTGCTCTTTTAGAGATTGCATATTTTAAGTCCCATACGTCTCATTATCGTAATAGTTTAGTATGTTCTTTGCATGCAGTTTAAAATTGCTTATATTTTCTGTTTCTTAAATTGGGCATATACATTTCTACTACAACACCGTGGCTTATCATGGAATTCTGTGAACGATTATCCTGCAGTTTTATTGCTGAGTAATGAAGACAAAAACTCTTCAGAGTTTCAAGATACTTGATGTACTTCTAATACCTAACAGGGTACTAAGATGGATCAGATTTTCTTCAGATTTATATTCCTTTTTGACTACTTCTAATGCCATTTTTCTGATTTTCGCTGCATTGTGATAATCCTGTTGAAAGCACTGGAGTGTTTTCAGCTTGGTCTGTCCTGTGGAACCACAACTCTTGAGGTTTCTCTGCACTGCTGCCTTTCTTTCTTGTCTCCTATTGAAATGAGATGCGCTTAGTACAGAATTAATGATGACATTAAGGAGCGAGATGCTCTTGTATGAGGTGATGCGAGGCTTGCCAAATGCCTATTTAGACTGCACTAATGCACAGCGGGCTGTTCAAAGTGGAAGCCTGCCAGTGACCTACTGGTGGTGTTCGTGCCTGGGAGCTGGTGCTGTCATTGCCTGGCCCTGTCCCCAGCCTGCGCACTCATCCCTGCTGGCACCAGTGGCTGCAGGAAGGTGCCTCAGTGAGCTTATGGGGCTGCAACATTAACCCTCTCCCCACGCTGCCCGGGAAGACAAAAGCAGCTAAGTAACCCTGTCTTGTTTCACTGCCTAGCTGCTTACTGGGAATGTATAAGAGCTATGCGGAGAGAAAGGTGCGCAACCTGTCAGGACTACTTTTATTTTGTAGGAGTGAGCGTCAGCTTAAATACGTGTTAAAGCATAGCTCAAGTAGTTTGCTAAATGGCAGCCCGGACTCCACAGCAATTAAGGAGGAGACAGTGTAGGAGAAATGGCAAAAGAAGCCACCATCTTTTTAACTGGAAGTTATAATGCAACTGAGAGGACACCTAGCTTACCACACCAATGTTCATGTTCCTAGTTTGCTGGTGGCATTTTAAATATTCAGAAATGCTTACTGGAGAAGTGTGGTAAAGAGATCTGGCTGAAAACTCCACAGTTCAGACATACACTTTTCTTTAACTAAATTGGAATTGACTTAGATTCTTGATGCTCGAGTTTGTTTACTCAGTTTTGAACCACTGACATCTAAGGACTGTGTTTCAAGTAATGGCATTGCAATGAATTAAAAAGCATAGTAGAAATACCCATGTGGGTATATAAACCATAACAGCTAGAAGTACTGTGTAAACAAATAGTTTAGACTCTCAAAACTTTTTTCATTCCATTGATTCTAAGCACTGAAAAATTAAAAGCTTCAGAATCTCTAAGCTATTTGAAGGAGTAAATGCAGAAACAAAAGTCTTTTGCAAAATCTTTTCTTGTGGGAAGAAAGACTTTTTGATAAGATCTAAAATGAAGTCTTGCCCAAATGTGGTCATGGAAGAGTGCATGAGCACAGTGATTTTCACAAGAGCAGAAATGTTAACAGTAGCTATAGTTCAATGGGGACAGCTACATTCTTCCCATATTCAGCATGCTACTCAACAGCTCTTGTCTTAAATAGGTGTATCATGTTTTTGTGAGCTATCAAACACCTGCCATCCTGCTCAGCTGCTGAGGGGCTCTACTTTACACAACCACATAATAAAATTATTCTGTATGGTACAGAGAAGCTTCACCAAGTCTAGTGCTGCTTCCCTGGTGCAACTGTGGCTGCATTCGGGAGTTTTCTTCCAGGCTGTGTCAAGGAGGAATCTGCCTCCTCCTGCCCATCCTGCAGAACTAGGAGCCTGTAGATCAAATAGGAAACGGGAGACAGACCTTTATTTACCCTTTTACAGTCAGGGTAACTACCTGATGAACAAATCTCCAAGTGCTAAAATAATAAGGATTTTTTAACATATAACTCGTTGATCATTTCATCTGCAATTACTGCAATTGCAAGAATCATGTAGTGAAATCTTTGTTGTGCTACAGAGAACTGACATAATATGGTCAAAATCTGGAACTTTTGATTAGGCTGGTGGGTTGCAGTGGTTCTTTCAACACTGCCTAATTTTAGGCAAGAGCTTGTCCCTGTTTCTGCCAATTTAACTTAATAGTACTTATATTTGGCCAGACTACAGGACTACTACCTGAAAATATCTCTCTGCTCACTCACCATAAGTCAACTGAAAACTCCCTGCCATGGAGACAAATCTCAGGAGTTGAAGCTGCACAGTAACTTTCTAAAAGCAATGAGAAGGAGCCCTAAGCAGTGTACTTTGGAGCAGAGTGCAAAGCCAGTCATTTCACACAGCTTCTCCAACCCTCTCCACAACAGCAGCAAAGGAGAAAGGCACAAATGGTACAAAAAAAAAATAGGTGAAGTAACTAAGTCTCTAATGCAAGTCCAGGTCGCTGACATTTTAATTTGTTCACACCTAAAAAAAAAGAAAAGGGTCGTACTGGCATACAGCAGAAAGCGTCCATCAGTGTTACTTACTGTGTGGGAAGGAGGAAGGAAATTCTTAGAGGCAGGAGACAGGGGTTAAAAGGACAGGGAGGGCCAGCTCTGGTATGAGGTTTTCTGGGCAGGAGAGGAAATGTGGGATGCTGCAAGGGGCATCCCTCCCCAGGGCAGCATTTGCTGCCCTTCCTGATAGTTTTGAGGGTTAGAAGGATGATTCTCTGTGGATTTGTGTGCTTACTCTGTGGGTTGTTCCTCCTTCTTGTACACAGAGACACATAGGGGATACTGAAAAGGTGGGGCTGAAGGCAGGCTCAGGAGAAGAGGGAGGTGATTGAGGGGCTCCTCTCTCATGTAAGTCACCATGCCCTACACCCCATAATGCTACACTCCTCCTGGCTTCATGGGGCTGGATGAAGCATGGATTATCTCCCTTTCAGCAATTTCATCACTATAGAAATGTATCAATGACTGTGGGGCTGAAGTTAGAATATAGACAGAACCTTGAGTGAAGCTCTACAACTGCACCCAGGTCTACTGCCTAAAATACAGCCCAGTACAACAAATTCCTGGAAACTTCTACACCCCTTGTAAAACATCAGTCCTCAGCCCTAAATCTTATTATCCCCTTTCCTGTATTTTCACCTTCTTCATGCTGCTGTTGGATCTGAGCTCTTTCTTCCCCCAGCCTAAAGCTTCCTCTGGTATGTCATCATGTGCTGCTGGCAGAGCGGAGAGCTTGGGTATCTCCTCTGGGAGAAGAACAGTTTTACAGCAGAGTGACATTACCCCAGACATACTGTATTCTCCTGGAGCTGTATGCATTAGCATAAATAGGTAAGTGCAGGCACTTTGCGTTATGCTCCCTGAGCCTCCTGCAGCACCTGGGCCTTGTATTACCATGAGAGAGAACACGAAGGTTTTCTTGGCCTCCCAGCTGGCCATGTAAAGCAAAAGCCATGGACCACTTTCTGGCAGATCCACGTTGTTGACACAGGTTTCCACTGAGTGCTAAACACTGCAACTGCATGAAACAAGCCTGTCTGGGAGAGGGCACTGCTGTCTGCTTCAAATGACAAAAAGGCTGCCCTGGCTGTGGATGGGAGTGCGTGCTTTTCTGTGCACAGGGTAGTCATGTTGCATAAGTTTGGGCACCTAATTTAGGAACGTAGCTGTGCTGGGTTCCCTGTATGGGCTGTGGGAAGAAAAATACATATTTGGAGAGAGATTCAGGACAGCAGCTGAACTGCTCTTCCATTCAGCACAATAAAAATGACACACTAAAAGCTCTAAGCAAATAATTGTTATAAAGGGTCTACTCAACATTAACTGGTGTAGTAAATGACTACATTTTCTCTCTTGTACACACAGCTGTAAGGTCTGTGTTTCTTTACAGCTTCTTCAGTCTGCTTTGGATCTTCTAGCAGACTGTGGCATATGGAATGGAAAATTAAAACTTTTGATTTATGTGTTGCTGCTTTGCTACTTTTGGCCACAGCAGAATACTTAAAAATGGGAGATGACAACAAATATTTAGTTGTACGAGTAACTGAGATGGTTACATCTGGGAGCAGAGGGAATGGATAATTCATCACTCTAATAGTTTCTATGTGCTGGAAGAGACTCTGTGGTTTTGTAACAGAGAAGTAAATAGAGTAGCATTCCCAGCCCCCAAAGCTGCAATGACCAGATATAAACTTGTTTTGCAACAGCTCAGTTTTTATGAGCATTGCCAGCGTGATGGACATGCTAGGAGTTCGCAAAATAGCAAGTGCAGTAAGAACAGACAAATGCCATGCATGAAAAATCCTGTTAATACACAAATCCCTAAGCTTTGTGTGGTGCTAGTTTTTCAACATTTTTTTTTCTCAAAACTTTTAGCAAATATTCTAAGTTTTGAAAATCTGTACAATAGCTGTATTAGCTTGGGGCTTGTCAAAAATGTCAAGAGACACTGCAGTCTGGATGATCAACTTTGGAAAAAAAAAAGCAGAGAAGAGTTCTCAGAAGAAACTATTAAAATCATCACTTTAATCTATTCTACAGGCTGTAGGATCTTATAGGTTAATTCTGCATAATACCTTTACCTCTGATTTAAATTACAACATCTTTCTCTGAAAGCCATGTAGGCTATAGGATTAAAATATCTGTCTTTAGTTGGTGCTAGATTTTGTTTCAGAAATATGTATTATCTATACATAATATGATTCCTCTCATGTGTTTGCAGATAGTGACACATCTGAAAAGCTCTGGCTAAACTTTTCCCCTCCCTGAATTTTGCAATTTCATTCTCCTTTGTATTCTTTGTGAGTTGTGCTCTGATAGAAAGGCAGGACGAGGGAAAAACACTAGGGGCATTTATTGCTAGCTTTCTTAGTCATCAGAATGTGTTCAGGGTCACTCTGAGTCCTCTGAATAATATTTACAGATATGTAAGAGAAGAAACAGCTATAAGGAGGCTTCACTTAAGTTTACTAGGAGGCAAAACTTAATGTGGTGAAGTCAACTTTTGAGAACTCAAGCAATGAGATTTGCAGGGGCTTCCCACTATGCAATTATTTATCAGTAGTTGGAAAGCCAAAGATAGGGTATAAAATCTAAGCAAATCTGAAGTTCTGTCTTGATGAGTGCATTGCCACAATTGTGTTGTCTAATTTTGAAGGTGAGGCAGCTTTAGTGTTTAAGACTGTTTCTACAGTGCTATATATTTAAACTTGCTAACATTAAATCAAACACAGAGCCCTCACTTTGGCCAGTTATTAGCAAAAAAATACTCTTGTAAAAATCAGAACATGAGAGACTAAAAGTGCTGAATATCCTGCCTGGGAAGCTTGGCATCCCTCTTCTCATATATCCTCTCAAGCAGTTTAGGAAGATTACTCTGAAGGCGAACTAGACAGGATTTAATATTAAAGCTGGATATGAAGCCAACCACCTTCTAAATTTTAGCGAAACATGGTTCTTGCTTCAGTATGTAACAAGTTACATTTTCTAATCAAAATGATATCTAGTATGATTTTGAAACCAGTCTCCAAAAGCACCTGTTCAATAGAAGCAATTCTTACTATAAGCCAAGTATAATAGTGAATTTTTCAGCATGTGGTAATATATATGCATACAGCTGTCAATTCAGAAACAAAACTAAAGGTGGTAAAAGCTAAAAATCAATGGGCTTTGTAGGTAGAATTTAAACTCAGATAATGAATAAGTATTTATATTGAGTGGGAGAACAAAACGAGCAATCTGAAACAGTAATTGGTATAAAAATACTTAAGATATGTCAGCAAAAATTTTACATGATCATATGAAATGTCAGAGTGACACCTCTAGAAGGTAAGTTTTAAAAGTGGAAAGGTGCACTTTGAAAGTCCCATTACCTAGATAGAATCACTTAGATATGGGCTATTAATAAATCCAAAAGGAAAGAAACAGGACAGTCAAACATCTTAATCACAACAGTCATTTAAGTAGGCTCAGACTTTAATTCCCTTTAGAATGTTAATTGCACATCCACCTGATACCCAGTTCTGAAATTAGGCCTTTGTGTTCTCGATAAACTGGTTATTTAAATACTGAATAAAATTACTGAAGGAAGTAGGCCTGCTTTGCATTGAAAGGTTTCTTTTAATTGGATTAAATTTTCTCCCATTAAAGTAAAAGAAAAGAGAGTTCCTGTAGATGAAAATTTTCTCTGTCAGTGTTCATACTTTCTCAGGCTAGAAACAAAAGACCAAAAAACGTTGTCATTCACCTGATTCTAGGGAGCTCTTGAAAAGAAAAGATCTCTTTATCTCCTGCACTTGTTCTCAGGATGCTGCTCTGCCCCGGGTGTGACTGCAGAGCTGTCCCAGGACGCTGCACTGTGAGGGGCAGCATAGAATTAAGATTGGTTTTTCACATGGCTTAAATTTTATCACAAATTCAAGTGTTTGTGTGGGCATCACTGTTACACAGGCCGTACCTATCTGGGTTCCAGCAATTTCGCAAAGATTGCCTGATGGGAGTCTAGATAGCATTAGTGTGTCTATTGTCATTCTTTTAAGTGTGTCTTTCCTTTGTTATAGGGTAGATGTGAAGTCATGTATGCGAGGAAGAAGAATGTTACTTGAACAAACTCAGTGATTATGTGTTTGTACAGACACAGACAAGGAGATAATCTAGGAGATAGTCACTTTCCAAGTCTGGGTTCCTTAAAAACATTTAAGAAATTTGACATCTGTCATCTTCTCTACAGTGTATTCTGTTCTCTGATACCCAGGAACGGTATTTGTACACTCAAAGATATTTACTGAATTTCCTTTCTCTTTGCAGTTTTAGTTTGAAAACACAGATACAGCATGAGAGATTAACTGTTTCAGTAACTATATTGCTTAGAAAAACAGGGTCAAGTTACATTTGTTCATCTCACTGGCTGTCCTTAGCTTAACACTGTTTGAAGATAGTGTTGACATTTTTGGACTAAAAATATCCACTATAGCTGACAACTAAATGGAATCAAACCTATCAGGTTGTTTCATGTAACACTGAAAGGGAAAGAGAAGACCAGACTGAGAAGGAAACTTTCTGTTGGTTGCGTTAGCAGACTTTTAGATTTCAGATCTTGAGTTTTACTACCATCCCTCAATACATGTATGAGTGTCTGGAGAATATTATCAGTCAGGAGTCACACAAATATACAAGCCTTTGTGTCACCTAAACGAAATTTTGTAGTTCTCTACTTAGAGCTCTATCTGGAAGGAGGGCCAGAGAACAGCTCTTAGGTACATTTCAGTTGTAGCTTTTTGATCTGTGGCTGGGACTATGTAAATTCAAATGTCTTAAAATTCCTATTAAAGAAAAATGGGAAATTCATGGGGATAGGAAAGAAACAGAATGTATTTGATGAGCAGAAGGCAGCATGTATAGCGTAATGGTCTTTACTTTGAGATGAAAAAGTAGTAACCATCTGTAAAATGGAATTCATCCTGCAAGCAAAATATGTGTGTTCAGATCTAAGCTTTTGTGATTTCCTTGCCCTTTGAAATTATCAAACTTTCTTTTATATGCTTTTATCTCTCCTACTGTTTTTGTGTCTCTCTGGCCCTACTGTTCCTCACTGTTTTGGGATGTGGTTCAGGGCTCCACGGTCAAATAAGTCACAGTATCACGCTTTCCCACTGTCAAATAACTTTTGCTTTAAAAACTGCTTTAAGCATCAAACTCTACTGTTGCTTCTTATGATGCAAATTCAAAGAACATGGGAGTTTGTTGAGTCAAGGAACTTCCTCCTGGCTTGGCTGTTAAGCATTACATAATTTCTTTACCTATATAAACTGCTTTATTACTTGATCTACAACTACAACTTTCCTAACTTGTACAAATGTCTTGTTCTTTGCAGTGGTTTCCCACAGAATATCACCTCAAAGGATCAGTTTTATTTTCCAATACTTTGATGTTCTGGGCTCACATCTAATCCTCTGAAAAGGATTTTCCAGGAAGCAGTGGCTAATGTACAAGAAACAATTCGTCACTCCAAGTGTATGGCACACTCACTCCCTTAAATAACACTGTATTTAAAAAGTGTCAAACCCGTTCAGAGTAATTGCATGTGCTATTCGACCTACAGAGAGAGGAGGAGAGTTAATTCTCTCAAATGAGCTGAATATAATGAATATTAGTCAGGAGCTTATTGCTTCTCTCAGAGATGCTTGGATACTAATGTTGAGGGGAAACACCTTGTAAAATAGAAGCGGATACTCAGAACTTGAAAGGCAGTACTGAGTCACCTGAAATGATTCTCCCAGAGAACAATATTTTCTTAGGATCAGGCCTCAGCGCATTAGATTCTGTAACACAAAGTTAAGGTATTTACTCCAGGGCCTACTGTTATTAAATATGACCACCTGAGAATATTGATACGTTGCTTTCAATGGGCACTGCTGCATGGGAACTTAAGTACAAGGCAGAAACATGAAGTGATTTCTAGCAATGTTTTCTTGCTGTTACAAGACTTTTTTTTCCTCTCTGACAAATCAAGGGTTGCTGACACTATAGGGAGCATGTATCTCACTGGAATATCTCAGAAGACATCTATTATATCAGAACTATACTATAATGGTGTAACAGGAATGTGTCTCATGTTGCTCAGAGCTATTGCTCCCCACTGGTGCAGTGCCTGTGGTGCAGTATGGACCTAGGGATTGATACTTTCCTGGTATATGTTCCTGGATGTTCCATTGATGTCTTTCCTATAACGAGCAAAACATTTCCGTCTCACTCCCCTACTTAAATTCTACACTCTCCTTCCTCTAAAGAATTGTTAGGTAAATGGGAGGTATGTAGATAGCCAAGGCTGAATTGATACTAACAGTGATACCAAGAAACATCAGATGTTCAGATGAGTTTTCTATCCCATGTTCAGGATCAAAATAAAAACCACAACAAACAAAACAAACCAAAAAACCCGGAGTTTGGATCAGAAAGGAAATCTTCACCTCCTCTCACTTTCCCACCGCCTGATTGAAAAGGAGATGGGAATTTTGCTTCTTTACCGTTCTTGAAAGTCTGGTGTGCATCTCACTTTCTTCAGCCCTGTTGCAGGAACTTCTTGCTGCCACGCGGAGTGTCCAAGGGAACGCAGACGTGGCAGATGTGGTGCTCTGAGTGGCCCAGAGTGGACCCCATTGCTTAATTTCCCCACAGGGCACATTGCTTCAACCCACACATGTAACCTGCTGCTCCATCCACACCTGCATGCAGCTGTTGCGCTGTCTTTTCCCTGTCATGGATTGAGTTTCGTTTCATTTTAGGAAACCAGTAGCAAGCATATGAAGAGGTATTTTTTTTACTGCTAATGTCACCACAGATGGGAGCAGAGTCTCTCTAAGAAATCTACTTTGGATGTAAGTATCACTAAATGTAGTGAGAGAGGGCTTTTTCAGGAGAATGTGGTTTGTGTGATTCATGATCTGATCAAAAAGATGGGACTCACGTATTTATATAGGGTTTTTTTAAAGTCAAATGATATTCCTATTCTAGACACATGCTCAGTTGCTGGGTCTCGTTTCTGCACATGAATTGATGCTTGTGTATTTTGTCAGTTGTATATGAGTCAAAAACTTGTTCACAAACCTTTCGATTTGTCATATTAAAAAAGTCCTTTTTTTTTCAGTCTTATCATAACAAAGCCACCCAGAAGAATAGGAGCTGTAGGAACAGGCCCTTTGTATGCAGACAAAATTCTCATATGCATTCTAAAAAATATTTAGTAATAATATCCTGAATTATGCATGTTTAAAAGGATTTTTTAAAGAATACTAAGAAGAATTAATAGCAAAAATTAATAAAGCAAGATCATTTCAGATTGATAACAATTTTTAAAATTTGCAATACGTTTTCTGTGACATGAACTAATATCCTGAAGGAAGCTGATGGATACAAACAAATCTCAGCAAAATAATAAGGAAACTGCAACTGGGGTGGCTGAAAATCTTTATTATCTCCAGATCTAATCTTTATTATGTCAAGATTCTGTGGGATCAAGAACAAATCAAAGGCAAATCCAATTGGCCTTGAAAATAATGAATTTTGTATGCTCCAGGGTAAACTCAATAATCTATGGAAACTGAGAAAAATAGGCTTTTTGTACTTTGAAAAATGAAGTTACTGACTGTTGCACGGTTTAAGGAAATCACATGGTTATCTCTGCTAGTGCTGGAATGTTTCCTTTAGTACAATTTCAATGATCTGATTGCTTTTGCCATGTCTAAGACTGCCTTTTTTTTCTTTTTAATAACAATAATCCACTGTGTAAAGACAAATCAAAATACATGACTGACTGATCTTTCTGAAATAATTAATGGTGAGTAAATCCCCTGTCTTTCTCCCATTGATTCTTTGAGCCTAAAATTGTTGAAACGAACGGAAAGCACATATGAGGCTGATGGACAGTTATCATCTAATCCTGACAAATTTCCTGTCCATCTCCACCGAGGAGAGACTGAAGGGTGTTACCATCTTCCCAAGTCCAGCTAAATCCATGACATCAAACGGAATCTATATAATGTACAACAGTGGTGATTCACCATCACCTCCTACCTCATGTGTCCGTTTTCTTTCCTACCTTCCTCTTAGAGATCTTTTCTGACCTTTATGTGAGTGTGTTTTCCCAGGAGGTGTGACTTAGCTGATTAGGGCTGTGGCATGTCTTGTTTCACTGCTATGAACCCATGACCAAAAGGGCAGCTAAAAGCAGCATTGTAGTCATCATATGCTGCTAGGAGTTTGCCAGGTTTTGGAGTGGTTGATAAGAGAATGTGCTGGGTCTCTCTTTTTCCAGGTGCAAGTGATTTGAAATAGAACAGAAGTTAATTTTTCTTTCTAATTTCCATGCTTTTCTCCCTTTTGCTGTGTGGCCTCAGTTTGCTTTAAAGAAGTAGCACTGGTTTCAACTAATTATAACTTTTTGTCCCAAAGAGACACTTTGACCTCTTTAGCACAAAGTAGAAGGGGTTTTCCCTTATAAAAATTTTTTCTAAAGACTGTAGGTAAAGGCAATGGAAAATTGTTTACTGGTCTGCTTAATGCATTTTATTGTTTTCCCTTTTTTCCTAGTTATTTAAAAAGAGTCAAAGCATTTTATTTTCACTGTGAAACCGAATGGACTGTTTGAAACTCTTAATCCAGGTGTTACAGAATGTCATATTCTAATAAAGACTTTTCACTGTCCTTCTCTATCAAAATCAATCCACTTCCCTGGTCATTTGACGGAAAAAAACCCATATTGAGTGTTTAGAGAATGACCCAACCACTTGGACCTCTGCCTGATTGGTGTCCTACCTTGGATTCTTTATAAAACTTACTATGAAAAGCACCTGTTAACACTGTATCTCTGGCTAGCAAGAACCATTTTATTCATTGCCAACAAATGTTACATAATCTTAGACAGAAGGCTAATGTGCTTATAACAACTTTTTCCCAGCCCTAATCAGAGATCAAGATACCTTCCATCTGCAGGAATCTCCTCTAACATGCATTTTTTAAATGGCACAGACATAAAGCATGATCTAAGACTTTGCCTTCCACTATTTGGAGCAAGAGCATAAGTATACTACATAAATTCAAGGGATTTTGCTTTTAGTTTGGTAAAAAATAAAAGCTGTGCATCTTGCCATATGCGATGAAAAAATAAGCTCATCTCTGTCGATGAAAAGAAAAGCTCATCTCTGTCGACTCACAGAAAAGCTAGTTTTCTGTGCCAGTTCAAGTGGACTAAATGGTACTTTTCAGCTGCACTTGCACTTTGAACAGGCAGAGCTCAGAGGGGGTGGTTATGCAAGCACTACAAGGGAAAATAAATGCATGAAAATATCACTAAAAATAGGTACATCCTTGAAATTCAGTATACATTTAGTTCCTAGGTTGCTTCTTTCTTTCACCAGTAGTGAAGGATAATGAGCTTCAGGGACTGTGGGAACCTGCAATTGAAACAGAACAGAGATATCTTGCAAAACAATATTGAAAGGACAATGGGGGATCAAAGTTGATGGGAGAGGAACTACCAGAGTGACTACGTGAATGACAAACTTCATGTGAAGACTGATTAAATGTCTTTCTTTTCCTTGGCCAGGACTAATGTGGCATTCGAATGTTTTATCTCGCCTGGGAACGATTATATTTATGAATTCTGAGAGCAAATCCAAAATACAGGGGCCACTGCATGCAGAAGTCACAGTCCCCTGTAGCTGACTGACACAAAATTGCAGCTGAAGAACCCAAGAACCAACTGCTGGTCATACAAGCTGGGGTGAGGGGAGGATAAACAGTAGCAATATCACTGCAGACAATAGTCATCCTAAAGCTAGTATTACTTGATTTGGGCAAAAATTGTTTAACAGTTCACTCCCTTAAGGTCTTGCTTAGCTTTAAATAAAAATAAATTCAGCTGTCAGTAGCAAAGACCTGCTACATGTCCCAACTGGAAGCTTGTTTTCTTGAACAGTAATAAAAGAACATTTCTGCAACAGGAGAAAAGCAGTCTTAGTTCTGTCATTCTTAAAGTCTAATTCAGACTGGATATTGCAGTTGGTGCTGCTCTGTTTGCACTGACATCTCCATCCTCATTTAATGCTAATGTGTATATGTATACTCTTATGTATATATGTGTAGTCTCATTATACCTATCCTATATGGTAAAACAAGTGAAGAATGTTAACATTACGCTTTAGGATCACTAGGCAGGGACTGAAACAGATTAGCAAATTATGTGTTCCTATTAGGAGGATAAGCAATGAATCACCAACAAATTGTTGCCTTCTGCTAAATCAGCAGAAACCTGAATGTCCCATTGTTAATTGTTTATGAGCCTCTTTTAATAGTTTCCTGTAACAGTTAGCTCAAAATCTACTAATATTGTTCCAAAGCATAAAATCATTATTGTCTGCTGCTTTGTAGTGATATACATCTGGATAATGTGGGTGTAAAATGTTATCAGTCTGTTGTGGGAGAGCTTTACACCCACTTTTTTGCTGGTGTCAATGACTACACATGCTAAGAGGCAAGCATGGAACCAAGCCTTTAAAATAAAATTCAATAAGCAGATTAGGCAGAGTTGTCAGAAAAATCTGAGCTGCAGTGCTGCTGTAAATGCTGGAAATCATGATGTATTGCTAAAAAAGCAAATGTTAATTGAACAATTAAAATACCCATTTATGATATGCAGAAAAGCCTGGGGGTTCTGCTTTAATATAAAGCTGAGTGTTTCAACTGCAACCATGCCTGCCTTGAAATGAAATGTGGAAATCGACTTGTGTATGGTTTATAAATACCTGCACATTTACAGATTTCTCTAATTTCTAAGTGGGTGACATTGCAGTGCATTTCCCTTCCTTGCTTAGGAATATGTAGTCCAATTAGAAATGTTGAAACTGGATGATGCTTCAGTCATCCTGTGGTTTGAGAACAATTGCTTTACTTAGCCTGCAACAATGTGCCCTGAGTTGACCTTTTCACACTGTCATTACTAGGAGGTTAACCCTACTGACTTAGAGTCACAAAATCTCCAAAGCTATTAAATGACCTTGGTAACCTCAAAGAGAAGATGGTTTTAAGTGGAGTAGGGCTGATTTTCTTGCTTTTAATGAAGTAAACCCGTTCTGTTCTAAGTGACTCACTATCCTGACTTTTCAATTGTTACTTTATGTGGATACCGTTTTTGTGGGATTATTGTGCTGTATCATAAGGCACATAATACACTGTCATATAAACAGAGTTAACAGCTCGCACAATATTTATTCTCTAGAAAAAGTGCTGAGCAATAAAAGGAGTGAAAAGAAAGATACTACAATATTAGGATATTATAATATTTATTAATATTACATAGTATTAAGATCAAAGTTAGAGAAGCAAAAATAAAGATGGGGAAATATCTGATATATTAGCTGGTATTCACTTTCAGTGACTACAAAATTAGTCTCTGCTGTCAGGAAAGCAGGAGCATCTTAGTTGAAAATCTTCGTTGATGCAAAGAGGAAATAGTTCAGCTTGTCCTCACTGGTCACTTGGTGAAATGCCTCTGCATCTGAGAAGGATGTTTGAACTGTTTTTTAAAATGTCGTGTTCTGGAAAACATAAAGGAACTTTGCCTATGGAGTCAGTCTGAGCTGCATGAAGCAGAGCAGAATTCATAAACTGGGAGGGAGAACTAAACAGGAAGAATAAAGTCTGGAACAAAATGATCCAGTTAAGAGGTTTTTGAAACAAAGACTGATTTGTTAGACTCAAAAAGAGTCACTGAGTTTTAAGCAAGTTTAAAATAGAATTTTGTACACAATAGGGAAACCCATTGTTATTAAAAATCAACTGTATGAAAGATTCTGAAACAGATATCCAGCCAAGACCAAATACTTATGACTGGAAAGAAGGGGAGAATTAGACAGTTTATGTTTGCTTCAGTTCTTTGCTTGCCACAGAAGGTGACTAGAAACTGGAATTCACAGATTGTGGGTCCAGTCTAGCACAGCAAAATATGTCTTTAAAATAACAACACAACCCCCTAAATCCTATCCTTTTACAATTCAGCATATTATGCTCTATAGATTTTGATTTAGATGCATTACAGCATTCCTCCTTATTTAGTTCAGTAAGCAGTCACAAAAAGATGTGGTTTCCAGTTTCTAAAGGTAAGGCTTTTTACTAATTGCTATGGGATGAGATAGTAAGTACCTAAACAACGTATTTATGCAATATAGTTTCCTCATTGAGCTTCAGAAAACAGTTTTGTTTTTAATTATAGAAGTAACTGAATCACAGTAAATATAAGTTTGGTGCTCTAGCAAGAACATTGTAGGTACTATTAATGTCTTGATTTGTTCCTAATGTGTGATACAAGACTCCAATTAAGGAATTCTGCTACTGCTTTCTAAAAACTATCATTTTTCAATAAATAAATCTATTTGTTTCTGTTTTACAATTGTGTTAATGAATATTTTCCTAAAATTACATTAGTGAAACAAACAATTGAATGTTGGTTATTTACTATATATCATTTCCCAGATACCATATCTACAACAGTTAAGTGCTTGTTGTGACTGGAATGTAATCTCAGTGGTTTTGGTGCTGTTACCTCCATGGAACTTTCATTTCTTAATGGCTACAGAGACTAATCTTGAGTTAAGAGCCAAACATTTTTTCCTCTGCAATACTGCAGTGGTGTTTAGATTTGTGGCTTTTAATGTCAAAAGGAAATTATAGCTCATGCATGCCTTTCCAGGCAGAATAGCTCATGTAGAGGACATTAGAATGATTTAAAGGAAGCCTGGAATAAATTTATCATAATTATAAAGAAAAAAAATCCTTTAACCTGAGTAATTATTCTATATTGAAGAAATTAATAATTAACTGTGAAATCTGTGAGCCTGTGTTTATGTTGGCCAGTTAAATAATGGTGGGAAGAAGTAGCATCATTACAGATTTCTCCTATGAGTATGCAGGGAACATCTGGTTTTTTCCCTCAGATATCTGCCCTGGCATGTGCACAAGGTTATTTGTGCTTATGTACGGTATTTAATGCTTGTCCTTCTGACTTTGTCACCCAGCGCAGGAGCAGAAACCATACTGTGTCACTTACCTGACACCACAGACATCACAAACGGTGTGAGAAATATTCCAAGGTAAAACCCAAGTGTATAACTCCCAAAACTATGGCCTGACATTTTTGTGAAAAATCATGAACAACAAATATATTAGTAAACCACTTAGCACACAATTTTTGACTGAAAAAAGCTAAATTAGGTTCTTCAGAAGGTGGTTGGGCACTGGAACAAGCTCCCAAAGGAAGTGGTCACAGCACCAAGTCTGACAGAGTTCAAGCATTTGGACAATGCTCTCAGGCACATGGTGTGACTCTTGGGGTTGTCCTGTACAGAGCTAGGAGTTGGACTTTGATGATCCTTGTGGGTCCATTCCAACTCAACATATTCTATATCATTTGTTCACAGTGAACAGTTTGCCTAGTAACAGTTGTAATCCTGTACTTGTGTTGTAATAATCACAATTCAACGTTTGCATCATGACTAGCAATGGATCCAAGCTTGAAATTTTAAGTGCTCGGTGGTGTTTTGTTTCTTGTGTGAATATTCAAGTCTTGGGCTTTATGTTATGATATACTTAGAAAAGTATATTAGAAATGGAAGATGAAAGGTAAAAATTAGGATATTAATCTAATGATATTGTGGTTCACAGAGGTAGTATTTAAAATTGGAAGACCTTAAAAGTCTCCTTCTTCCCTTTCTATGCTTCCTCCTTTTTTTTCCCCTTTTATTCTGGCAGCTTCTTCAGGCTACTACATCACAGGCTCTCAGAACATTTATGCGAAAAATACATTTTAACTGCTAGCATAAAGGACACTCAATTGGAGAATGAATGGTCGATCCAACTGAGTTTTGCATTGATTATCAAACTCATTTATCACTAATTTATAAGCATTTTAAAGAATGTAAATATTTCCCCATGGAAGAATATTCTTTTCATCATCTCTGAAGATAAAAGAGTTAGTTACTTCTCCAGAACCTGCCAAAAACTTTGACCTTTGGTAACTAGTAACTGATTAATACCTGAAATGCATCCTAGAAGAAATTTCATGCTGTTCCCAGTGTTTGTGCTGTCTACCTTCATTCTTCCCCCCTCTACAACTGGTTGTCTCAACAGCTGAGAAAAAACCTCTTCTTTATCTCTATAGAACAAAGTGCAAGTCTGCTGTATCACTGAAATTTGATTTTTTGAAAATGAAAGTGCAAAAATACTGCCTTCTCAAGCAAGTTTGTTTTGAGGTAGACAAATCTCTTAACAATTATTTGCATTTCTCAAGTTTCAGAGTAGTGCTGTGGCTATTAAAATTTCTCCCAGAAAACTGCCTGTTGCTTTAGAAACAGAATTGTTAAATATCACACAACTGAACTTCATAGCAAAGATCACCATTGTAGGGACAGGGGATGAAGTTTTTCTGGTTTTATAAGTTTATTGGAAAACTATATAGTGGATTGCTGGATATCTGTTAGAGGGAGGGATTTCCCTGTCTTTGTTCCAGGGAGTTATTTAGGTCCTCAGGTATTAACTCATTCAGAATAAAATGGAATATGTAGACACTTACTTGAAAAGATTTTGAAAAGCTGATTATCTCTAACTATTTGCAACAGCACTGATTTTTGAGACTGGTGTATGGTTCACATAAATTATCAACCAAATTAGACTTACCTTTCCATTGCTTCCTTTTTATTGGCTAAACACTGCTGGAATGTCAGTTGCAAGAAGCTGAAGAAAGCACCAAACACATCTCCATTTATTAATAGAAGTGAGAGAGATGGGTATATCCTTATATACATTACAGTCATACAGTACTCGTATGTAGTTACACAATGACATAACCTGTTACAAGACTGAGGAAAACAGGAAATTCTATTTAGAGGATGCTTTTTCATGTGCTCTTTTAATATAAACCAACATTACTTAGAAACATAATATATTAATGCCTACAAAATGACCAAAGGGAAAAAAAAAAACAAACTTCAAAAAACTATTTCTTTTTTTGTGTCTCCCCACAGTTTCCAATGAATTTGTCAGACAGTACATCTGAAAAAGTTTAAAAGAACAATAAAAACTCAGAGGAGACAAGAACATGAAAACACAAGCAAACTCTTTTCCCCAAAAATATAAGCCATAAGATCCATACCTCCTCATTAATGTTAATAATCCCACACACAATAATGAAAAGAGAAATGAAAAGCTTTGAGCTTTCTCAAGAAGGATGCTTCAGACAGTGTTGGTTTCTTGGTTTTGGGTGAGAAGTGTAGATTTCCAGACTTTGGCACAGCCATATTCCAGACTACACTTAGACATGAGCTCAGTAGCTGCAGAACAGAAGTTTTCATAAAAGATGAAAAATTTCAGTGTCTAAATTTTATTATTGCACTATATCCCTGTAGTGAATTCTTGCATAATGCTATATATAGAGTACAGAACACATACCTAATGACAGACATGGAATTAACACTGATACTGTATTTTATGGGTTCAGGATAAACACCAACTGAAGAAAATTACTGAACTCCAGGGTGATCATGATAAGCACATAACTACATGATGTTAGGTATAATTATGTTCACCTAAACTCTGCTAATCTGCAATAAATTCTGCTTTAAAATTCAGTGTGGAATTGGGTCTACTAAGTTTATTCTTCTTTCCAAGTCACAGTTGTGACCTAAACTGGCATAGATTTTACATTGATTCCATTTCATGGACCACAGTGGTGTTGATTTATGATATGTGATAGAAGATGCAATCTCTCTAGTTTTACACCCTTTGGAATAACATGTTTGCAAGATTGATATCTGGCTGAAAATCTGACATGCTGTAAGAAAGAACAGTGCCAGGAAGAAAGCATAGTATCTGCCCCATTTAATTCCTATTGGCATTATCTTATTCTGTGCTTTCAAGAAGAAAAAAAATTAGTGTGGTAGTATATTCTGCTAGATGAAAACAAAGAAACACTTGGGAGTTCCCTTCATTTTACTAAATACTGAATGTTTACAATACTTGTTCCTATCATAGACAGCAAACTCTGTTTGTTTTACACAGATTTTTACTTTGAGTGTGTGCATACAAACTTATCTATGCATCTTCTTCTAACATCTAATTTAGGTGAATGAAATTCGTGAAATTAAAGTGCAAAAATTCTTTATTATAGTGCCAATTTATGTTCAGAATCCTGCTGCAGTACCTCAGAAGCACTATCACACGGGTGCTGCTCTACTTTCTTGCATTACACCAAGAAACCTGTTTTCTGGTGAAAATTTTTAAGGGTCCTAGCAGTGCTGTTGCCTTGATAAACTAGGCTTGCAGGAGAAAGAAGCCCTTGCCACCCAAAGGCAAAATGCACTCAAAAAAGTACCTGTTGTAGTGACAATTACAAATGTGCATGGAGATGGGCAGATTTCAAGTGGCATTTTAAGAACATTACAAGAACAGGGCAACAAAAGGTCTACAGTAAGCAGTGGGTCACATAATGTGGGAGAACTGGACCAAAAATTTGAAAGACTGCTTCCAGATAGGGTAAAAAATAAGTAGGCATACTATATGCATGTCATAAGACAACCAGATAGCTAACAAAACATAAATTAGAGCTGCAAGGAACCACAATTTTCTTGCTAAAACTTTCTGTTAATTTTCAGAGGCTGTGTTAAAACTGTGTAAAATTCCCAAATCAATATGGGATTATTTTGTCAGAAGTAGGATCTGGTGTTTTCTGCATTTTTCTGTGGAAAGCACAGTTGTCAGTGATAAAAATCTTCAGACTTGTGGAAAACAGGGGCCATAATCAAATGTAATGTATGATTGAAAATGAGGAAATAACAGTGGAGAACACAAAGTTAATTGCTATGAGGTTGACTGGTATCTTGATCCTTGGGACTGGCAGTCCCGGAGTGAGGAGCCCTGTTCTTCTGCACACGCACAAAACATGCAATCCACTGGATTCCACTTCCAAATATCAGCCATGGACGATGTTTATTCTTTTAGTTTTACCACTAATTCATCTAAGAAACAAGTCTGTGAACTTTAAATTGCTTCCCGTTATGACATAAATTATCATGTTATGATAGAAATTATCCACTTAAAACCGATCAGTTGTTTTTAATTATTCAATGCAATTAACCATAACCTCACATCAGACAAAATGCATTCCCTTTAAGACACAACACCAGTCCAGTTTTGAAAACATTCCTGATTTTTTCACATGGGTAGATGTAATGGTTTGGATCCGACTTTTCTGCCGAATGCTCAAACCTTACAGTTTGCAGCCTCTCCTCCCCCCACCCCCTCTATGAACACAAGGGAAAGGGAGAAGGGAAAAGCTACTGAAACACCGAAATGGGCAGACCAAAGCTGTACAAAAATATACACATGTATTTACACTGATATACAATTAGAATACTATGTACACAGAAGAAGGGACCCCGAAAACCTCCCCTCTGCCCCAAAGGGAAAAGGGAGAGGGAAAAAAAAACCAACCCAAAACAGATATACACAATAAAAACCCAGGAGTAACCAATAAAAAACTAACAAGAGAAAATCTTACTACTCTCCTTGAGATAGCAGAATTGCACCAAGCGACCGCCGGCACTCTCCACTTCCCAAGGTCCACAAGGCCTCACTCCACACGAGCAGAGCCGATAGCAGAGAACCTGCTCCCGGGTCCACCGGAAAGGAAAGAGAGCAAGAGGCTTCTCCCCCTTCTTATTTATACCCTGGTTTACATAGAAAATCGTATGGAATACTGGGAAGATGACCACTTCCTCGATTATAACCTGGTTACCAAGGAGGGTCTAAAATCAAAACCACTACAGTAGAGTAACCTTGTGTGTTTTTGAGTCAAAAAGGAGAGGCACTGGTGTGGGTAGGTAACGTAGAGGAAGTCAAACTGTGTTCATCAGGAATTAGACTGTTCAGGCGCTTTTGTGCATGCTTTACATTCTGTGGATATTTTATAACTACATTTAATATGTATTTTGCAGATACGCGCATACAATGTTCTATGTGTACTGCACATATGAATATTTGTCCTTGATGAATAATTAAACAAGAAGCTGTGCTTCCAACTACATTTGGCCTTTATCACCCTGTTCAGAAAGTTTCCAGAACAATCTATTACCTTTACTACTTTTAACTTTGCTTCCTAAGCAAATTATCTAATGTAGCCAGGTGTGGTGTATGTATCTCTGTTATTGCATAATATCTTTTCAACTATCTGGAAAATTCCAACAATTTAACAGAGGATTAATAGTATCATACATACTCCTAGCCATTTCATTACAACAGATGCATGGGCAAAGAAGGCATCTGAAAAAACTGCAGCATACACTTCACTTATATTAAACATCAACAAATCCGCATGCTAGAGAAATATTACTTCCCTAGCATTGAGAACCTTCAGAAGGAGTTTTCATCTTGCTAAACACCAAGGAGTCTAATTATGAGCTTCAAATCTGTGAGGAACCAGGTATCATCAGTTCCACATTCTTGAAACGACTTTTCTTATGTCATAATGGGCTGAAAACCGTACAAAATGTTTCAGGCAGTGATGTTATAGTGGACTATTTATAGTTTTTTTCTTTCTTTTCTCTCTAATGTCCTCGCATTACGTGCAGGAAATAAAACAGGCATCTAATCTATTATTCACCTTCAAAGCATTATGGAAGGTATCTCAGATGTTCTACAATCCAGACCTTGGTCCTGTAAACCCATGTGAACTGAGATTTACAACCATATGAAATGCATTCACAAATAGTAGTGCTGGAACTGACTTGTGCTGTGAGCAGGATAAAGTGCAATTATATTTGTTCAGTGCATTTTCACAAATCCTAATTTTTTAAAGTTATCAAAACCCAGGACTTTTCCTCTTAATTGGGGTATGTTTCAAGAAATATCTCTCACTTTAAATAATGTTGAAGAAGGGATATTTAAGAGGTTTGAATGAAATATGAATGAAAAATATGAAAAAAGTCTTTATCATATTTAGAAAAAAATATTTTCAGTCAAGAGTAAGCTTGAGAGGTAAAAATCTCTTGAAGTCAGTCGTAACTGAAACAAGGAAATTATAAAGGAAATGCTTAGCTGAAGTTCATCTGCAGAACCTCTATATTAAATACTCATACATTACTTGCTCTAGAGGCCTTACGGGTCACGGCTGCTCTTGCAGTTTCCAATCTGTCAGAAGAACAGGTTTTCTACTGCTGGAAGTAGTGATAAAATCTCCTAGGTGTTTGATAACACTTTTTCATTATGTCCTTGAACAGTGTGAAGTTACAGATTATGGGTATGGCTTCTCTAGAAACACTTATCATGTATTTTGTTATGCTAGCCACACAGCCTGATTACCAAAATAACTGTGATTTCAGTTTTGGTCCTTCAGAAAAAAGCCTTCTGCAGTCACACATCCCTAACACATTTTATGCTGTCAATGATCCAGTCTCAATTTTACTCTTTTTTAAAGATATTCTGTTGTCCTCACCTCATGACCATTGCACCACATTAGTAGAGCCTCTCTGCCATGTATTTGTTCCAGGGAGCTGTTGCTGTTAAAAGTCTGGCAGCTCTCATGGCTTGCCAGACTTTTTTTTGCTGGAGGCCAAGCATCCTTCCTGCTGTGGAGTTATGTGTCCATGGTGAGGTACGAGATGCACGAATGCTCATGAAAGATGAGCATGCTATTCCATGGCAGCCCTTGGCTTCACGCTATGGTAAACACAGGGTAGCTATCCTTCAAGGAAATGGTATTTAAAGCCTTACAGTCTGGCTCTCTCTAACATCACAACCCAGGGTTAAGCTCACCCACGCGGCGGTTGAGGTAAGACACCTGTTTTTACCAGGTTGAACCTTCCACCTCTTCTCTCCGACAGTACTGTCGGCTGTCAAAAAACTGGCGCAGAGCCGTTTAATTAATGCCTCTCCGGAGATATCTCTCCGTGCAGCACATCACGCAGAACTCCTGCGGGACAGACGTGCCCAGGCAGGCGCGTCGCCGGCCGGCCTTCCTGGTGCCTCCCGACGGGGCTGGTGCAGCCCCGGGCTCGGGCCGTGCCAGGAGACCGTGAGGCGGGCCAGGGCAGCAGCATCACCGCCCCAGGCTCGCCCCC
>VZRE01005983.1:265891-357677 GCA_013396775.1 Cephalopterus ornatus | reverse complement strand
CCCGGGAGGAGGACAGACAGGGGGAGCCATGGCCGAGGGGGGCGAGGGCGAGGACGAGATCCAGTTCCTGCGAACTGTAAGCGCCGCGCTTGCCTCCCTCACCTCCGCGCTGGCGTGGGGCAGGGGCCGGGGCTGCTCCCGAGGGATGCGGGAGGAGACGCCCGGACCTCGCCGGGGTGGGAGCCGGGAGGCGGGTGCTCGCTGCCCCTGCCGCCCCGGGGGCTGCAGTCGGAGGGCTCCGGAGCCCCAGCCCCGTCCCTCTCCACCTGGCACCGTGTGGCCCCGTACCCACGGGCGGAGGGGCGACAACCGCCCGCCCGCCCTCCTGGCGGTGCCGGGATGAGCGGGAGGGGGAGGCGGCGGGGGTACCCCGGGCAGGGTGAGGCGCGGGCAGCCGGGTGGGGGGCGAGCGGCGCCTCCCCAGTAGCACCTCTCCTCGCTGCCTTCCCACCCGCCGATGTGTTCGCGTACTGCAGATACTAACCGAGCAGCCGTCCCCAGCGCGAAAGCTGCAATCACACTCCTTTTGCAAAAATAGACTTGGGGAAAAAAAGCACCTCTCCCACCCTATCCCCTCCCCACGGAGGTTGCCACTAACTTGCAAGCGTTCTCGTCGCTGGGCACAGACTAATACGGCTTTTTCTGGCGTGCGCATCCTTTCGTTACTTAGATCCAAAGCACGTTAAGGCGCTAGAGCGTTTCTTCCCTCAATTTAATTAATACATCAGGACTGCTGCATCTAATGCTTATCTGGATTATTTTTCTTCAAGCATTGCTTTTATTTACCTTCTCGGCCATCTCCCAATTGTCTTTTATATGCACAATCCTAGCAAGTTTTGCAGATGGGCATCTTTGAATAGTGGTGCATAAAAACCATGTCAGTTTGAGGAAAATTTGCTGAGACATTTGATAAGTAGAGCTGAAAACACTGAGACTATAGGATAAAGCTTAAGTTCCTTTTCATTTAGTGCAGTCTGATTTAGAAAATGTTCACATTCGATGTCTTGTAAGAAAACATATCTAAAAAGGAGGGGAAAGCAAGCCACTGAGTGGTTGTGAAGCATATTCATATGCTGTTTCCAGCGTTGTGAATCCTGGATCTCAGTCATCTTCTATTTCTACCAGAAACCCTACAATAATAGATATATACCCTGTTATTCCTTTTTTATTTGTTTGAGGATTCTTGGAAAATCTGCTTTTACAGGAAATACAGCTGTTACGCAACATTGGCATGAAGATTGGCAACTTTTTTCCTGTTAGTGCTATGTGACTTCTATTGTAGTGTTGTCTAACACCTAAAGACAAAACAGAAAAATACTTGTGTGAAAGATAACTTGTCATCTCAGTTTATGAGAGTTTAATTAGTAGTAATTTTCACTGGTAAACATTTTTGGAAGACTTGTACAACGGCAGTCTTACTGCAGGCTTGAATGTTAAGCTTAGCTCGTGTTATCTGAGTGCTTAATAGGGAAAGAGGAGCAGTGAGCATGCTAATACTGCTCAGCACATATACAGTAATGTTAAACTCCAGCACCTGACAGCAGCAGCATGTTATGTAAAACAGCACTCCTGATAATGTGTGTCAGGCTTAATACAGATTTGGCAAACCCAGTCTTAGATAATACTTAAAAATGTTTAGAATGTAGTACTGGTGGTAAAATGACCTTGAATATGGGAAACAGAGGCTTGGGGGAGACTTATTGTATAGTGAAATCAAAAAGGCCTGAGAAATACTGTTTTCATGTGAAGTTTTGAATCTGTAATCTGTAGTAGTATGTAGGTAGTGATTTTTGCTCCTCTCTTCCTTCCACTTTGTCCAAGTTATGGACATTACTCAGAAAAGTCAGTTGCTTTAAGAGGTATTTTTTTAATGTAGTCTTCCTTCAGTCTTTCCTTAGAAAGCTTGGACTAGTATTCTCTAAAGCTATTAAGTGTGTGTTACTTTCTGAATGTGATGGATAGAAAGCACTGGAAATTGAATATTACCTGGTAATTGCGGCAGTTTTTCTTTTTATTTATTTTTAAAATAGTAATTAAGGACTGACTGATTCATAAATGTTTCATAGATAAACAAGAACTTTTCAAAGAACACCATAGGCAAACAAAAAGCATTTGGTACTTTGAATATTTTCAGGATGACATCTGTAGGCCTACTGTATGTAAACAGTGCTCTTAATATTTTCTTTTTTTTGATAGGACCTGATAAACTTTCTAAAATTGTGAGTTCTTTTTCTGATATTTCAAAATTACTGTAGCATCTTTAGAGTTTACCCTGATTTTTTTTTTAAATGTTTAAGGAGACACATGAGATTTTACTCAACTAAAAATGCCCTTTATTTGCATTAAGGTACTCAACTGAATTTGTATTTGCCCCCCATGTTGATGGATTATTTTCTTATTTCTTTTCCTCTTTACATATTCCTATATGCCTAATGATCCCTCTTTGTTTGTTTGTTGCTCTTATTTTATTCTTATTTTTTTGGTAAGGTGTTGTCATGCATTACCTCTTGCAAATTTTGCTGCTAGCGTAGGTTTCTGTTTCTTTTGGGAATAATTTGAGTTTGAAAGCATCAGTCCTTACGTTGTTTGAGATAACTTTGGACAGACCGGGATTCAGCTCTGTGCTGTTCAGTTCTCCTCAAGGAAATCTATAGTCCTGTGAATGACATGTTTCTCCACAAACAGGGATCTCCCTCATTACTTTGCTGAATGCTCCAGGTGGAGATGACCTTTCATTATGTGTGGCCCTTTTTAGGCTTGGACATACATTCCCCTGACTTCTCCTCGTGAATGCACACATACTGTGCAAGAGAATTGAAGAGGAGAGAGTATCCTGCCCTTGCTTATATTAGTTGTGTGTCTGGAGCAGACTTCTTCCCTGTGGAGGAGATTTTGCTTTTAAATATCCAAAAAGAATAAGGTATGTTCAGTCTTGACAGTCAAGATTCGAAAACACTTATAGTTAATATGGAAATTACCTATTTTTTATTTTGATTTTGCTTGGGATTTTTTGGGGTTTGTTTTTTTTGTTTGTTTGTTTTGTTTTGTTTTGTTTTTTTTTTTAGGATGCATAGTTTGACCAGAGTGAAAATAGTTCAAAGCTGCAGGAGAGAACAGAAAATGTTTTTGCCTAATTGCATAGTCTCCTTCCATAATGCACACATGCAAGGACTGCTTTTCGTGACATAGAATCCCCTTAAGGGAAGGCCTTTGCATGGAGTGGGGTGACAAGCTGGTGAAGGGATTAAAATGATTGCAGTGTTTCAATGAAGTACTGCCTATATATGTTCCTTATGTTCATTTAAGGGTGTCCTGAATTTTGGGAGCAGTATGTATCTAAAAGTGATAAGAAATGTGTAATTCAGCTATTTGATATTGTGATATTCCTGATGCCAGTATATATGCTTTTCTGGAGTTGTGGAGTTTCTCAATATAGAGGCAGGTCTTCTTTTAACTGTTTATGGTAGGAGACACCACCAGGACACACTAAAATAGGGCCGACAGGGTTATGGTCTTTGTCACTGTCTTCTGAGACAGTGAAGACTACCATGCCTGTCAGGAACCAGAAGTATAATCAGTGTGAGCAGCATATTTTCCCCAGGTCAGATGGAGTCATCATCTCTTTTCCACCCTTTTTTTTTTTTTTTTTGTAAAGGTTGAAATGCCAGTGTTCCTTGTTGTGGTCTCTCTAATTTAAAAAAAATGAAAACCAAAAAAGTTTCAGTAATATGGAATTTTTGCTTGTGTGAACATATTCTGCGCTGCTTTATTTCCTACATGGACTTAATAGTTATGAGTGTGACTGCCAGGAGAAAAGTGTAAGTTTACTTTGCAACACTGGAAGAGTACTTTTAAATAAAGTTAAATATTACTTAGGATTCATGTTGGACATGCAAAAGATTTTATTCACTCAGTGCTGCTTTTTAATATTTCAGATAATAAAATAATTAAGTTTATGGCACGGATTTTTGCTTCATTCTGAAATGAAGAATATAATGTATTCACATTTCAAGGACATAAGTTCTGTGATTCCAGAGTCACTTCTATTCCAGATATTCCTCATTATGGCAGCATTTAAACAATGAATGTCACTTTAAATCTGACTAACAATAATACAGTTAGATGCCATCCTAAATGAAGATTCTGTGGAATAAGAGAACATAAAAGGAACCTGGAGAAATGACGTCTGAAGATTATTGTAAAATAAGTCACTAAACATCAGAAGAATTGCTATGTGAATCTCTCAGTAAAATAGGATAGAAAAAAAGTTTGTTTGTTTGTTTTAAATCCCTTGATGCTTTTCATGCACTGCTTATCTTTAAAGGAGTTTATCACAATACATTAGATTCTGGTAGCTGCAGTCACCAAACATACAAACATGATTCCCAGAATGCACTGAAGAAAATGCTCAAAAGCAATCTTGAGTGTTAGAAGCAATTTTAGAATGAAATAATGCTAAAAACCACTTTGGATATTTTTTGTTTATTTTAAAAAGTGTTTCTTTTACTTGTCAGTGTGTGACTTTTGAAGATACACCAGGGACTGACACAAGAGACCACTGTTTAACAGCTCATATGAGGGATGGCGTGGTTGAGATTGCAGCATTTGTACCTTCCTCTCTAAGGCACTGCACTGCAGTACAGATACTGAATATGATCTCAAATTCTATTTTGGAGTTCAGCTGGACAGGCTGTTTGTAGTGAACGAGTTTTAATCAGGACATGTAGTCCATTTTGTATTTGGGAATTGCATGTGAACATTTTATATATAAATTTTTTTATTCCAGAATTGTTTGCCAAACATTTTATACCACCATTAGAATTATATTACTGGGTAAAATCACTTGTTTAGTGTGTGTGCTGTCTTGCACAGTGTTCTGCTTTTGAAAGTTGTCTTTATCAGATGTGTGAGAAGGCAGCTGAAGAAACACTGTAGCAAATAGTTAGTCCACCAGGGAAGTTTCTTTCTAGCCCTGTGAGTTGGTTGACTCATGTTCTGAGAGACAGAGCTGCATTTCCTGAAGATGTTTTGACGCATGCTGCTCTTCAGTATTGTGAAGGCCTGAGGAAAATCCATTGTAGGAACTTAAGCTGTGGACAGACTGTAAAGAGAGAATTCCAATTAACTTCTGACCCAAGATTTACAATGGTCTTGAGAGCTATGTCTTACTTTCACTTCTCTATTTAAATGCTTTATTACTACAGGCATATTGTTAAAGGTGGTTTTTCCTCTAATATAGCTGTGTGGAAAGTACACAGGATAATCCTAATTCAAGAAAGCACACCAGTCTTTCTTGTTCACGGATAGGAATGCATTGAAACATTTCTTTGAGTCTAGGTAAAAGATTGGAAACTTTGTGGGGAAATACTGTCAGTGGATTGACCCCACGAAGTACGTGAGTTAAACTGAACATACATATATCTTCTGATTTTTATATTTATGGGCGATTCATGTTGAAACTCAGAGTTAGTTTTGGTTTTGCTTTCTCAATTACACCTAGGCTTTTGTTTAAACTTCCTGAATTAACCGAAAAAATAGTAAAGTGGATGACAGAAGGAAAGTCAAGGACTGCGTATGTATTCCTGTACTTCCTAATAAAACTTCAGTGACACAAATTTGGATTTTTTGGTGTCATGATACTGGTACATAAATAACCTTTGAACTCTAAAATGAGCACATTTTATCAGGGTGAATGAAAGGATTTTAACTTTATCTTACTGTGTTTGTTTGACACCGCTATACCCTGGAATTTCTTCCTATATCAAAGTAAGGTGTCATTTAACATCTCTAGTCTGTATTCTGCTAAAGACCTATACAATGTGTATGGCACTTGTGAACTTGTCTGGGTGTGCTGTCTATACCATTCTGGAAACAGAAGGCCTCTTGAAGAGTCTGCCTCATGCATCTCAGTAACTGAAAAAAGGCATAAAGGAACTAGTTTCTATAGGAGTTTAAGGCTTTCAAAAGCAACCACAGCAGTGTGGAGCTTACTGAAATATTCTGTGCCCATCAGGAGCACAGCAATGGTATTTCTTTGTTCTCCTTTTTAAAAAAAAAGAGCAACTTAAGGGCAGCTACTGACTGAAACATCAGCACGGAAGAGGTCACCCCAGTTTCCTAACAAAGACTACCAGTAACTCCCATGTGGTTTTACTGCAGGGTAGTTTTATGCTGTGGTCCCTTGTTATTAAATGTGAGATTCACTAACTAATTAAGTATTCACTTATTAAAGAACTTTTGCTTTTCTTTTTTTAATTTTTTTTTACATAATGATGGTGCAACTTGTGAGGCAAAGGGCTTAAATTCTTTAAATATGTTGCTGCTTCTAGAGCCCAGTGATATGTTACTCAGCTATGGATTGGAACAAATATATGTTTGAGGTATGTAATTTAGTAGAAGGTTTACTTAGCTTATCAAAATTGCTTAATAAAAACAAAATAATATCTAGATGTCTCCTGTTAGAAAAGGGAAAGGTAGGATAGGTAAGGTGTCATAACATGAGTTGTATTAACTGAAGTCACAGCTGCAATTTCTGTTTAAATGTAGTGCTATAATGGTCAGTTTTAAAGGAATATTAATGTGTTTGTCAGAGTGTTCACATTAACAGCTACATTAAATTTTACATAACAAGATGAATTTATTCTTTCAGTGTCATGGCATACTTTAATGTTTATCTTAGTCTGAAATGCCTTCCTTACAATTGCCATGCACTTGAAGAAAATTGTAAATCTATTAGGTTACCTAGTAATTCAGTAGACTTCCAAGATGGACTTTGGCAAAATTCTACAAGACACGTTCTGTAAGATGCATGGATCAGTTAATTTTTAACATGGATCACATTTTAGTGGAAGACAAGTTTTTTGTTTTGTTTAATTTGGATTTTTTCATATTCTGAACACTTTAGGACCACCAAGAGGGAGTAACAAGATCATTACATTTTGTGAGCAGCTTCCAGAGGATTTCAGAGTAATTAATGCTGCAAAACAACATAATTGTTACCTGGTTGTTTTTCACTTGACTGTGGGAAATAATATCTGATGGATATTAGCTGGCAGAACCAAATGCTGGCATGTGCTGTCTCTCTACCTGTGTGAAAACCTCTCTGGAATCCTACTGCGAAAAATGAGTGCACTGAATTTGAAGAATGTCCCTGCTTAAATCCGTCTTTCAAAGGAATGATGAAAAGAAGCAACACAAAATCTGCATTGGCTTTCTGTGAGTTTTCCTGAGGATTGCCAGAAAGTGGAATCAAGCCAGAAATGGCTGTCTCTTACAGCTATATTTCTTCCTTTCAAACCAGGCAAAGTTGGCAAAAATGAGTGCCTGGGATTTGTGTGGGATGCATTTTTTGCTTTCATAAAGAGGAAAATGGGAAAGAGGAAAGTATCTTCCTTTGCTGAATATGCCACATAATTTCCTTGGTACATGAGCATCTTCATTCCTCTGATGTACAGACAGAATTCCTTACATAAAAATTTAGGTGGAGGAATGAAAGGAATTTGCAGAGTTTTCAAAGTAAGCCTAGGCAATTGGATAGATTTGCATAAGAGTCAGTAAACGACTGGATATGTGGATTCATCCACTGATAACTGATCTTCATTGTACATCAGAAATGTAGCCATGCTGATAAACATTTGAACATCCCCTATGGTGTGTTTATTTTCTAGTTGCAAAATGGAATAATTTAGTTAGAACTAACAGAGGCATGCTAAACGCAAGCTAGGTCATTAAACCTCTCCCTGCAGACACACGGTCTTAATCCTGAAGCAGTCTTTGTTAAAGCATTTGGTTCCAATGGTACAGAAGAAACCTAAATACCTGTACAGGTGAATAAGAAACCTTTAGCCCTGCAACAGTCAGGAGAATTCTGTGTGATCCTAGCAGTGGGGGTTTGCCAAAAAATAAGCATCAATTGTGACTTCATTTTTTTGACTGTTTTCTGCACATTTATGAAGTAGATTTTGCAATGCTAACGCATGGACAGTTTTGTGCATTTAGACAGTCTTATTTCATGTAGCGGGGAGATGGAATGCATATCCCCTTTTTCATGCTACAGGAAAGTAAAAAAATTCACAATATGCGGTGCAGGGATTTCCCTGCAGTAAGAATGAAATGGGGATGGAGAAAACCTTTCTTCTGGTGTTAGAGGTAATTTAATACCCCTTCATTGCTTAACTGTTGGATTAATCTTCTTTTAAAAGCTTGTATTAAATAAATGTGGGTTCTGGTTGCTGTTTTTCTGCCCCAGCTAACACAGAAATCAAAGACTTGTCTCATGATTCGACACGTACAAGCAGGCACCTTAAGGAACTGCAGTATTGCATTCATGCAGACGTGGAACAATTCATTCATGAGGACTATCCCAGGAAGTGCGGCTGTAGAGATCTAATGCTCCTAATAAAGGAACTGATAGAGATAAAAGCCTGTGCAAATAACACTGTACGAATTTTCAGGGCTAAAAATTTAGACAGCATTGCTGAAGTGTGACTGTTGAGGCAAAGAGTCCATGAATCAGTGCCATCACAGATGCAGACATGATGCTTCAATAGTAAGGATAACGTGGATACAGGTTGTACATAAGAAGTCTTCCTAGTTCATTGTAGTCTTGGAATTATGTAGTAAGTCCTTCACAATAGCTTGTTAGCTAAAAAACCCCAATAGTTTAATATTTAGTAGTTGCAGGAGGGTGATAGCTGTATAGGTCAATCCAGAAAACACAAATGCCACAGATATTCCATCACTGTTGACTGAATTTCAGTATGGTAAGCTTGTGAGTTAATGATTTGTATCCTACAATATTTTTCAGTAGGTCTTGACATGACAGTCTGACTGCCTGATAAGGTATGTCAGCTATTATTTACTCTTTAATCACTTCTAATGTGTCTAATGTAATGAATTATGCATTTAAAAAGTTACTACTTTTGATACTGGTACGTCAATGAAAAAAGAATCTTAAAGCTTGCAAGGAAAAACGGATTGTAAACAAATCATCAGTGGAGGCCTGGTCTCCATTTTGATCTGACCAGAGTTCTTGTAGAAATATCCTGTAGATTTCATTTGCTATGAGGTTCCTAAAATTCTGTAGAAGAAATGTTGTTGCAGTTTGGATAGCTTCAGAATATTACTTGCAATATTATGCCTCCAAGTCCGTTTCTGGAATCTGTTAGCAGTATCTTGTACAAGAAGAGTACTGTGTTTGTTCTGCACCCTATCTTCTGGTTCATTTTAAATTGTTTTCCTTTGGAGTTTCAACATCTGAGTCCAAAACTTTGTTTAATCTTTCTCATTTTCCCTTGTTCTTGTTAAAGTCACTGAGACCCCTCTGTTTTGATATTGGGTTTGATTTCTCTTCCTGATTTTAAGTGTGACACAGCTTCAACCTAAGCCTGTAGTAGGACTTGCTATTGTCTTTAGTTATGAATTTAAGCATTCATTCAAATTGGTAGAAAGTTATTTTCTTCAAGGGGGCTCATAAATTTGGAATTTCTGTCCTTATCCATTTTTTTCTTTTGAATTGTTCTTCTGATCTGACAAAGATCAAGGTCAATGTTTTGTTTGTTTGGTTGGTTGCTTTTTTCTCTCAGAACAAGACAATAAGTGTATTAAAAGTGTCACATAAAGTTTACTAAGTAGGTGAGAGTTTTTAATGAGAACTTCAGTAATATGTGTTTTTCCACATCATTTGTATTGATGTACAATTAGTCTGCAATTTCCTTTTCCTTTGTATGCTTCACCTCTGGGAAGCTTCAGCTTATTGAACTAAAAGACTAAAATCCTCAATTTCAAATGAACAGAATTTGTCTAGGAAGGGAGAGGGATGAATGTAGGAGGGAAGGATGTCAGAACTTACAGGTGAGCTTTGTCATCCTTTTGAGAGGCTTGTTGCCTGGCTTTTCTTCAAAATAAATAGATGCTTTTATATAGAAAGTGTGATTTGAGTTTAGATGCAAGAAGAAACACTTTCATTTTCCATGAGTGGGAGGTGAAAAATGAGTAATTAGATAGTGAGAGTTGGATTTTCATGTTCCTAAAGGTGAATGGAGGTATCTTTTTCTAGGTGAGATGTGTGGCTCAGTTCAGCAAACAATTGTATACCTACACTTTTAAATACTGAAATATTTACACCTATTTATTGACTACAACTAACTGAAAGCATACTTGTTTCTTTTTCTCTTCTGATCTAGGAATTTTAATACCTCTTTTAAACTACTGGGAATTAAATGAATGTGGTTTTAAAGTATATTGAGGTGCGATGTTGACATGTTTTGTTGATAATATTGCAAGGATCACTTTATTCTGATTATAAGTAATGTATTGCTGTTTTTTATTTTGAGATTTCTAGTTGGATTCTATCTTATAATTTGTATGTCAGCTGCAATTGCAGTTTAAGTTTCTGAATTTCTTCTTTCCTTATACTATAAATCTGTTATTGAAGCAGGATTAGATACTATCTATGTTATGCCCATTTCTTAATTCTGTTTCCTGTTCTACAGTTTATTTTTCTCTTGACAAGTTGTAAAGATAAAAGCGCATCAGTGACAATATTCTTTCCTTGCAAATCAGTTTGTTTTGGGGGTTGTCCCTCAGGGTCGGTAAGTCACCTCATTGCAGACATCCTGTGCCTGGCTTAGGGAATTGTTTACTCTGGCCTTGGGCACAGAGGTGCGTTCTGCTGACTCAGAAAAACTTCTAGGTGAGAGTTACTGTATCAGTTTTCTGAAGCTGTAATCCTGTAAAGTAATCCAATTAATATAGTGGGTAAGAAGTGCTCAACCTTCAGAACTTGATGGGGGTCGTGTTTCCATGCATGGCATTTGCATTTCTGTTTACATGAGAAAGCCTTGCTGCACTTTTTGATTTACTAACAAAATAAACTAACATGGGCTGGAACACACATTCAGTGAGGGAATGAGTTGGACTGAATGGTGAACTGTGTGGGCGTGTGAGTGCTAACAAAAGTACTTTGTGTACCTATGTGACTTGTTATTGTTGAGCGAGGTTTTTTATGATGATTTATGTCTGTTACAGAATTACAGTTTGACTATTGGAACCACATCTAGAGCTTGGGAAGCACACTTTGTTGTAGTAAGTTCTTATTCAAAAGTTACAGTTTGCTATTAGTGGTTGTACCCTAGTAAATTATTTTATTGGGAGGGGCAGAGAAACACGGAGTTCTGCAATTGAAATGGGTTTGTAGCCTTACTGTATACCTTTAAACAAAGTAATCAGCTGAAGAAAATAATTATGTTCCTTTCAAAATTTCCAGCTGGATCTCATTTTCCCTACCTGAGGAATAAATCTTTTAAATGAAAGAAATACATAAAACAGGCAGGTTGGTGTAACAGGTTGTTAAAGGTTATTCTATTAGCAAAAGAATAGAAGAAAATACTTTTGGTACCAATATATTTTTTGGCCAGAAGCCTAAAAACCAATCCTGTATTACAAAGGCTGCTTCAAATAAAAACCTGGCTCTTTTACCTATTGCTTAAATGATACTGCAATCTGAATGTAAATTAATTGATTTTAGTATATTGTCTAGCAGGATAATCGACTCTTCATCCATTAAACATTCCATGAAATGATTTGTTGGTCCCTGACTGCAAGGGTCTCTATATGGCTATGTATATTTTTTATAAATGTGGCTCTGTTCTCACTGACGTTAATGTCAAACCTCCTCTAGATCTTAACCAGAGCTGAATCATACACTAATTGCATTGTGTGCTGTTGTATATAATGGCCTAAATATGTTGAATTCATATCCTTGTCCACCATTTTAAGCACAATTAATATTTATCTTGCTTCTGCACCTAAGTGTGTGACCTGGTTTTTGTACGATTAGTTTAAAGCTATGTAAATGTTGCTAACTTTCTGTCAAAATATTTACATATAATGGTGAACTGTTCCAACTTTGCCGCTCAGATATATCCTCTTGTCAGTTCAGCAAAGGTAATAATCTGTCACATGCTCCTCTTTTCTGAGAAGAAAGTTGGATTTTTCTTTTTCCTACAAATCTCCCCGATGTCTTTGTTAAGAAGATGAATGTCATTCTTGCAGAGTTGCATTTGTATTTTTTTCTGTTATCAGTGTGCTTTTGCTGTGTCTAGCATAAATTTTATTATGTCGACAATAGAACCCAAAGTCAACTCTAATTTGGATTTGAGATTACATATGCTGTTTAATTTTCTCAGAAAGTCATCTGTGCTGTGGGGGAGTACTGCTTTTTAGGTGCTTGATACGTGCAAAACACTTCTTTTTCCTACTAATTTCTTTTACTATTTTAGTGTCATATTTTTCTTACTATCTTTAAAAAAAAAAGTCTTTTTACTTCATCTGTATTACAAGATTGGGAGATCTTTTTGTCTTGAAGCTTCTACCTTTGCAGTTGCTTTTGTTTAGTTATTGAAGAAAGTATTAATCATATTTCAAGGTAAGAAACTATCTTGTCACAAAGTTTCTGAAACATCATAAGCGCACCTGTGATTTTTTACTTGGTGTCTGCAAGCCTGACTGACGGCCAGTTTAGGAATATCAGCACTGGATGGAACTGGGCTCTTGCTGTGCAGAGCTGCTTTTTCAACCTCGTGTATTAACTGTGGCAGTGGTGAAATAGTGAAAATTACGAACACTTTCAAGTTCCTTGTGGAGAGCAGGTAAACATTAAAATATATCTGCTAGTTTTATGAGTTCATCAGAATAATTCACCTTGCACTTGGATTGGAGCAGAATATATAATGAGAAAATGCATAGGAATATTCAGGTTTTTACCTTGTGCTCTCATTTTTCTGCTCTGCCTAGTCCAGCACTTGAGCTCCTGGCTTAGAGTAAAACTGAAAGGCTTAAATGGAAAGATCTTCAATCAGTATTTCTGCTTACACGTGGTTTTCATGGCAGTATCTGGTAACAGTCCCTTTCCAGCTTATTTCCTGCCGAAGTAGTCCGTAAGTTTCTTCAGGCTGACTGGATTTTGCATACCCTGAACCAAACTTCTGCTCCCTTGCATATTTCTACAGTAGTCATTGTTTTCCAGCTGCCTTGTCCAGTAACTTCTGTTGGAAACTAATTATTACAAATGATCCCATGGTCTCATGATTATGTTTACTTAAAATGTTGTATAGCATTTGTTTGTTTTTTCTTTCCTTTAACACAGGAGTTAATTTGACCAAAGTTAAGAAAATATTGATGCTTGAAAATATACATATGCTATTTACTCTTTAGGTTTTCTTGATGCTGTTTCTTGCTTGTTCTTGATCTTGTAGGTATTTGTGTATGGGGTTTTTGGAATTTTTTTTTTTTTTGGTCTAAACTAACCCATATATGAAATTGAAACAACATTTTCAAACTTTAAATTCTTTCAAAAACATGTATCTCCTTCTTTATGAAGAGCTAGAGGCGTGGACCCTAAATGGTAATCTTTCGTCTTGAAGCGCAGGATATTGAGAAAAACTGAAGACTGTACAAACACCCTCTTTTAAAACTGACCTACATTTTTTGTTCCCCTAATACAACTCTTGCTGAAGTAAAGGATAATATCTTTCTTGATTTAAATTTCGTATTCTTTTAAAATGCAATATATTTTCATAATAAAGATTTTATACCATAAAGCGATAAGAGCACTGTAAGTATCTTAAACTCATAGTAGTTTTATAATATAAAAAAAATACAGTTTTTCACTTTTTTTTCTAAGAGTCTTGGGACTTTTTGGCTTTGATTTTTATTTTAGTTTTTTTTTTTTTCTTCCCTGCCACCCCCCTTCCCACCTGCCACCCCCGCCGGCCCAAGGTGGAAAGCAAGCTCTAGTCTGTGTTCCTCAGTAGGGAGGTACAGTATAGTAAAATCATAAAGCCATACATTTTCTAAGACTGGAAAGCAGTTTTCTCATTTTACCTGACATTTTTTTTTGTCAGGTTCAGCTGGAATTGTGAACCTCTTACTTCAGTGCTAGCAGAGGATCCTAATTTCACAACACCTGGTGTCCAAGGACTATTTTTTCATTGGATGTGTAAGAAAATTCAAATGAGAAAGTGTGATAAGTCAGCAGGGTTAGAATTCAGTAGGTTTTGGTTGTGTAACTTCTGTCACATCAATAGTGTTCTTTTAATATTCTACCTAGGGATGATAGCTAGCATTCTTAGCTGTTGTTTGCATGTTATATTTTCAGATTCAGTCATTTGTGCCAAGGTTTGGATTTTTGCATGCTGTATGTTGAGACAGTTTTTAGCAAGTAGTAGAGGCAAACAGCGTACAAAACCCAGTGCATTGTGGTGAGCTCAATGCTGCAGAACATTAACAATTGCAGAGAGGAATTCTTGGTAGCTTAAGTCTGCACAGAGTCCGTCATGATATTTTGCAATTTGGAGATGTGTCAATTCAAAATATCATTGCAATTGTTGTTGCACATTGTGATGCTCATGAACTGACTCTGGAGGTGTTCTCCTTTTTTTGTTAGGAGATTTGGAGATGATCCAGGGGACAAACAGAGTATTATTAAAGATTAACTGATAGAGGTATCATTCCCAGCTGGTTAGCCAAAGACATCTATGAAACTGCAATGCAATGTGGAACCCTCCTCTCCAGTATTGTTTGAAATTGAAGACTTTTCTTATGCAGCAGATTTATTTTTATGTTGTGGATTCACTGTTTTTCTTTTTTTTTTTTTTTTTTTTTTTTTTTTTTTTTTTTTTTTTTTTTTTTTTNTTTTTTTTTTTTTTTTTTTTTGTGTTTTTGGTTTGGTGTTTTGTTTTGAGGTCTGTTTGTTTTACCAGTATGTTAGGTTACTAAGGTTGCTTCAGGGAGCTATCAAACCACTGCAAAGTTTCAATGAACTATTTTCTCTTTTTTTTTTTCCTGTTTCTTTTATTTTTTTTTCATTCTTCAGAATTTGGGCATTAGATATCTTGTTGCATAGTTCTGGTACATTTTAGTGATTAGCTGCACACTCAGCTGGTATGGTTTTGTTGGCAAATGGGGTTAAACAGAGGAGATTTACTATGCATTATTTTAATCTTGGAGGTTGCAAGATGAAGAATGAAAAGGTAATTTTTTTTTTATTTTTTCTGAAAGATAATTTTAAACCATGAGCAGTGCAGTGATTTATGCCTGATCCTAACTATTGAACCTTAATATGGACTGGTTTCTAAGCAGTAAATATTGTGATATTAATTTTTCTCTTTCATTTAGCTTTTTCTTTGGATCAGGTGGAGGGAAATCAGATTGGAGGGCTAGCAAGATAGTGGAGTCCAGGAAACGGAGAAATTAAGTGCCACTTTGTTTAGCTACAGGTTGTAAAGATCACCTGCAGAACAAGTATTATGGTTTCAGGCTACTTGCTGAATAAGGAATTTGGGATCTTTGAAATATTTAATCAGTTTAATCTTCGATTAAAATTGCCCCTCTATCCTAATACTTGGTTAAGAATCTCTGTAGAAAGGATCTCTGAGTACTGGTGTTTGAGTGAAGATAATGAGAGTCCTATCACAAAATATGTATTTATTATTAGGGATAGGTAGGCCACTAGGCAATGTAGGTTCTGATTTGTGGAAGTTCATCCTCTAAAGAAGAAGTTTAAGTACGATGTTGTTGAAAAATAAAACAATCCTCAGAACCGTCTTTAGGTATAAAAAACCTCATCTAAGCTAAGACATATAATCATTGTATCTTCTACCTCTGCTGCTAAAAATGGATTTATTAAAATGTGCATTAGTGTGGGAATTCATGCCCAGACTTCCATCTATAATTTGAAGGTGAAGTAGCATTCCACCTGCTGTAAATTGTGTGGAGACTGATTGATCAAAACTGTAAAGTCCAAATTAATTATAACCATCATTGTTTTCCTGCTGATTTTTGGCTGCTCCTGGGCACTGAGCAGGTGTTTTAATTGAACTGGGCTTGTCTTGGTGATTAATGCAGTCTAAATAGTCAAAATTATTAGTAATGCAACACTTGACATTTTTTGGTTTTTTACACCATCAGTGAGGTTGGAAGATCATCTAGGCCTTTTAGCTTTTGAACACCTCCACAGATGCAGAGATCATAGTGTCTTATGGCAATTTATTCCAGTGTTTGTCCGCCTAGAGAGGGATAAATAAGAAGTGATTTCTGGAGTTCAACCTGCCTCAACTCAGGGCTTGTCAATAGTTTAAGAACCTGTATCGGTCCAGGCAAGACAGCATGAACTTAACCATATAACACGACAGCAAGATTTTTCCATAATGAATAAAAGTACATTTTTAGAAGAACTTGATAAAGAAAAGCCATTCATATTCAGAATTAAAATGGTCAGTGATTAGAGTACTCTTACAGAATCAGTATTCTGATTAAGTTAGTCCAAACATACCTTATTCCAACTCTGAACATTGAAGTGAATTACAAGACCTTTTGACACATGGCTTTTCTTTACTTTCCAGAAACAGCATGAGAACGAAATTAAAAAAAATTATTTCTCATTAGGAAGCTACCTACATTTTTTTAAGAACAATACCTGACTGCTATATACATCGCTTCAAAAGAGAGTTTGGTACAAAGGGAGAAATATTATACGAAAGAACCTTTAGATTGTACTGTGGAATATACTTAATATGTATGTAAAATACTTTATCACTATCAGAGCGACTAAAAGGCACAATTAATCTGATGGCCACAATGAACAAGAAGAAGAATTTCTGCAAATCTCTGTAAATAAACAGATATAAAACCTGAAGATGTTAAAGTTAGCTTTGCTTTGAGAGAAGTAAATGTTAAAGAGTCTTTCGCAAATAAATATTTGGAGTCTTTAGATAGTTGGGCAGAAATATTGCATCACTTTGCATTTGCAAAGCTGGATTTTCCTCTACTGTTTGAATGGTGTAAATCCAGCTGATGAGTTGTCACAAATTTGACTTTTAACCTGAAGACAGAAAAGTTTTGTGTTTTGGTCTCTAAATCAAAGCAATATTTTGTCAGTGTTTCCTGGTTAAGGAAGGGGTCCCTGAACTGTCAGAGAAGTTACAACAAATCTGTCTGTATCTGGCACCGTTTCAGTGCTAGACATGCTACTAAGACATTTACATCTTTGTAAGATGTTTTAATGTTTCTCATGTAGTGCTGCATTGGTGACAGCAACTAAGTGGTAGTGATGTGATGTGCTAGTGTAGGTGACCTGCCTGTGCTTTAACCCAAACCTGACTTAGTTTTCCTCGAAGTGTAGTGTCTTAGTCACTTAAAATGGCACAAATTACTTCTGATTTCTCCACACTGGCATCTCTGCTCTGTGAGAGGCATCCATAATGGGAGCTTTTAAATAGTCACATTAGGGATAGTTACATGGAAAAGACTTGAGTTTTCTGTCCAGCAATAGGTGCTGCAGTATTTAAGAGATTGACACAAAGAAATTGTCGACTGGTGCTGGCACAAAACACTAATTTTGATTTGAGGTCTGCCTTGCCAGAAGATCTCTGGCTTTGTTGGACTCTTGACTGCTTGCGTGGGGGTGTGTATGTACGAGTATGGATGAAAGTACATGAATGTTTTTTCTGAGTATTCTCCTGTGTTTAATGTCAATAGGAATCTATTGAAATAATTTAAACCATTGTCAGAGGGCCCAATCTGTACTGCAGGATCTGTCCTGTGTACAGACTGGTCCTTCTCTTCACCCATTAGTTTGATAAGGGAATTTATATATATGTGTGTGTGTATAAAATACACACACACACACATATATACATACATATATTTGTGTGCATGTGTGTATAAAGTACAATTTTCCACGTAATGTTGATATTTTAATTCTGAATCACTTTTGGTATCCCTGAAGGAAGTGAATTTTGGGATAGAATTTGAACAAAGAGAACCAATTACTGTGTCTTTCTTAAAGATCTGAGTCTAAGTAGGTCTGAGGAGAGGGGAACAACATATATCATTGCTAGTGAGACAAAATCTGAGGAGCTAAAATATATATATTATATATATTTATATTTTATTATGTATTATACAATATATATATGTTGATATATAATATTTTATATTTTTATATATAAATATTACATTTTATATAGAGATATATATATACTCAGTTATCATAGGAAAAACCACAGGAGTTGGGTACAAGAGGAAACAAGGGACAAAATTAATTACTGTTATTGATTGTGTTACGTAGTGCCTGGAGGGCTCAGCTGAGGCGAGGGTTCTGCTATGCCACTGTACAAATGCACAGTGTGTCACAATTCCTGCCTGAAAGGGACAGACTCCACGTAGGCAAGATGGAGAAACACTGAGATGAGACGAAGGGACCGGGAAAAGAAATAGTGTGCCCAGGACCACAGATGATGTCTTGGGGTCCTTTCTGGGCTCCTCTGGATTCATGGTGAATTAGAATATAGAGGCTATGCCATTGAAGATGAGGACATACAATACAGACATTATGTGGGAGGATGCTGGAAGTCGGTACGTAGATTCGAGGCCTAATGGACAGAAGACTGAACAAAAAAAGGTGACTTTATTTTCAACTCATTCAATGGTTGTTATCAGAAACATGAAGAAGTCTTTGTATAAAAGGTATAATACTGCTAAGAATAGCATAGTTGGAAAAAACCCCCACCAATATTAGTTATTGAATTGAAAGTTCTAAACTGTGATTGCCTGGTTGGTTTGAAATAGTGCCTGATGTTTAATGGTAATATTTACTTTAAAGTAGAATACATCATGATTCTTGTGTTCATGGCATATCAGAATAAAAGAAAGGACTGGGAAAAAGTTCTTGAGAAGCTATTCTTAATGGAAAAAATGGCAGGTGGGACATAGCAATTATTCTGAATAACACTACAGCCAGGCAATAACTTTAAAGAATGCATCCTGGAGACCTGAAAGTGTTTTACTGCATGGTGTGGGAGCATACACATCCTCACATAAAATAATATGTGAGTAGAATGTTTTGTTAAAAATGAATGCAAAAAGCAACAAATTTTTCACGAAACTGTCCCAGGTTTCAAGTGTTAATGGATAAGCTCTAACTCTGCTCCAGCCACATATTGCAAAACCTGGAGGGAAGTTTCACATTTGTATAATCTTTTTGTTTTGGGGGTTGTTTTTTTCTGCTCTAATCAAAGTAAGTTAGAATTTCCTGAAGTGCCTAAAAAGAAGTTGCAATTAGAATTGAATAAATGTAGGAATTTTCAGAGAATGTTTCCAAAGAGGTGCAAGTTGGCTTTGAAGGTAATTTTTAACTCCTGTGTTTGTTCCTTCTGTGCACCTACAAAATGTGTGGTGTTTCATGTACATAAAACTGTTTTGTCATCCTATTTTGTATACATACCAATACTATAGGTGGTCAGTGTGGCTTTTATTTTTACTTAAAAGTTGTCTTATTTAATTGCAGCTGAATTATGTAAATACAAGATACCTACTGGATGAGAAACCAAAGCACATTGCAGTTTGCTATGACACAGTATGACTACTTAGGTCATGAAGACATATCCAATAAGAAGGGTCCTTAATGATAGCATAGATTAAACTCTTAATTTACATGCCAAAATCCTAAATTGTAGTTAGCTATTGGTTTCCCTCTCTGAACCTCAGTATATTATCATTATTGTTTTCTGGATTAAATATTTCAATAATTAATTCAGTAATTAATTATTTATTATTAAATATTTCAATAATTAATTTCAGTAATTAATTCTTAGAATCTGGTTATTCTGATTATTCTGTGAAAACAGTGAGAATTCAGTTTGATTTTATTTTTTTTGCTGTTTGTTTGTTAGATATTGTGATTTCTTTGTACAATTGAAATAATAAAAAAACCATTAATAAATAAGGCCTTACAAGTTTTGGGTTTTGTGTTCTGGTGAGGAAGTGAATTTGTAGTTGAAAACTCGAGTAAGAAAAACATTTAATGGTTTAACACAGTGGATTTTTTTCTTTATGGAAGCTACCTTTAGTAAGCTTTGCATAGGTCAAGATTTTCTATTTTTCTTTCACTACAGTTCAAGGAGGCATTGCTAGCCAGATCTTCTGTCTTTATTTTCCTAGTCAAGTTACTACGCAGCTGTCTTCTCAAGGTATTAATATGTTGTAAAAAGAACAAAAGATGATTTTATGGTTGCGGTTAAGTCTCGGTGAGAACCAAGATTGGCATTTTCACTGGATTTAATGACTCACCTGAAATTTAAATGCAGATCTGTACTGGTGAATAAAAAAGGCAAACAGAAGCAAAGATATGTAACCTGTAATACACTGTTTCTAAAATGAACAGAAATACCATACGAAGATGGAGTCTGAAGATTTAAGCAAAACAGGAGTGTCACTCAGCATGTAGTACCAACTGTTTTCAGCTTATTTAGTATGCAGGAGCATACTTGCAGATGACTCACAGTTAAAATGCCTTACATAAAATTGCCAAAGTATTTAGTTCACATCAGGTGATGGAAAGATACTATAAAAATAGTAATAAAAACTGTACCCAATTACTCTTACTGGTTTATATTTTTGTTGATTGTGGTGTGTTTTTTCTTGGTTTTTTTTGTTTCTTTGGTTTTTTGTTGTTATTTTTAAAGATCCCCTCTGTGGTCTTAAAATATGCAGATAATGCCTTAAAAGGAATAATTAAAAGAAATGATGTAAGATTGCACTTTTAATTTATGATTTAATGCCAGAAGTTTACCTTACTCAGGAAATACAAATTCCAGTCTAAAGCAGTGCTTGTTGTCTGAAAAGAAGGGCTGTTTTAACACTTTAACTCTTGCTAACATACTGTGTTTCAAAAATCTGTATATCTTCTTCTATACATCAGTGCTCCCAGTGAAATAAGCTAGACTTCTTTTATCCTGAATTGCAGTGCTTTTGTGTGTTGTATTTATATATTTGCTATAGATTACATAACAACATAAAAATAACTGACGGAATAACTGAAGACCAAGGGATCCATTTAGTTCAGTATCTTATCTCTGGTAGCGGTCAGTAACACTGAGGGAAGAGGACAAGAATGTACTTTCCCTGTGCCTGCTATGTGCTGTCAGCCTGTAGTGGCTTGTGTCTTGAGGGAATTAATTAAGGCTTGGTGATGCTGAATTTGGTAGCAAATTGTGTTCTGTAGCTGCCGTGTATGTTGCATGAAGTGTCACTTTCTGTTTGTTTTGAAGCTGCTGTGTGCAACTTTTAATTGATGATTCCTAGTTCTGGTACTGGAAAGGGCAGTGAATCATAACTGAAAATATTACTGCATGCATTTGCCATTATTGTAAATCAATTTTTTTTTTTGGTAGGCTTAAAGCAAAAGATTCAGATTTTTTTGAAATGTTGCTCAGTCTTGCAACAGAATCAGTTATTGAAGAAAAGGGGTTCTTTTTTAACAGTAACTGGAATTCTTTGTGTTTTTTTCTGTAATTTCACATTCCCCATCCACTTTTCCCTTTTTGTGATTCTTAATTTGCACTTTTTTGCAATTGCTGACTTCTTGACTTTTTATAGTCATGGGTCCTAACAGTGGCTCTGTGCATAGCCTGCATTCTGGAGGCTTTCTGACCTTTTATAGCAGCAGCCTTTTTGTCTCCAGTTGTGGCTACTGGGGAAGGTGTTTGGGGAGTTAGAAATATTGTCAAACATGCTTATGATTTTCGCCTGAAAGGAAATGATTGCGACTTGCTTATTGTGTTTGCATTGCTGTGTTGAAATCTTTTTCCTCATAGATGGACTGCTACACAGTTTTGTCTCTGCATCCTCAGATGGGCTTGGAGTGGCTGGTCTCAGTGTTGGAAAGTCCACAGAAGCATTTCTGGGAGTGCACGGAGAGGGTAACAGTGGCTCTGCCCAGCTGGCCGATGTTGCCTGGGCAGAGAAATCCAGTCTGCTGTAACAGGATGCCCTGGATCCTTCCTGGATGTAGGGAGATGGCAGGGTTGGGGGGTAAGGGTCAGTGTGCCTTAGGAAAAATGGTATGTACTAAGCACCAGTTTGTTTACTTGGGGCTCTAGTTCCTGACCCTCTCCTTTGCTGTTTTGTAATGTTGCTGCTGTCACGCATTTAAAAGTGAGTTGTGGTTGTGTTGGAGCTTAAACACGTCGAGGTGTGCAGCTCTTTTGGCAGGACAGCCTAAGAAGTCAACAGCAACAGTGGTCAGCGCTGTAGGCAACACTGTAAGCCAGATGGAGGTGCAGGGTGTGATCTTTCATGGTTGCACAAGCTGTCTGTTCTGCAGTGCAGGAGAAGAGATCCATCCCTTTTACCCCCCTGGGTATACCTGTATTGTGAGGACTGTCAGGATGAGAAGGGATTCAGACCCTGACCTTCATGCATGTGTAGGTGAGTAGAGCAAATAGGGAACAGGCGGTGTGGATTACGCAGGGCTGTGAGGAGACAGGCAATCTGTAATAGGCCGCAGCTAAATGCTCACCCTTTAGTCAGGGTGGAGGACAAACTTACAGTCTAAATGCTTTATTGGTAAGGCAGTAAAGTCTGTTACGCATCTTGTCTAATTTTGTTTTGCAGTAGTGCTTAGCAATTCCAGACATCTTGCCTTTGAGTGCTGGAAAGTATTAACTTGTAAGTGCCAGTGTTCAAACTAAATCTTAGAGGTGAAAAATAATTTTTTTATCATTCCAGTACTTGCAGTTTATTTAAGAAAGCAATGAATCAAAACCCAAACAGCAGTGTGGATATTTTTAATTTGGCTTTTATTATAAAGAATAAGTTGAACTGTAAACTGGATTTTTTTTTTTCGTGAAAAACCTCTGAAAGGCTCCTAAATTGATGAATATTCAAAGAGGGATGCTGTCTTGAATTTAACAATGGTAAGAAATAAGAATTCCATTAAAACTAAACATTCAAATGCAGGCTCTTTGCAAAGCTCCCGGTCTGAGGTTAGAAAGACAATGAGATGAAGGGAATGTCCTCAGATAGCAAAGAAAATGGTGTTGCATCTGCTATCACTGCTTTTCCATCTGGACAGCAGACATGGTTTGCAACACCCACAGTAAAGATTTAGAGAAGAGAGAAAATAACAGTTGCTTTTGGTGGTAGCTGTGCACTGCAAATGAAAGTGTCTGTAAGTTTGAGGATGCCCTGTCTGGGAGCCAAGTGGTGAGCATCTCTGGGCTTCTGAAGTTCTAAAATGGAGGTCACTAGTTCTGACCTTTCAGTGATGGCCCTTAATGCTTGGAGATGAAAACTGAAAAGTACAGGATTGGCTAAAAATACTGTTAATTTCAGGTGAAATAATTGTAAACTTCTAGGTTTCCATTTAGTTATGATTTTAAGAAAGTCATGGTTTTAAAGTTTGGTAATAGATCCTTTTTCTTATGTAAGATTTGAGGTTAAGATTCTTCAGAACAACTCCATTCCATTTTCAAAAGCAGTATGTTCTGAGAAGAACATATATCATTGAATTTTTCATTATTTTTCATTATTAAGACAAAAGTGCAGAAAATTCTTCAACTTTGGCCTTGAGGGTGGTGATGTCATTTTGATGTTTTGGGTTTTAAAAAACCAAACTTCCTGTCCTGAAAGAGAGATTTATTGTTACCTTAGAGAGTCCCCCCTTGTTTTCTTTTTCTTTGTTTTTTTTTTTTTTTAACCCACTGGGCTGTGAATTTTTTTTAATGGGAGACATGTGTCCCTGAGGGATTATAAGTACTCCCTCCGAATCCTCCACCCTAGTAGATGTACTTCTCACATCTTTAGGCTAATAGTGAGAATGATGCATTTAAATCACTGCTCCATTTATACAATAACTGTTGATAGAAAATAAATACTTCATTCCCAAATGGTGTCTGCAGTATTTGAAGGTTTGGCAAGTTTTCAGGAGGATAGGCATGAATTCAGCACTAAATTGCTGCTGCTTCTGTGGAAAATAATGAGCTGTGTCATTTGATCAGGGACAAAGTGACTATCGAGCAGGGGTGATTTCGAGGAAGTAGCTCTTAATAATAAAGAAAAAATAACATTTCCCATGTGAAACCATTCCCATAGCTTGTTTGTAAAGTAAATAATGTAGTTCACATATTAGGGTGAACATATAGAAATGTTGGTTGTAATAAACTCAGTCACTGTAAGTTTCCCAAGAAATCCTCTTTTGGCTTTTTTTGCTCTTTGCTGCTGCTGGTATCCTTGTCCACCAGTTTGTCTTGTGGAAATGCCTCCCTGTATTCCCTTGTGTAAGAAGCACAGAAATAACCTTCCAGGCCTTTTTTTGACCCCTCTTCCTTTTCCTCCTTAAATAAGCCAAAAAATATTGTGTTCCATTGGACTGATGGGAAGACTGTTGTATGAATGAATGGAGGTCAGTTGCTACTTTGTACAAAATTAGTCTTTAATGATCTGTTTTTCTGCTTTGATTAGGCTTATACTGTTCAGTACAGTTCAGGTTTACTTTATACTGTGTCCTGTTTCCGGCCAGGACAGGGGTGATTTGTACAGTAGCCAGGAGAGAGGGTATGTCTAAGACCTGGAGGTTATTCTATACCACCTTATGTCATTGCCGGAGGCAGGGGAAAAGGGAGGACAAAGTGGGGGAGCCAAGAGAGGGTCGTGCGTAATTTGGAGAGCCTCTGTGGAGGCACTGAATTGAGGAGTACCACTCCTAAACCATGACATACTAGTACAATGTAATAGCTCAGGCAGATTTTGACATACTGCTCTGAACTGGGATAAGTATCTCTGGATTGCTCAAGCAGAAGCTTGTAACACTTGCATTTTGTACCTTGGGCAGAAACAGTTTTGCATTGAGGCTCTTGCTGTGTTATCTGCTCTAAGATGATGTTCTCAGAACTGCCTGATGCGGAAGGCTCTTGCTGATTTTTGCTGGCAGCTGTAGCTACCATTTTTTAAAGTCAAATCCTGAAGCTGTCTAAAAGTGGTGATGGTAGACATGGTTTGCCACTTCTGCACTCCCTAAACTGCACATATTCTCAAGTCTTTTGACTTGAGCTTATTTTATCTTCTTTCTGAGAGTGCCATAGTACCTGTCTTTGAATTAAGACACATCATAGATTAAACTGTTGTTGAGGCTCACAGAGCCCTTTCCCTTCCCATCTTAGCAGAAATCAAAGTTTTGCCCAGTGATTCCACTCTTCTGTGAGAGATCATTTTGTCTGAGGTTGAGTATTTGGTGACTACTTCAAGTCCACTGAAGTACAGTTAAGCTAAGCCACGTCTATTTGAAAGCAAAGCCCAAACCCCTAAGCAGCTAATAGTCTGTTACGAATTAGTAATTTCCTTTGACAATATATTCCTGTGCCTATTTACCCTCACAGTTAAAACCCATGCTTTCTTTTCCTGTGACTGTTCCTTGCTAATTTGTCCTCTAGTGATGTCTAATTGCAAAAGACAAATTTAGAATGCATTCATAACCTACAATGGTATAGATGCTTGCAGTCTTTCTCTAAGATACGACAGCACTCTCATTCGTACCTTTCTCAGATTTAGTTTTGTGTCTGTGTGGAGCTGATTATTCCTATGCAGTGGCTTCACCACAGGTTACATTCAAATAGACACCGTCACTTCCCATATTCTTATTGTGTGCGTATTTCAGCTGCTTTCAGTAAATTTTTTCCACCTCAGAATGTTGTAGTAAGGTGGTTTGTCCTTTATAACAATCTCTGGTTTTAATCTAGTTGTAAATCATGGTTTGGGGCACTTTTTTCCCTGTAATTTCTTCTAATGTGTTAACTAACTTTTTAGTTTTCTTATGTAATTCAATAATGATTTATTTCTGATTTAATTGCTTTTATATTTTTTTTCTCAAATAAGGATCACTGATCTATTCTTTTAAATTTTTTTCAAATGTTTCATTACTTACTAGTTATTACATACCAAATCCATTTCAATTTCTAGTCAATGAGAATAATGTTGTGTTTCTTTTTTTTTCTGGTTTAGGTCTCTCAGGTTTTTCACATTTTCTGTTTACCTGTAATAAGTAAATTATTATTTATGTATTTCAGAAGAAATCCAGTATGTGCTTTTTATCTCAAAACAGTCATGTCATCTTTCCAGCGTGGGGTGCATCAGTATTTTTGCAGGTGTCAGAGTGTACAAACACAGTTTGGGTTATGTACCACAGTAAAAAAAATAAAAGGTAGATTTTTTTTTTTTAGTTGTGGAACTAAATAAATTTTATTTAGATATTTGTCCTACAAATCTGTGCAACAATCAATCAACTACTGTAAAAGCCTGTGGTATTGATTTTGATTTGTAATATCACAAACAAGCCTTAAGGCAGTCTGGTGGTGACATGCAGAATGTTCCCCAGCAGTGCCTTTTAGCAGAGGGAAGCACAGGAAAAGTGGAAACTGGTTCAGTTTTCAATTTTTAGGTGCACAAATAGAAAGTGAGTGAGCTTATGGTTGGTCTTGAGCTTAACTTGGTATATTCAACTTGGTCTATTTAGACGTATTAAATCTTAAGAATTTTGTTATATGAATGATTTAATGAAATTTATTTACATTAGAGATTTGCTTTCTGCTGTTGCTTATGTAATGATATCTCCCCTAGTTTATCTCAGTGTGAAGCTACCAGATGTGCATGAGTACTTCTGGCTTGTCAGTTGGGAAGAAAAATATATGGTGTGCATTGGGGTTGGGTACATATGTAATCTTTCATTATGGACTGACTTAAAATAAGGTGCATGCATATGCAAATGTGAAATTGTTGTGATTTGAAATATGCTTGAGAAGTGGATTAAAGCCACGGTAATGTAAAGGCGCCTTTTCAGAAATTGTACCCTTTGCCATGGTCGTCTTTGGAGTTGTACTGTGCTTGGTTTATCATTAATTTTTCGATTTCTTTCGTTTTCTCTTGTGATCAAGGCACACAGTGGGGCCTGAGAGCACAGTGCCAACAGCATTCCGTAGTCACAGACCAGACCAATAATGCAGTGGTTTAGTTTTTGTGAAACCTTCTCTTTGGCTCTTTGTGAAAGAAAAGAGAGATTGAAGTAGAGAAGTTCTTAGACAGTTTTATTTATGATTTAAAACCACTAGTAAATTCATAAAATACTTCAAATTTTAAAAAATGTTAACATTATCAGAGCACCTCTTTGCTGTTTCTCATGATGCTAACTAGTTCTTCACCGTGCCTGAAGTTATTTCACTATCTTTGCTGCCTTTGCTGTCAACAACTTTTGTACTAAGGCTTCTAGGTTAAACTTAAATGTGCTATGGCACATGCTTCCTCAGTCTTAGGAGACAAAGACGAGTTTCTTCATTGTTTGTTGAAGTGACAAGTCAGTGCTGTCTAGCACTCATTGCAGAGTGTTTCAACAAAGGATGTGCTTGGTGTGGCTTCTCTCAACCCAGGCTGGATAAAAATCAGGACCTTCCGATTTCACATCTTTGATTTCAGTGCAGTTAGCTGTGTTATAGTTTGCCCAGGTCAGGTGCCAACACAAATGAGGATGGTATTTTTTCTCCCTCTGTCAACTTATATTAAATCAAGAATGCTGAGATTACTTGCCAAGCCTTGGGCTGCTTTTGCCTTGTTTCCAGGCATTATTGTAGGTTATGCTGTTGAAATATACTCTGTTCTGAAACTGGATTTTCCACTGTTTAGTGCTGTAAAGACAAGAATGGAGGAGGCACATATACGACAGGAAGGGTTGATACCAGACAGATTTGATTCTGAAGTTTGACTTATTCTTAGGTCTACCAAATTTCTCTGAAGTACTCTGTATAAAGTAGCCTGGGTGCCACTGAGGGCTTCAGTGGTGCTTTGAGAGATTTGTTCTTCTCTTCATAATGAAAACCATTATCTGTTTAAATAGGTGTTAGGTGTTAATTACAGTTCATCATATTGATACCTGGCTGTAAGAAATGAAGAATAATAAAATGAAGACATTTTTGTTAATTCCTGATCAACCATCATTAAAGGCCTTCAGATGAGCACTTTTAATTGTCTGTCCTCAATTTGCCTTCAAGTCTGACTCATTAATTGAAAAGGAAGATTTTCAAATATTTAACTTAAGGACCCTGAATCTATTTGAAAAGTTTATTGACATGCTCTGTTGTGATGGCAGTGGGAAGAGTACCAGCACGTAGGCTCTGTTGTCTGGACGTGGCTTCTGTAGTATTTGAGCATGCTGTGTTTGCTAAGACAACACAAAATTCAAGAGCAGCAATATTGAATATTTTAAGGTAGTTCTCTCTGCCTTAAACCTCACAACTTCCAAAGTTGTATATTTCTGTTTATCAGCCCTCAGCTGTCCCAAAGCCTCAGTGTAAACAAGAAAAATTTGGTGTTCCTATCCTGCACAAAATTGATGATTTGAGATTTTTCTTCAGTTTTAAAAGATCAGTGAATGCATCAACAAGGACGCCGATAAACTTAGCTTTCTGTCTGCATGTCTATGAAGCTTGTCTTGGAGCTCTTAGAACTTGTCTTATAAGTCTGTCTGTCAGTGTTAGAAAAGATAGATCCATACTTCAGATTATTTTAAAAATCAAGTAAGTGTGTGCAAAAATTTGCTACATTTTTTCTTTTTTGCCTTCTAGCCAGAATGAAAATGCATAGTGGTTTTATAACTTAAAATTCACATCCCTGGTAGCAGAAGCTACATTTATATATACTTTAAAAGAAAATAAGCAAAATCCAATAGGTTGCTTTGTGATCAGACCGACTCATAACCTGCTTGGTAAATTAAATTTATGGTTAGCCCCTTACTCAAAACTAAAATTTTGGACTAAATCTTTTCAACTTGAAACTTTTGTGTTTAGTCTTTGCTTTTAAAAATCAGATTGTACCAGTCTGTGTTGTACATAGCTGTCTCTAGGGTGTACAAGTGCTTGACTGTTTGCTCTGATTGGAGGCCTAATCTGGATAGTAGGAATTTCAAAACTCTGCACTCTTAGGGTTTGGTAGCTGTAGCTGCTGCTCTTACACCACTTCTTTGTAACGCTGAGCACTGTTGGACCAAATTTTTGTAGATGGTTGTGTTTTCTTAGTTATCTGATGTGAACTACCTGGACCTGATTTTGAGAAGAGCTGAGCACTTACAGGTGCAACAGAATTCAGTATTGGATGTGTTTGGCACATGTAAATTTTTATTTAAAATTGTAAGTGTTCCAAAAGCACTGCTCCCAGGCAATGCATGTTGGGTACTCAAAATTAGGTGGTTTTGCGTACTTTTCCCTGTTTGCAATTTAAGGCAATGACATTTTACTTTGGGGGTCTTCTGCACGGGATTCTTCAGTGGTTGTGAAGCTGTGAGGTGCTGGAGTGCTGCCTCCTACGGAGAGAGCACCCAGCAGTGTATGAATGCTGGTGGATGCAGTGAAGTTGTGTGCAATAAAGATGGCAAGGCACTGGGACATGTACCGAACACCGGGGGTTGAACAATCTGTTGAATGTCTTTCAGTCTGCACTGTTACAGGGCTTCATTCTGTGGGGAGGGGAAAGATACTTGCTCGTAAAATTAATTAACAACTATTTTGTCGTCCATATATGTATGAGACAAAGGATGAAATGATACTAATTGCAGAAAATCCAGAGGGAATTGTCTAATGCTATGGTAATTGTACACATACAGAGCGGTCCATTGGAGCAGTTACAGCTATTATGCATAGCCTGGCCCTTTGAGAAGTCCATGTTTCCTAAATAAGATTAGAAGCTATTTTCCCTTTCTCTTTCCCTTCAGTTAATTCAGGGCTAATGCTTTGGTCTGGTGCTTTCCTTCTTGCTGTCTTATCTGAGATCTTTTTCTGCATGCCTTTTTAAGTTGTGTTTTCAGTTGAAGGCAGGTTCTACATCATCGTCTTCATCATGGGTAAAATATAAAGTGTACAGTAGCTTGATTTAACCTTGAGAAATAAAGACACTTACTGGAAGTGCATCTCCATGTGCATTTGGCAATGTAAAATTAACTTTTTTATTAAAATTTATTTCATTCTCTTTCACCTTGATGGAGGCATTAGCGTAACAGAAAGTAAATGTAGAATAAGTGCAGTGTAAGAGCTTCTGCTTATTTTGCACAAGTGCATATTACATAATACAGGGTGCAAGATAACAGGGATTCAAGATTTGTATCTATTTTTCTCTAAGTAGCTACATTTTCCTACATCTGGTGTATGAAATTGTGCCTTGTATTTCCCATTCCTGGTACTAGAAAACTGTGGAGTAACTTTTCCAGTATTTTCTACTATTACCGGGTAGGCATCCAGCAGTTAGATTTATAGCTCTCACAGAAAGCGAAAAGTTCCATTAGGTTATACCTATGATATGTCAGAGAACATAAACTTTTTTTGCATTTTTAAATTGTAGTGGGTTTTGTACTAACTAAAGCAAGTTAAACATTTGCTGCAAGTAACATGCAAAGTCTCTGCCACATTCAGAGGCAGAATATTTCTATACCATTTCTAAGAAATGGTATAATGGATGAAGAAAAACACGTAGAAGCATTTTGTTAGTATCTAGCATTGCTAACATAATAAAGAAAATTATGAAGTTTATTCTAACACAGATTGGGATTAAATCTGTATAAAGAACATAGAAGAGTATGGTACATGTACTGGTTTATGGGGCAACAGACCTCCAGAGATGGATTCAAATTTGATATATGTGCCAAGTTAGATCTGAGGTGTGTGGAAAAATAGAAACATTAGGTGATCTGTTCAAGCCTTTGGGTAGGGCCCCTCTGCATTGTCTCTTATAACAGTGCTTAGCATCTTCAAGAACATGTGGCCCAGGTTTGTGTAAGGGGAAGCTGAGTAAATGAGATGGAATTGAAGACTTTAGCTCTTTGATCCATGGTGTACTTTTTTTTTTTCTTAGGTGACTTCCCAAGAAATAGGTTTCTATTTCACTCATTTTAGTCCAGGAAAGTTTTGTTGTCTATTGTAACAACATTTATGCTGAATGACAGATTGATGGGTTAAATGCTAAGTCTTAAAGGCATTCTTTCTATACAATTAACCTAGGTCTTCCTCCTAGTTGTTTGAGATAAAACTCTCAAAGTTAAATACTATTTACCCAGTAATAGTACCAGGTGAAAAAAGAAGAATGCCAGGGCAATGTAGAAGAATGTATAAATTAATTTTTTTCTTTTTCCCCACCAACTCCTCGCTACTTTGACTGTCTCTTGGAAGAGGTCTTTAGAAATTCCCTGCCTCCAGAGAGCTTGTTTTCATAGCACCTCTAATTCTTCCAAATTGACTCATGTAGAAAAGTTAGTCTTAAAATCTTCTGTTCCATCTGCCAACTTCTCAAAATTTTACAGGAAATGCTTCCCAAGAGGATCATTATATTCACCCTAGTGTGCTGGTTAAAAGGACTCTGGCTGTCATTGGGATACTTGCCATCTGGAATGTGGAGAGAATTACTCTCTCTAATATGGTAACTGCTGGGAACCTCAGTGGAAGATGTGGGCCCCCTTTGTGCTAGGTGATTCATTTAAAAGAAAAAAAAAAGCCTAGTCATTGATCTTTAGAGCATGCAATTCACATTTTAGACAGAATAAAATGGATTAAAGATACTAAAGGTAAGGAGGAGGTAATAATAAAGCAGAACTAAGGAAAACTTACAGTTTACCACAGAGTAAGCTGCAGTTATGAGTAGTCAAATGATTTTTAAGATGGACAGATGAGTTCTTTGTTCAATAAGTAATGGGGGAAACCCTCTCCAAGTTAAGTAGCTTTTGAATTAACTATTATTTAATTTGTTCAGATGGTGTTTTTATGTTGTTTTTCTTAATGGTCAACCCTGAAGGAATTGTAAAAGCAAAGCTCCCTCACTGTGAAAATGTTATAGGGGTTTATGGAGAGAACGAGATTCCATGCTCTTCATCTGTTCTTTAGCACTGTTAACTGCTAGACACTAACTCATCCTCCTGTTAGGAGAAGCAAGTCCTTTTGTTTACCACCTGTTTCTCTCCTGGGTTTGAGTCCAGCTGGCTACCGAGGCTGCAAGGAGAAAAGCTGCTGCCGCTGTCAGCAGCGGAAGGATCTACAGGACTTCTTGTGAGAACAGGCACTTAAACAATCTGGTGGTGGTGTTGACATAATTGGCATCTGTGGGCCTTTGAAATGATTTTACTTACAATCATTTTGGTTTTGATGTAGAAACGTGGAAGTTTTCTTCCAGCTATTTGGTGACCTCTGAAAGTATTTGTACAATAAATTAGGAAATAAAGCTGAGTTTGTGTTTTGATTGCATGACTATATTGGGGCAAATCTTTCCAGGCATCCGTGGCATTTCTGATAAATGGGTTTGTCATGAGTCTGTTCACTGATAATTAGCATATGATACCTTTTCCTTCCCATAGTTCATTTTCTAGGCCTTGTGGCAAACTAATGTAATTTGTTATTGGTGAAAGTTCCGAAAGATAATATTCCTTTCAAAAACTGATTAAGTTCACAATTTGCTTGTACTGATTTCCTTTCTTTTTAAAAAAGGGCAGAAATAAAGAGAAATGCTGCTGCTTTCAGCACTATGGAGGAAATACATTACATAGCATATAATAAATGTGTATTGACAGCAGAAGCACAGATGTGTGTCACAGTGGGTGCTGAGGGGGCAGACGAAGCAGTCGTTACATTCTGGCAATCAGGTGTTATGTTACTTGTCTGCATTCTGCTTCACCTGAAGGACGTAAGTTTTCATGCCAAGTTCTCCCACATCTTTTTGAAATCCATGCAGCAAGATGGAATAAAATCAGTATCCAAAAGAGGACTTTATATGAGAGAGAATCTTACGGGTAGGAACGAGGAAAAACTCACTCGGTTATAAAATCATTTGGAAGGTACAGCTGAGTGTAGCTACAGCTTTAAAATCTGCAAAACATCAAAATATCGAAATTTCTTAGATGATACTGTCCTTATGGAGATGGGTTAAAATATTTATTTGCATAGTGATGTGAATCTTGAATCTAATAATTTACTTTTTTTAAAAAAAATTCTCACCCATTGCATGTTATTATTTTTGGAGTTTATTAGTCTAAAATTGCATGCCACTGGAAAGTAAATAGCAGGAACATGAATAGACTTGAAAAACTGGGAACAGAAGCCTAGAATTAATATCAGTCATTCTAAGGTCTGCCATGTCTCCACAATGAATTGAATAAAAACATTCTTTTTTATGTTCTTGTGAGATACTTATTTCATGAGAAAAATGTAATTAATGAAGTGGCACTGTACCTATACAGTTTCTGTAGACTTTAGCACTGGACATGAAGACTATACCTTATCTCCTCTCAGCATTACAGACAGTATACACAAACTAATATAAGGATATCTTTAGAATGGTGAACCCATCCAGTATGCATAAACATATAAAGTATGCATGTCCTCACATGAGAATTCCATCAGAGGGCTGTGTCAAGGTGATTGTGGACCAATTATGTTACTTCTTAATTACCAGGAAGAATTAATTCCACTACTCAAGGTATTAAGAAAGGCTGTTCTAGCATTTTCTAATGTCATACATGCAGCCTGTTGTTTAAACTATATTTAAGAATCAGATAAATAACTTTGTTAATCCTTTATTAAAGCTTCACTTGCCGTATAAATTCCAGTAGTGCTTGACAAAACTGCAGTACAGAAATTGGTATGCACTAGAATTGCTCTGTTTTTCTGCCATTTTGCAGGTGTTGAGCATTACAAGAAGTGAGACAATGAACTTCTCTCCTAGGTGCCCAATAAGAAAATGTAGCAAACATTAATAAAAGCTCTGGCAGAGCTTTGAAAGACAGATAGTTATGAGTGGCGGAGAGCTGGGGGGGGGAAAGAAGAGCTGCAGGTAAGACCTTTGGAAGCTTTGCTATTCTGAATATTTGATGAAACAGACTGCAGATCTCTACTGTACAAGTCTAGTCAAATCCCTGTTGGCTCTTAAGAGTTAGTTGTCCTTTCTGGGATTTGCAGTTATTGAATCTGTCCAACATCTCTGTCTGATGGAGAGGGGAGAGTGTAGCAGAAACAGCAGTGAACATAATGAACAATTGACTTACACAGCACTTTGCATGTGGGTCTGTCCAAGAAAGAAGAAATGATTGGAAGGGTTCTTAGTTCTTAGTGAAGGATGTATATTTTGATCTTCCAAAGTACTGTGGCAAGAAGAAACCTCAGAACTGAAAAACCTTTTTCTGTGAGTACCCTGGGAGTTAAACAGAAAGTGAAGCTTAAATATGAAGTCTTCCTTCATCCTTTACAAATGTGGCATGGTGGGCTGGAAGAAAGCGCAAATGGTCATTTAAGAAAAATACCCTGAGCAAGAACAAGCAGTATCAATATCTGTTACTTCTGGGTATTCTAGTACTTATACATAGTATTTTTGATCATGTATGTTTCTGCCACAAGTAAAGTACTTGTGGTTTTGCATGGAAATGGATTTATCTCTTTTTTGTCTGCTGTTTTGAAAATTTAAGAAAGCTAGGTAGCCTTCTATTGATCTAATAAAATGCAGACAGTCTTTCAGATAGAAAAGTTAGTTATGATTTGGGTTTTTGTTTGTTTGGGTTTTTTTGTCATTTAAAAGAAATTTTTCTTGCAGATGGTCAAATTGGAAAAAAATGAAAAGTATTATACAGCATAGCCAGTGTATTTACTTAGATACATAACCTAAGGATTATGTATATTATGTACATAAGATAAATAATCTAGGACATGAGCTTGATTTTTTTTTTTTTAATATTTGGTATGGTCCTCTCTAGTACACTGAGAACAACGTCAAACAATTATTGAAATTCTTTTCAAGCTAATGTGTTATTGTGACACCTAAAAAAAAAATAATCTGAATTAATTTTTTGTGCAAGACTATTTTTGGAATCCAAAGCATTCAGATCTGTTCACTATTGATATTGATCCACTGCATTATTTAAAACTGTCAATCAAATTTTTCCAAAATGGGATATTGAGATAAAATTCCTAGCTTCATACTTTGGTGTCTGAATTTCAAAGAAACTTGAGTAGGCCAGTGGTTCTCTGAAGGATCTACAGAAGACACTGTGGTGTTTCTGTCATTCGGATTTGTTGTGTTGGTTTTTATTTTTTTTAAGCTGATATTTTCTTTATGAACCTTGTTTCTGGATACAAAAAAACACTTAGAATCTTACTCAAGGCCCAGTAGGTTTAAGGTACATGCTTGAAGCCAGGCTGCACTTCAGTGGTTTCTTGAATTGATGTAATTATAATGATTCTAGATGATTCTGTGAAAAGACAGCTCTGTTCTGAGAGAGGGCTGCTTGCTGATTTGCAAAAGGTAAATGTTAATGCATTTACACCCTTAATGACTGTTGTACAATAGGGATGAAAAATGAGTTGAGAAATGCTGAAGTGATTCCAGTGTGATTACATCCAAATTATACTGCTCGTTTCTTTCAGAACAGAAAACAATGGCAGGCTAATGAGAGCTCCACTCTTTCCTAATAGAATAAAGCTATTAACCAACTGGATCTGCAAATCTTTGTTTCTGCAGTTTGCATCTGTTCAAACGGCATTGTAGAGATAAAACCTGTTAATTTCTATTAGCTCACGAAGTCACATAAAAGCCTAGAAAACTACTGTGGATGCAGTTATATTTTCAGTGATGCATTACTTCATCCAGCCTTAAGTCTAAAATAATAGCATTAAGTCACTATCTGAGTATTATATCCTTTCAGTAATATGCTGTTTTTCGAATCCCATTATAAAATTATTTATGGATTATTTGCAGAATTCATTCCCTTCTTTTATCAGGTTTCAATAAAGACAGTGGCAGTCAGGGACAAGACAACAGTAAATGTCTTCATGCAGCATTGCTTTTGTGAAGTAAAATAATCTTATCGCTTCTGGGAATGACACGGAGCAGGTTAAATTATGGGTAGGCAAGCTTGAAGCAGAATGCAGGGTTTTATGTGTGTAAGCTTAGTAGTGATTAAAATATTTAAGTCAGCCAGGCCTGTAATCTGAGACAGATTTTTTGATTAATATTTGCCAGGGTTGGGAGTGGAGGGTAGGGACTGGGACTAGGAGCTACCTTTTTCCCCAAGCTGGAAAATGTCAGCATCTCATTTTGAAATGTTTAAATTTTGTGTTTCTTCTTTGGTTATAATAAACTATTTCAAGGGACTCCAAAATTAGAGGATAGCTTTTGAAAGAGGCAAAGACTTCATCTTCAGGTGTTTTCCTTTAAATGGAGCTCTGACTGCATGTAGTGCTGCAAATCCCAGGGAAACACAAATTCAATACCTCATTGCTTACCTTCCTGCTCTGGTTGTCATAAGTGAGGAACAGCACTGGAAATCTTCTGTCAACCTTTACATGTTCCTACTGTTCACTTTTAATGCGTGTGTGCCTTGTGCTGATGAGAAGTTTAGGAAGCAGATGCAGTGTAGTCCTCATGACACTCTTGTGCTGTAGCCAGATCAGTCAGTAAAATTGCTGTGTGTTGGATGAGACCGGCATGCAGATCAGAGTGAGCTGGATTAAAGCTGAGGAAGCTGAACTCAGAGAAGATGCTAGTTGGCAGAGTGAATTGATGAAGATCTGTTAGGCATAATATCAGATGCTGTGGCCAAGTACCGAGTGCCCTCTGCTAACTATGTTCTGAATCTGGGCATGTGGTGACTCCTAGCTGCTACTGGACTGCAGTAGTAGCAGCCACCACTGTTTTTATTTCTGCTTGGCCGATTGGCCTGTGTTACTATACTTTGTTAGATCTGCACCTTTTCAACAAGGTCATGCAGTTCTTTTTTAATGTTTGTTTTAACATGAGTTCAAAAGGTTTAATCTACAGTGTAATTACTCCTCTTCAGACGGGCAGCGTCTACAATGTGAGTATTGGTACTGTGGGAGACAAAAGAATGTGAATCACTCACTGTTATCTAAATACCTATGAAGAAGCTATAGGCAAAACCAAATGCTGTTTGTTTTTGAGTCTCTTCAGGAGCTCACTGTTAAAGTTCTCATTAGTTTTTCTCCCAAGTATACACTGTGTTGGGTTTGTTCGGCCACTTTTCCTAGACTCTCACCAAGAACTGTGCATAACCTAGCAATATATGCTCTATATTTTATGATGGCACTGTCACAAAGGAACAATTCATGTGAGTTCATGACAGTCAGAATGTGTTGGATGCTGCTTTTCATTAGGGAAAAAATTACAGCATACCAGTATGTCCCATCTAAAGAATGTGTTTAAAAATAGCAAGTGGTTCTAGAGAATTTCCAGGCTCACAAATAGCAGACATGCTACAGTTTATCTCAGTTTCCTAGAGGAACACCATCTGAGTGGTGAACTGAACTTTGGTCAAGATAGTAAGGTGTTAGGATTCGGAGTAATTAATGAGGAGACATGAGAAACACCAGGAAAGGTTATGATTGTTTTATGTTAAGTATCTTGCTAAATGTGTTGGTGAGATTTGTTTTGTTTCCATCACTGCCATTACAATAAGTCCAAAATTTACTCTAAGCCATAAAATATCTCTCAGTGATACAAGAATGGTATAATAGAAGTGGTTTGTTTTCCAGACATAGTTAATAATTTACTCATTGATTATAGTTCTTTTGGTGTTTCTGTAAGAAACTGGGAAGAGTTTTAGAGGTTAAGAAGAGTAATTTTAATTTTATTGATGAATTTTAAACTAATAGCAATATTTTGATTTCAAAATTTTGCTGATTGCTTCCATTTTTATGGATTATGCATATTGAAAACTTTAGGTCCTCACAACAAATATACTGAGTCAATACACTTGTTTAGTGTGTGATGTGTCAGAACTTATTACTGTAGTGATGTAATGGCAATGCATATTTTGTTTTGAATTGCATCCACTGAAGTCATGGTAATGACAGATTGATATGTTGTTAGCTGTCTGGTGGTGGAAAGCACAAGATAGTAAAAGGGTGGAAGAAAGCATCTGTCCTGGAAATGCACTGATTGAATAGTTGAGACTCTTGTGCCTTGTACTTCCACTGTCTTTTGCAGTCTGATGTAAGCATTTCTTTTGTAACATTTTTTCCCTGACAGCAGCTAAGACCTCTGGTGCACCTGTGTGTGTATATATATATATATATATAAAAAATATACATATATATATATATATATGAGATCAGGAGGTAACTTTGTCTGAAGCACTGGGCTACGTTATTAGGTTAGGAAATATGTTACATACCTTGGCTTCTGTAAACACGAGTCTCCTGGCAGGTAGCATACTCTTATCTGCAGTGCAGCCATTGCACTGCTTTGTAATCCTCTTGGTAGACCTGTATTCCACTTTAATTAGAAAAATATAGATTGAACATAATGGTAAGATTTAGTTGATATTGGTGTCAGCATGCTCTCATGGCATTGTCGTGTTTTCTGCCCAGACAGGCAGTAGAAATGGAAGGTGGGGCCTATATGAAGCCAGTGGAAGAATAGCTACAAGTAGTGGTAACAGAGAAGGAAATCTGTAGCCTTCGTGCAGCTCTGGGACCTGCTCAGCCTTTGGGCATGTTTCGGGAAGCTGTTTCACGGGATCACAAAATCAACGAGGTTGGAAAAGACCTCAGAGATCATTGAGTCCAACCTTTGACCTATCACCATCTTGTCAACTGGACCATGGCACTAAGTGCCATGTCCAGTCTTTCCTTGAACACTCCAGGAATGGTGACTGCCTGGGCAGCCCATTCAAAGGCCCATTTTGTCTCAAAGCTACTCAGCCCTAGTAGGTATTTCAAAATGAAAAAGCAGCCTCTCCTTCTCTGGGTGTGTGGAGGCTTAAATTGTTTCTTCTTCTATCTGTTTCTCTGAATTCAGCAATTGTACCACAGGTTTATTCTATGCAATTTCTGTTCATATGGATTATTCTAACATTATTCAAAGTTTTCTGAAAGTTGGTGGGGTTTTTCTTGGTGTGTGGATTTTTAAATTTTTTTTTTTTTTTTTAATTTCACTCTCACTTTTGTGTAAAAACTTTATATTGCATTAAAACCTTGCTGGTGGTAATGCACAATTGCATATATTAATAATTACATCTGTTACTAGGTTGTATGGAGAATTAATTAAGGCAATGTCATCTGCCAGAGGGCCTTGTCCTTCTTTATTATACTCAGACATATTGAATTTGCATTCAACTGACTACAATCAAAGATTTCTAGTGAAAATGAAAGACCCTAAAGAGAATTGTTTCTGTTTTATTAATTAAACATGAATCTGTTTCTCTTCCCTCCATGTTGACATAATATATATAAGCAAGAACATTGTCACTTGAAAGCCTCACAAGGAAGCCTAAAAGTGTCCAAGAAGCAAAGTGTGGCTTTTGTAAAAGGCAGAATCATCTATTGGAGTTAGATATATGGTATTTCTGGAATGAGAAATCTTGACAGAGATGTTTATACTTATTAGTCAAAGTGTTCATTCAGGTAAACAGTTTGATATTCTGCACAGTGTATGGTAGGTTCACATATATCTGCCACATAAATGTGGCAGAAATTTACTTCTTAAATTTCTTAAGCTTAGTTGAATTAAGTATCTTAATGTGGTAGAGGGATCATCGTCTTCCCTCTCTCCTTTTTTCATACTTCCTGTGGTTGCCTGCTCCCATGACTTTTTATTTCTTAGTGCTATTTGTACCACAGGCACTGTTCTCTTGAGCAGGGAGAACCCCTCTGTGACCTGAACGGTCTAAAGTTGAAAAGAGAATCAAACTCAGAGCTTGATCAGAAATGTGATCACTGGACCAGTTTAGTTATTTTTTTTTTCTTTCAAACCTACCTGTTTTTCCATTTCAGACAAAAAGACTAGATCATGACATACCTTCCTTGCACTCCTCTTTTAAATTGCCACATAGGACTAAATTCATTGCTGTGTCTCCTTACAGCTGTGTTGGCAAGTTCTGTCAGTGTCTTTCATCTTGCTGCATTCCTGGTGGGAGAGGACTCCTTGCCAGGCTAGTTTGGGATTGTTTCCCTTAAGAATACTTCCAGTAATTCTCTACCCTCATCAGAGACCCCAGCTTCTCTTTAATTGCAACTTTCAGGAGCTCTGCTGAAGTCAGGAGACTAATGCCAGTGCACAGATAAATGTGAAGTTCTTAACATGGAGGGCCTTGGCTCAACTTCAGCCACATTCTTGACACTCTGAAAATCAGTACAGGTAAATGGAAAAGAACATTTGCAAATGAAAAAAGATTGATTTCTACAGAGCCTATCTCTGTAGGCTCAATGGATTGTGTCCAAGGTCCTTCAAAGAAGAGTCTTATTTTGTCTTTAAAAAATTTATGTAATATAATCAGAATACATTATGTTTCTACTTTTTTTGCACTCAAGTGTGAGCAGTAGGAAATTTGGCATTCATGACTTGTATAGCTTTGGAAAACTAGAACATTCTACATGTCTTTTGTACATGTCCCACAAAACTTCAACAGAAATACACTTATATAACACATGTACTGAAATTTGGCAAATTAGGATCTGTAGTTTGTCACCATTAATAAGAGGGATGTTCATATTAGAAAATTATTATAAGAAGCTTAACCCTTGTTCATTGAGCACTTGACTCACTAGGAATTTTTTTTCTCCCCAGACTGCAATGATCTAGCTGTTTCCGAGATCTTCATAAGAGTGATTTCTTACCCTAAGTTGCCATCAGAATTGCTGTATCTTCCAGTCAGAACTTGCTTATGTTCACTATGGAACATTAGGAGAAGTTAGGCTCAGTGTAATGTCTCATAGCGCTGGAAAAAAGTGTGTTAGGCAAAGCTGTAAAACTGTAAGGTCATTTGAGGATTATGAAATAAATACTTGAATAAGAGAAAGCCTTGGAAAGCCTTAAGTCCCTTTAAAATATAAAGGGAGAAGTAAGTATTCCCTTGGTGACATTTTCATTCAGTAATCAAATACAGCTTGAATTAAAGCCCCTCAGCATACAACTGCTGTGAAAGCAGGGAGAGCAGTAGCAAACAGGTTATGCTTGTGACAGTGCTTCTGCCACTGCTTGTATGATACATAGTGAGGTATGTCCTAAATTCTTTATGAGGGCAGCAACAACTTCGGTAGTAAGAAGCAGCCAATCTCTTGGTCTGATGTTCTCTTCCTTATCGAAAGCTTGCCCTCCTGCAGGGACTGTTCGCTCCAGCTCCACTCCCCCTCCCCTGCTGGATGTCTGTGACAGTGTAGTGAGAAGATCTAAAGAACAATGTAACATCACTCTATCATTAGTAAAATTTATAGTGTTTGAGACCTAAATTAATTAATTAGTGCCTTGTGTGAGAACTTACTGATATCCCAGGAAAATGAGAAATCTATGACAAAGATGTATGTAACTATACAGTGGCCTCTACTTATTAGTTGTAATGTTAAGAGTGGGAAAGAACTGAATTCTGAGGATCTACATCAGTGGAAGATGACCAGATTATGTATGAAGGCATAGCATAGTAAAAATAATGTATTGGTGATACAAAGGAACTTACTTAGTTGAGATCTGTGTTTTTGGAATTTGCTTGATTTGCAGTAACTTCTTTTAAATCTCTAAATCCTTGTTTCTTTCCAAATTCTGAGGGCGAGAATTGATCTCTTTCTGAAACTCTTTTGTGTCTCTTGTCCTTTAAAATAAACAAACAATCAATCAAAACACGGAAAACCCAAAATGCAAAAATGTGCATTCACTTAAAAAAATAATTAGAAAATTTAATGGTTCAATCCATTTAGGATCATAGCTGAGAAACTTACTTTTCATTTTACTTCTCTCTGACTCTCAGTGCAAACTGGGCATAAAAGAGACTTGATATCCATAGAAGACCGGGAATCTAAACTTTTTCCTGTCTTTATGGCCCCTGAATTTTGGATGCCATTATAATGCATGATATTGTAAGTGGATAGTAAAGTGAAAGGAAAAAGAGGAAAAAAAAAATCATGATGAAGATGATTGTTGAGACAGAGATGAGGAGCAGGCTCAAGGCTGAGAAGAGCAGGCAAATGTTGAGATTGGAGAAAAGGAAAATTGTTTGGATGAGGTGCAGGTGAAAAAAGGAAGCAATAGGAAGAGGAAGAAAGTGAACAGAGGCTGGAAAACAGAAGTTGGAGGAAGCTGTTCCAGGACAATATGTGAGGAAGGCTTTTTAGGATAAGGGTAGAACATGGTAGAAAGAAGATAAGGTAGTAGGACTTTCTCTTCTATAAAGAAATGGATGAAAAAGATAAAGAAACCCCGCCCTAAGACAGAGTGAATGATCCTTCAGAGATTCCACAGCCAGTGTTGTGTAGGAGCCATGTGAATGGGAAAGAGACTAAATTAGAGGGAAATCAGCACTGCAACAACAAGAGGAAAGCCTTAGGAAGAAGAGAATATTGGGAAGAGTTTAACTTCATGAAAAAAAACTACCACAAATCCATTCTTTCTTCAGTGTCCGCATTGTAAGGACCCTGAGGGCACTTGCAGACATTACTGTCCCTGCAGTGTCTCACAGCTCCCCTTCTAGCCTGCTCATGTACTCGGATCCCATGTCAGCTCTCTGGGAGCCTCAGCCACTGCCTGAGGAATGCTGCAGCAGGGCCAGTCTCCAGCTCTCCACAGCACTGCTCTTCCCAGTGTAGGAATAGATACATTTCCAGAAGAATTTGCAATGGAAAGTTAGAACTCATTTCCCTAGGAAGGCTTTCTGCCTAGGGGGTGGCTCTTTCTCAAATGCAGTTTCAATGCTTCCCCTCACCTCCCCCCACCCGGCATAGCAAGAGAAGTTCTCAGCCTTGCTCTCTGGTATGCAGAGAGATAACATGTTCACAGACATGTACAGGGTCTCCTTAGGCCAGAGAGAGTGGGGGAGGAGAGAGAGAAGAGACAAAAAGCCTTGGAGGAGGAGGGGCATTGCCTTTTTGGCCCTGAAAGATCCAATGTGCTGCATCGTAAAAAAAGTAGTCCTTGCTTCTGAAATAAACCTTTTTTTAGTCCTTCCACTCTCTTGGTATTCTTGGGAAGAATACCTATGTATGTTTACCTTACACCAGCCATCGGCCATGCTGAGCCATGCCCACCTGTAGGACGCATCCCAGACCAGCTCTGGACCGATCCCAGGCAGACGCTGAATGCCTGGGGCTAGGAAATGGGATGAGCCCTGGCTACCAGACTTAGCCACACACCCCCAGCAGGGCCTGGCCTTTGATAGCCTATTGTTTTTTATTTCTATTTTAACGCCCTGGGAGGTCAAGCAATGCTGTTATTGACATTCGTAAATTGTTGGCAAAATGCCGATTGAGTTGCATGGAACTTTCAAGTTAGAGGAGCAAAGTTTGTAGAGCACTGGTACAATGTATTTATTAGACTAAAAATCTCAGATGTATGGATATAGAGCAGCTTACCTGGGTCTTACCTTGTCTCCCAAAGTCCTGAAGGCTGTTCTCGTGCTCCCAAAACTGCTCTATATCCTAAAGGAGAATAAAGTCTACTAAATAGCTGAAGGCTTTTCTCCTGAAGGAAGGTTACTGGAAGCAATGTTGTTTATACGTTTGCTGATGAGTTGTAGGGACAAAGTGGGAGGTTTGCTGATGTGCTGAGTTGCTTTATTTTGTAGACTAGAAGTCTACATTGTCTCTCCAAATGGTTCATTTGATTCAAACTTTTAGTCTTGAAGTTACTGCTTGCTAGTTGATCTGGTGATTTCTTAACTGTGCTTCCAGTAATATTCAATTTATGAGTGTATTCAAGATGGTAGCTCCAGTTATTTTCCTTTTGCTCCAGACTGGAATGTAAATGGTGTCGCAAACTGAAAGCTTCAAAGTTGGAGAAAATAGAAGTACTTATTTGAAGTGGGAAGTTATACTGTGCTGCATATAGAAGAAAATGTTATCTCTTTTTTATTTTTTTTGTAATGATGAAAATAACAATAATAAATCTTCAACTGCGTTCTCACACTTGCATATGCAGTGTAGATACAGAAGAAATATTTCAAATTGAATGTTTTATTTTTTACAAAGTGAGCACAAGGCGTGTAAATCACTTATTTTGTGAGACTCACTTTGAACTGGTAATGAAATGAAGCAATGAAGAAGCGAAATGAAAATGTGGCATGTGTCAAGAAAGGTATTTCCAGTAGAAAAAAAAAATTAATACCATTGTATTAAGTCACTGATAAGAACTATTCTGTAATTTTAACTGTAGTTCTTGCCTCTGTTGTTCAAGAAGTGCGAAATCTGGTGAAGAGAAATCTGGGGAGACCTTAGAGCAGCCTTCTAGTACCTAAAGAGGGCATAAAAGGAAGCTGTAGTGGGACTTCCTTGTCCCTCATACAAGGAAATGTAGAGGGCATATAGTGATAGAATAAGGAGTAATGCCTTTAAACTGAAAGAGGTTCAGGTCTAGATTAGATATTCAACAGAAATTCTGTACTGTGAGGGTGGTGAGGCACTGGAACCAAGGAAATTCTGGATGCCCCATCCCTGGAAGTGTTCCAAGGCCAGGTTAGATTGCTCTTTGAACAACCTATGGGAAGATGTCCCTGCCTGTGGCAGAAGGGTTGGAACTAAACAAACTTTAAGGTCCCTTCCAACCCAAACCATTTTATGATTCGTGGTGCCTCATTTAGTAGGGGAATAGTTGATTTGCTTATTATGGAAACCTTATAATGAGAAACTCTTTGCTGTAAGCTCTGTAGTGGAGGCAGGATGTTCTCTCTGTAATCTTGTGTTCTTTGGGAAATCTCTACTTAATCTGTATTTTGCTCTTCTTAAATTGTATCTCTGTGCTATGGACACAGGGCTCATGTATTTATAGTTGTTTGAGATAGCTGTCCTGTGGGCAGTAAAAACTTCACATGAACATGCAAAGGCCCAAAATGACACAAGTTTCCTCAGGGCAGTCTAGGAAGCAGCCCATCCTCAGCTGCCTCAGGCTCACAAACCTCTGTAAAAACTACTGTAAACTTTAAGGTCCGACAGTTGCAATATACTGATTGCTTCCAACAAGTTATTAGGGGAAAAAAAACTCAACTGGCAGTCTGAAACAAATTCACAGCTCTAAGTAGTATAGTGACTTCTTTTGTTTTTTTTTCTGTTCTTGAATGCCTTTCCTGATTTGCCCTTAGCATCTCTAGGACAAAAAGCAACTTTTCTGTAAGACAGTGCCAACCCCTGAGTGAACATGGACCATTTAAGCCTTTCCTTTTCTATAAGCTCCCCAGTTGTGTTCCTCCCCTCTTAATCCAACGTGGAGAGTTTGGAAAAAGAAAATATAATGCAGAATTTATAGCAACTCTGTTTTGTATCAGGGAATAGGGCTGGACAAACAGCACACTGTGTCATAGCTCCTTGATGCTGTAAAGTCCTTGAAGAAATCCCATGGATTGTGTGGATGTATATGTACATATATCTATGTATATGGAAAATCTCAGAATGGGAACTACTGAAGAAGAATGTTGATTTTCAATTCACTCTTGACCTTTGAGTGTAAGGTCCTGTGTGCCTTTAATGGAATTTGCTAAAATAACTTTTGGAGGTTTCTCTGTATTAATTGTTTTGCTTTTCACTCATGAATCATGATCTTCCTTTTAGTAATAGTAATAATAATAATAATGTGGCAGTAGTTGGCAAAGGATTTGCTACATTTATGAAAGTACTACGCTATTCTTTCAGATACTAATACACTGATAAATTAGGATGTCCTGAAAATTTATTATTGACAAAATGCTAGCAACTTTCAATTGATTTTAAATTCACAAAAGTTAAAAGGAGAAAGAGAAACAGAATAATAGTCTGTACAAAATTCTTTTGAATGTATGAGGTTAAATAATGTGTAAATATTATGTTCTATATAATTTTTTACAAATCAGCTGAGAAGCGTGATGCTTTATATGTAGACTACACAGATTATGTTGTCAGCATTATGTGTGTGAGCTCTTTATAAGGATACAGGTTAGGAGTATATTTTCAGTGGGTTTTTTGTTTGGGTTTTTTTGTGGGTTTTGTTTGCTTATTTTTGTTTTGTTTTTGTTTTTTAATTCTATGACACTTTAAAATCACTTTAACTGCTCGTTACTTAAGCTTATGTAAGAATATGAACAAATTATATAATCTGATGATATTCTAGCTTTACAATGCAGAGACTCTTGTTCTTCCATTCCTCTGCCATACTGCTCTTCAGGAGTTACATTAGAGTGAGCCTTTAGGACAGACTCCAGGAAACAATAGAACAGTAAGTGACTCTCAGTACGTTGGATTCGATTGCTAGCTGAATGCAACTCTTCTCAGCCTGTTAACAAGGATGCCATTTAGTAGTCCTTAAAAGGTGATGGAATTTTGTTTGCTGCTGCTTTAGTATGTGTAAGTATTAGCTGTGACTAGAGGTTTATCTAGCCATATGAGTGCAAAAAAGAAAAAAAAAAGCAGCTGTATAAATACCTATTGAACAGTGTAGAGTTACGTAACTTGGCACTTAAGGGTTATGATAGAGGAGAGCGGTGATAACCTAAGGAATTTGTGTAGGGGGAGTTTAAGCATTACCCAAATGTTATTTATTCTTCTCTCATGAAGGGTAACATATGTTGTCTATTAAGAGTAGATGGTACTCTCTTTTTCTTATTAATGTTTCATTAAAAAATGACACTGTTGCTAATAGCTCAGAAAGTTTATTCTGGGGCATTATGTCTATGGTGATTCAGGGGGAAGAGTGCCATCTGCAGAATCCTTAATCTTCCCTGTTACAACAGCTCTGTCATGCCAGCAGTGCTTAGACATGTGGACAGGATTTACTCTTAGCTTGTGAGATCTGATTTGCTCAGCCTGTTCTAAGGAAATCGCCTAAAACTGCTTTTCCGTTGTACTAAGAAAACTTCATTTATAAGCTCCTTTCCCCAATATTGTCCAAAAAAAGATTAAGAGGCACATCCTTGTCATTGCTTTTATAATCTTCTCTAGATTAACTGTGAGGGAGTGGGGTCAAAGTGTGGAAGACGAGATGAAAAGAGCAGCTGCTGCAAAGCAGAATAGGAATACACTCCCAGCCAAACTTCCCAAACACCCAGAAAGACAGGAGGCTTTAATTTCTTTCTGTGGATAGGCTTTTTCCTCTTTTTCTTTCTTTGTTTGTTTGTGGTTTTGTTTTGGGTTTTTGTTTGTTTATTTCCCCCGGATCTTAAACTCGGTTACTCTACACTGTTTCTTGGCTATGGCTCTCATTGCTGTTTCTTAGGCAAGGAGGGAGACATTCTTTTTACTTCCATAAATATGATGGATATCAAAAGTCTCCTTTTGAAGGGACAATCATCTATGTGTGTGGGCAGGTTTTAACAAATTTCTGTAGGCTTGTATTTAATATCTAAGCTTCCACTGATGCGCTCTGCTTCCAGAATGCAATAAAAAAAGTTAAAGAATGAAAGAGACATTAAACAAAATGCAAGTAGACAACTTTGAACTAGTAAAGCAAAACAGAAAAACAGAATCAAGACACAGCAAAGGAGAAGAATCAGGGAAGCCAAAACACAAGACTATTTCTGACTGCGGTGGCACAGTATCACAAGATAGCTAGCACAGGGTCACATTGGCAAGATGGAGAGACCTGGTGCCTCTTGCCAGCACTCACATGATGCTCACAAGCACACTGCAGACTGTCAGATAGCAGTAACTATCAGTGGCTGATGTCTGGAACCTGGGGATTAGAGCACTGTTTCTGTAATTATATAAACGCTTCTCCAGTGTTTTTGAAGCATATAAGAAAGAAAAAGTGTCTGAACATCGTCTTTGCATCTCAGCAAGAGGGTGAGAGCAATGTAGGAATTTTCCTTAATGAGGGAAAGAGGTATTGCTGAAATTTTGTGGTATCATTGTGACTTGAAATTTGAGTTCTAGCTGGATTCAGAGGAACTGAGGACAGAATCCCAGAGAGTCTTTGTGCCTTGCTGTAAAGCCAGGCAGCTGGCAGAACAAGCCCGTGCGGCACCACACTTGGTTGGTGGTCTGGCAAATCTGGAAGCCACATGGACAGAAAAACGCAGAGAATGCCCAAAAGCAGGAAGGCTGCCAGCCTGGCATCTTTGCCTGGACAGTAGTGAGAAAGCACTGGGAAGTCCAGGAGTCCATTAGATCATGTGAAAGAGGAGGCCAGTTCAGTTGGTGTGCAGTTGGGAACCATCATCCTTGTGTGTCTCTAGGCAGAGAGGGCAGAAAGTGTCTTTGGCTCTCTCAAAGGAAATGGAAAGATTTTCAAGTGATATCAAAGTTTTTTTGTGTTGTGATTGTTTATTATTATTATTAAGGCAAGAAGGAAGAAGTTTTTTACATAAGTTGCTAGCACACTGAGCCAGGTTGCCCAGAGAGGCATTAGATGCCATGTTCATGGGAACATTCAAGATCAGGCTGGACAGGGCTCTGAGCAACCTGATCTATTTGAAGATACCCCTGCTCATTGCGGAGAGTTGAACTAGATGACCTTTGAAGCTCCCTTCTAACCCAAACCATTCTGAGAGTCTATTATTATTATTATTATTATTTTAGGACCCCTTTTTTCCCCAAAGCAAAAATAAAATTGGATGTTAGTTGAAAAACCCTGACCTAAAAGTTGCATGTGTTGATGGTTTAAAAACAGTTGTGTGTGTTTATCTTTAAGCTTTGGGAGGGGGTGGATATGCAGTGGAAGTGTTTTTCTTTTATGCATCCCTTTGATCTGTTCATCTTTCCGGCCCACCTCACCTCCATCTGTATGTTTGTTCCATCTGATATGCAGATTTGAGTCTTCTGGGATTGAGTTTCTTCTCTGCTGTGCCTAGTGCAGTGATATTTTTTGAGCCAGAATCCCTGATTATTGAATGATATCATCTTTGATAGTATTTCAGGTTACCTCTGAAAGTAAATACGTGAGAGGCTTTTGAAATTTTTCAGAAACCTGTGAGAACTTGGTCACAGAATGCAATGTATTGAGGCCCTTATTTTTTCATCGTAGAAAAAGCCTTTCAATGTTGGGATTTAAGTAGTCACTAAAAAACCCCCAAAAGGCATTTTTCTAAGCTGATCTTTGCTGCTATATCTTTGCTAGTGCCAGTAGTTCCAGTGCTGTGTCAGTGAGATTGTAGGGGAGACAGAATAGCAATGATGAGACAGGACTTTTTCAGAATATTATTAGAGCTAGGTAGGAATTCTGGGTCAAAATAATTTAGGAAGTTGGAGGTTAAGTAACATCTGTATGTATCAAGGCTCGTATGTTCAAGTGTGCATTTCGCTTGTGCCAATTTTGTGCCTTTTAAATACACAATTAAAATAAGGAATACCTTAGGAGTAGCATGATTCTCTAATAAATAGCTTCCACATCTTGAGCCTGGAGATTTTTACTACCTGAGCTCATATGGATGAGAAGTCTGTATCCAGATACTTTGTGAACTGCATGTTGTCTATGAAGTGACTTTCTTTATGCACTTTTTTTTTTTGTTGGATGTGAAACACAGCGAATACACATGCATGAGAATTAGACATGTACAAATAAGAACAGTAATTGGCAAGACTTTTGCTAATTAGTTTCAATACTGCAAGAGACATTTCCAAATGGTCAAATTAGCCTCTAACTAGTTTTGAAATAAGGATTGATGAATTCTGAAAATAACTAAGTTGCTAGTTTAGTTTTTAGCATAACTTTTCTTACAGTAATGCAGCTTAATTCAACCAGTAGAAGTTTTTTCTGTTATTTCTTCGTAAGTGTAATTTAATTTTTTGTGAAAGTATAATTGGAAATGGATGATTATTGCCAAGTCATTGATGAAGTAAATGATGCTTTAGCAAATTATGCAGAAGATATTCCTGTTTTCACTACAAAATATAAAAGACCTGGCTACACTGTAGTAAACAACCTACATAAATGTTAACTATAGCTGTAGACTGAAAAATACTGTATAATGTAAAAAAAATTATACACAATATGCAAACATTTCACATGGCACCTAAGTTCATCAGGGTGGAGAGGAGGTGTGAAGTCTTTTATTAGCCCTATTAAAGTAAATGAGAGCAGGGTGGGGGGAGAAGATGACAAGAAGAGAAGATGATGCTTTGTTTACTTGTTTTCTTTCATCCTATTTGTTCACTAGTCATAGCTACATGACTTTGCTAGTCATAGTTACATCACAGCACAATTGTGTAACGTGTATGTATATTGGTTATTTTTTTCAGGTATATGTAAAAAATATATTTCCTAAAACACTTAAGCTATATTGTTGAATAATTTTTAGAATTATGCCTTGGATTTTTAATTTTCTTTTTTTTTAAATTTATTTTTTATTCTTCATGTATGCACAGGAGCTAAGCTCTTCTGGAGATCTGTTCAAATTATGAGTTCTGAAGACTGTCCCATTTCAGTTTGAAAGGTCAGACATCCAAAAAAAGGTGGCCTTTGCCTAAATTAACAAGGTTAAGTTATAAATGGAGTGAATAGTAGAAATAATTTTTTGTGTGTCTTCTTTTACAGCCTGTGTAATAACCCAGAAATAAACCTAAATGCTCTTGAAAGCCTCAAAGACAGATTCCCTCAGCATTATTCTGGCTCTTGGTTTTAGCTGAAATAATAGGCATAGGAATTTTAGTCCATAATTTTGATGCTACCTTTCAAAATTTTGCATTTATTTTTATTTTGGAAATCAGCTCTTGGCAAAAGCTTTTCAGCTCTCATCACATAAAAAATAAACAAATAAAGCAGTCAGCAAGAGACAAAAACTCCAAGAGTTGGGCATCTTGTTTCATATTTTATGGGTTCTAAAACTTTTTATGATTGTGCTAATTGGGAAGGAATTTTGTTTGTCACCTTTACCAGGGTTTCACATAGTAACACATGGACTTGATTTTCCAAAGGGGTGAGAATTTTACTTTCGCTAGGCTTTATTTCTCTTTATTTAGACTTGTTACAGTTATAAACACCAACACTCTCAAATGCTTAGCTCAAGTATAGCAGATGGGAAGTTAGTTCTATAACTGCCTTTTTGACATTAAAGCATCTCATCAACTGCAGCGTGCACTCAAGAGCAGCTGCAAGTTGAGCCTGGGATATTGATCTGGCAGACCGTAGAACTCCTCAGCTCTTCTGTCATGGTGTATGGATCTCATCCAATTCAAATGCCACATATTTATTATGGTGACAGCTTTTACAGTATGGTTTTTCTGAATCTAGCACCGTGACCACTATACATATAATACGTTTACGACCACATATAATTGACTTCTCTTTTTTTTTTTTTTTTTTTTTTTTTTTGTACTTTGACTCATTACAGTGTAGCCTGGTAAAGTTTGTAGTATTCAAGGGCAGTCTTTGACTTATTTTACAGGTGCTTCTTAAAATGAGTGAATGTACAGTTACACAATTTAATAATTTAATTAGTAAAGACTTTAACATAAGCCTGTGGAAGCACAAAAACCCATATAGGGTTCACACTGAAAAACAGGGAGTTTGGCTTTCTTGACAATAGCTTTTGCTCATCTATCAGTAGCAGATATTAGGCCTTGGTGGAGCAGGCCATTTTTAATTTGTGATAGAGACTTTAGTGTTATTTGTTTAGAATGATACTCTAAAATCGGAATGTAATTTTAATGTGCTTGGTTGTGAATCTTTGCCTTTTAGCCTTATTTCATAAGACAGATGATATTTTTAAACCAAAATAATTGGAATTTAAATTCAGTCTTTTAGTTTATAAGAAACTAAGTCAAAACTTTAATATGGCCTTGTGTGTCATTTTTCTCTTCCAATATTTTATTATGCTCTATATTTTTAAGAATAATAGCCTTAAGAAAGAAACTATCTTTTTCCTTGGAAGTTAAATAGTCATTAAGTATATGCTCCTTAATATTCCTATGTTATATACATGCCTTTCTGGGATGTACAATCATGCTGATAGTAAGATGCAGTATAATTTATTCCTAAAATACCAAAGATACATGGAATTTTTATACTTTTATAGGACAGGCTAACTGTAGATAATTACATTAATTACATTACCTTAATAATGTGAGTAGAGTTGTATTATTTCCTGTGAAACCTGTAACCTTTATGGCAGCTGTGTGAGTTAGGTATAGTTATGTATGGGAATGGGGATAAAAGGAGTGAGTTCATTGTACAAAAAAGCAGTCATTTTAATGTCTGATCCTTCAACTTTGTACTTCATGACCCTCTGGTTACTTCATTCCTAAATCCTTGCCTACCATTCTACCATTGTGATCCTGCAGAAATTTAAGTGTGCTTGTCTGTGTGCACAAGGAACTTCCATGTTGCTGTTCAAGCTTCATACATGTAAGTGCCTTTGTAAATGTTTGCAGGAACCTTCCTTGGAAGTTGCTGCAGGACTCATTTCTTTTCTTTCAGAGTTCCTGATTAAAGCTATACACTTTCACTTACCACAAGCTATAAGTCTTTAGAAGTTAACTATTAAAAATAGCTTTCTGTTGGGCCATGTCAATTATGCAGACCTAATAGAAGTAACCTTGTGATTGTCAGTCATATTCTTGTCCTGAATTATGGTATATAATCTTCTTATTGTTTTCTACATGATTCGGGAATGGTATCTGAGTTAGATGAGCAGCATCTGTAAGAGGGAAACTTGTTCTATTTGGCTGTCAGGAAGAAATAATGTGTCACTGAGCACTGTACATATTATTGCTTTACTGAAAGTCTTTGTTTAGGTGGAAAAAGTGTTCCTAAATTAAAGATGTGTTTGTAATACACGTTTGGAATGCCCTTAATATTAGCATTATTTGATGTGACTTCTTCCAGTATATGAATCTGACTTCGTGACAAAATGGCATTAACATTACATAATTCTCTGGCTCCTTTCCCCTTGTAGTCTGCAGACTTCAAATTCCTCTTCTAAAATTTATTGCAGCTCATGGGAAATCTTTCAACTGATTTCTAAGCAAAAAGATTTCTGAGAAGCAGTGTTTGACAGGATCAGGTATCTGTAGTATTTAGTAATGTCTGCTGAAAAGCTTTTTAATTGTTCAGGGGAAAGATAATGCCACACAACAGTAATCTGAATGCAAATATAGTGAAAAACTAGTTACTTTGAATTCTTTTTATATATACCAAGTTACTGATTGCATTATTGCTTTTAATAGCTGCTTGTGTCCAGTTTAATTCCTAGAAATTGCTTTTCTTGTCCAAATCTGTAGATGAGCAGCAAAATTAATGCTTAAATGTTTTTCTTAACTATATCTAATTGCAATAAGGCTGCACCTACATAATTTTTCTGCTCATCAATATTCAGTTACAACTTTTTTGCAGCAAGTATATGAATGTTTTTATCACTGGCAACTCTCGACCTTTCCTTTATTCTTAAGATGAACATCTAAGGAAAGCCCATGTTTTGTCTTGTTTTCTTTCGATTTTGCCTTTTAGAGGGCATATGACCGTATCCAAAGCCTGTAGTGAGTGTTCAGCATCTGAATGTATTTGTGTCAAACGGCTGCAGTGATAATAGGCTGCGGATGATGCAGTCTGCATTGTTAAGTCTTCAGGGAGCTTTGCTCTGATAAACCAAGCTTCATTCCACTGCCGCATTTCAAAGAATAAAGGGAACAGAAATGAGCAATGTTATAAGTCCCAGATTAAGTTAGAGAGATGCACAATGTATGAAAGAGCTTTTTGGTCCATGACTAAATGCACAATTTTTCATGCGTGTTGTCTGTGTAAGAAAATAAATGTTATTATTTGGAAAGTCTCTTACCTTCCCCAGCTCCTTGCAACTTTAGTCTAGGTTTAGTAGGAAGGCTGTCAACCGCATGTAGTGTGGCTACAATATTGCTTTTCTTTTTTTTTTTTTAGTGAAGTTGAAAGAAATGAAGCCTTTATCCTGCATTCCTTTTGGTCTTGTGTTTTGAATATACTGTGAATTCCTATTGTTTTTCCTAATTTTATGCCAATAAGCTGATATAACTTGTATAATAAAGCAATATAATGCAAATCTCTCTTAACTTCACATAACTAGCTACTAGAACATGGATAGCAGGGGATCTGAAATTAGTTTGTCTGTTCCTTTGCTTCTCTGCTGAGTAATTGTCTAGAATTGCCTCCAGCAATTGGCTTAGCTTCTGCCTCTGGCTGTGGCAGATATGTACTTTGTTAAGAGTAGGGGTACAGTTGGTATGTTAAGAATTAAGAGATTTTCACCTTTTCTGGATGTTCCCTATTTGAATAAAAATTGAGGGTGTGATGGCAGAGAGATGTTTTTGTTCTGCAGTCTTACAAAAACTGACTCTCAGTTTCTGGATGAGAACTGGTAACACGAAGTACTGATTGGCACTGCTGCAAACTTTGACTCAGCACTTCTGTCCTTCTCCAAAGAAATGTCTATGCTGTTCTCTTCTAGCTCTCCCAAAAGACGCAGGCAGGTTCAGAGCCCAAGTAAAAGGTAGCTTGTCTGCAGGAGCTGAGTTCAAGTGGCTCACAGTGCCTTTAACAAATACTGACTTGTTTCAGCCTGAACTCCTTGATCCTATGGTTTACCACAGCGTATGGAGACATCAGCCATCCTTTTATGTAGTTATTGGCAGCATAAAGAAGCCCAAAGCTGCATAAGAACCTTTGTGTTTTAGCCCTTTGTCAGCAAGGTGTTTTGTTTCTGTTTATCAACAGGAGATATGAATTCGAAAGACTCAATTTCTGAACAAGTATTAAGAGAATTTTTAGAAGCCTTGCTTTTAGAGCCTTTGTTTGGAATAAGGAGAGAAGTAAAACTTAGCAAAAATGTTATTTTTTTTTTCTTCTTTGTCTCATTATGTTGTAAACATATATGTTTTGCTAACAGAATCAGATCAAGCAGGCTGTACCTGTGGTAAAAGCTGTAGCAACCATAGACTTTCAGAGCTGTATTTCAGTTTCAACAAATAAATGTTGAAACTGTATCTTGAAAACTCCTTGCAGAATTTTTTTTTCATGGTTATCCTTGAACACTGTCCAATTATTGTTTTATTGTAAGTCTGAATTTTTTGCTTGTGTTTTTCTTTATATGAAGACTATGAAAATTATGAATAGAATTTATATAAAATTTAAATTTTTTTTTGTTTCATGTGTATAATTGTATAATATTTAGAACCCTTTTTTGGTGTATATTATTATGTCCACCAGACTTTCATCTTGATTATGTCCAGACTGGTATCTTAAGAAGATAGCAAACTTAGCAAAATTTACTTTTAGTTTATGTTGTAATGACTAAGTGAAATTTATCACACAGCATTTTTTAGCAAAAACATTACACGAAAACTTGTTGCTATTAAAGGGATAGAGGTGCAGAGTTCCATTAAAAACTTGATAAAATTCTGCTCTGTAGTCAGAAATATAGAACAGATAATGAGCAGAGATAACTGTTTTAATAAACTTTATAATCTTTCAAAATCTCTCCATAACTTTAATATTTATGAGTTGATATTTGGTTGCCGGTTTCACTCTGTCATCTCCTAATGACAATTGCAAGTGTCAAAACAGCCAACTATATGTTTACATAAAGCTCCTTGCATGAGAAACAAGTGAGTTCAGTTCCTGTGCTGCTTTTGTGAAGATAATACAATGGAGGTGGAAAGAAGAAGTGGAATATGAACATTTGTATATATATGTATTGGCAAAAAGGAGGTGTGAATATATGTCTAGAATATGAACAGAACACAGTGAGTTAGCTCGAGGTCCTGGATGGTAGTTCTCATTGCTAACAGATTTTTGCATCTAGGTCTACATTTCCTGAAAAAATAAATAAGAATGTAGCTCTTAAATGGAAGAAGATTGTGCCAGTTACCTCTAATTTGGACTATTTGGGATTCTGCTTAACTTCTTTTATTGGTTTAGTGTGCCAGTGGATGGAGTATGGAAAGTCTGTAGGATTACAGTCAACTAGGTAAATCCTTTTTGCAATATTTGTCTTAAATCCCCCCACTGTTCCTTTCTGAAGAAATATTAATACAAATACTTCTAAGGGTATTTGATCAAAAGTGCAATATCTGAAAAAAAAGGAGAGATCATCCCAAATTATGCAATAAATAAGTCAGTTGGTTTTTGTCATAGTTTTTAAAGAAAGTTAGCAACGTAACAGATATTGGTTGCCACTGCAGGGGATAAATTTCTAGTTGTTAGCTGAGACTCTGTTCAATTGCTCTTTCTCTACTTTTTTTGTCTTCTGATATTTGTTGCTTTCATAGCCTGGATCTAGAGGGCTTGGCAGCATCACAGTGAACAATAACAGCATAAAAGGTAGTATAACATTTTAGGGTGACATAGACCACATGGCCAGGAGGATCTATGTGATTTTGTTGTCTAACCTTTAGCACAGAACATAAAACATCACTACATTCCAAGTTGCCTGTAATTTTTGAACAGAAAAAAACCTCTGATCTAAGTATTTTGTTCATAATTGAGCCCTTATAAGGTTATATATGCATATCAAATAATGATAAATGCTTAGAGTGAAATAGTTCTTACCAGTATTTAATATATATGCTGTTTAAAGTACAAAACTCTGAAGAATAAAGTCCTATAGAAGTCATTTGCACATTAATGAACTCTATTTTTCTATTTTTTCTTTCTTTGTATTTAATCTGAAGAACTTTTGTGACTGCTAAATGCTTTTAGTTTTTTTTTGTTTGTTTGTTTTTGTTGTCGTTGTTTTTGTTTGTTTTAGGGATGGTGTGCTCTTTTGAGAGCCATCTGATTGCTTTGTGTATGAGATTAGAAACTTGTAGCAGGGATTTTGAACTGTTGTGATACATTGTTTTTCATAATAAGGAAACTGGAAGGATGAAATTGTTTTAATTTTTCCAGGCAGCTGTAATCTTTTCTCACCCTTCCTTGAAAGCAACATCTCTGTTGTGGAGAAAGCGAAATTCAGAGTAGGGGAAGTGATGGCAATATGGATAGGAGTGGATCAAACTTTGAAGAATGGGAGACACTAAGGGTCAGTGCAAAGGGGGAAGAGCTGAGATCTGAATTTCCCTGTGGATTTTTGGGTCCTGCATGTTCAACAGCATATTTTTCCTGCTTCTTTGTGCTGACAAATGGTTTTTACTTTCTCCTTCTAATCCAGAATTCTCTGAATGCTCAGGTTTTCTGTGAGTGGTTTTTATCCTGCACATCACTTGTCCAAAGTGTAAAGGCACCACTGATGTGTTCCCAGATTAAACAATGGCTAAAGTGTAAGAATAACTCTAGGTATGATGCCTTTCAAATTAAAGGTGGTAGAATCTATATTAAAAACATTTCATTAATAATGTCAATTCAGGTAAGCAAGAGTTGTTTAAAATTGATTGGAGCAGATTCAGTGTTTACTCATGATTTGATGAAGGTTGCTCCGCAAGAAGGTTCTTTCTTCTGCAAAAAACCCTAGTCTTTATTAAAAATAAATTAGCTGTCATATAGTATTTCCTTTGTTACTTGTGAATCACCTGTGAAAAGTACATGACTTTCAAGCAAGAAGATTGTCTTATTATGGCCATCATGATTTTCTTTTGGTTTTTTTTTTTGCTTCCCCTTTGAATGAGGTAAATGCATAAACACTGTTGGAAGACAGACTGAGTAGGATGCTATATATTATTTACTAATGACCATGTATTTCAGATTTCAGTTTAATTTAGGTGAATCAAGACAGAGCTTGTGTGGATCTTCAAAAGGGTGAAACCAGCCTGGGAAACTTAGTAGAGTGATGGTAGATGAAAGTTAGCAAAGACACAAGTGAGAGCCTGCTTATGATTCAGACCCTGTACTTTTATGTACTCCCCTAATCACAGAGGTTTTATCTGGAAACATTCTTTAAATTTTCCTTGTTAGTTGAGTAAAGATTGCCTACTACACAGAAACCAATAAAGAACAAATAAGTATTAGAAAAGCAATAAAAAAATATATGGAAAAACAGTTAATGTAGTAAGACTGATTTGCTGTTATTACCACTTCCGTATGGTGTTAATGAAAGAGGTTCATGTAAGGATACAAAACAACTATTGTGAAGACAGAACTTCAAATGCAGACGAAGTGTCTGACATATAAAAGGCAATTTGGCAATGTTTTAAGGACCTTTCTCTTGATAACTGTAATATTGAAGTGCTTCGCACAAGGATCCCTTAGCACGACTGCATTCTAGGAAAGGTATTGGATGAATTATGCAAAGTAATGAAACATATGGTAAAGGCTGGTCAGATACTACTCTTCATATGTTGCTTAATGTGTGGTGAAGATGCATGGAATGTTTTGAATTTGAAGATGTGTGTTTTTACATGCATTGTAAATTTAAAAATAGCAATCCTTGTATAGATGCAATGGAGGTGGAGGTGTCTGCAATGTAAAGAAAAGTTAGACAGTTTTATGAACCCCAGATCTCACTGTGGTGGCGTAGGTCCTGGCCAGCACCAGCCCAGTCACTTGCTTGCTCCCCATCCTTAAGGGGATAAGGAAGAGAATTGGAAAAGCAAAACCAAAAAATTCCCACTTGTGAGTCAAACTAAAAATAGTGTAATTAAAGTGAAGGAAAGAGGTGGGACGCCCCTTCTACCCCAAGTGATGCAAAAGCCATCACACCACCTCCCAGAAGCTGACTGATGTGCAGGGAGCCTCCAGGCAATGACAACTTTTTCCCTCAGTTTTTATTGATAAGCATGACATTACATGGTATGGAACATCCCTTTGGCCAGTTAAGTTCAGCTGTTGTGGTTGTGCCCACTCCCAGCTGCTTGTCATCCCTAGCCTGCTTACTGGGGTGTCAGAATGACAGAGACATCTTGACACCACGCAAGCACTGTTCTGCATCAGCTAAAACACTGGTTTGTTATCCCCACACTGTTTCAGGCACAAATCCAGAACACAGCACCTCATGGGCCTCTTTGAAGAGAGTTAACTCTATGTCAGTGAGACACAATAGTCACTCATCTGCCTTAGACACTTCTGAAGCATGCTTTCTGAAGTACAAAAATGCTGAAAGTATTGTGTATAGACTTGTTGACTAAGGTCTCCTTTCTTATCTGTGTTCTTGAGGAGTAGCACATTCATCTTACTTGGGCAGCTTTGCATATGTTGAGACTCTTTAGAGGAAAAATCAGCTTTACATTATAGAATTGGTGATGATCAGTACCTCTTGTTTCCTCCTGTGTTGCATTGCTGTCTAAAAGACGGGGTAACTTGGCAGATGTCATAGTAAAACAAATGGTTTGAAGCTTAGATAACAAACTATTTTGAAATCAAATTGATTCTTGGATTAAGTAAAATTTCACAATTATTTTGAGAAACTACGAACCTCAAGCAATCTGACATTTAAATTCGCATCTGCTCATGTTCTTTCATATGTTTTTAAAACGTAAAAAAAATATTTGTGGAAGTAAAATTTTATAGTGAAACTGCTACAGTCAAACATTGCAAATCAATTTTGGGGGTTTATTGTCTTTTGTTTCCAGTTCCATTTCTCAAATGTATTTACCTTATTCAGAAAAGACATTGTGGAATAATGCCAATTTTCTTTACCCTCTTGGATATCTAAAACTGCTATCCTAGTTCTCTTGTATAGATAGTCTCTTATTTCTGTTTGCACTGGAGAGAGGGGGCTGAAAATCAGGGATGGTGAAGATCAATCATCTACACAAATTCTTACTTATTTTAGAGAGAAGAAAGAGCCTTAATAAAATCTGTTACTGCTATTCTAATGTCTGGACCAGATAATACGCTAATTCAGCTTTAATTACAGATGATTAATTTCTTCAGTCTTGAGTACATGGGATGTTAGGAAAATTGTTTGCCTGAAGCACCTTTGTTTAAATAAACAGTGACATGATATATCAACATTAATCATGACCTTAACTGAAAGTTAGCATTTTTTCCCTGTTTTGGGGCCAGTTTGTCATAGCATTGGAGGATGGAGGCTGCAAAAGAATTAAAGATTTTACTTTACAGATGTTATTAATTTTAATGAGAAATCAAAATTTTTCTTAGCTTACTAATTCCTTTTTAGCTATTTTTATTAAGATTTTTCCCTTTGCATGTGTGAATAGTACTTTTAAGTTCTCTAGGCACCAAAGAGCTTTAGAGATTTCTGTTTCTAATATATGTTACAAATGAAAAATGGATTGTTTTAAATTTTAACAAGTGCGCACTATTCTTTAGGGAAAGTTTAGATGCTAAATGAAAATTTGTAGTCTACCTAGTAAATGTTGCTATCATTTCCCTTAAAAATTGCCAATCACACTGGGTGGAATTAATCTTATCTTGATATAAGCATTGAAAATAGATCAAATAAATTGCACTTTACAAGGGTTTGTTTTCCTTGTTCTAATCAGATGAGCTGCATGTGTAACTAGTTCAGATATCACTATCTTCATCACAGTTGTCTACAAGATATATTTCATCCATTTGATTGAACTGGGGTGGGGGAGGTATTTTTCACAGTTCTTGTCCCAAAGTTTATTGGTGTTTTTTTTTTTAAACCCTCAGTCTTCTTTTCAAAGGACACCATTTATAGAAAGTTTTACTGCAAGACATGTATGTGCTCCTGTCCTGCCACTACTTTTATTAAATCTTTCTTTCTATATGTTTTTTTAATGAGACAGGACTACAATGTTTCAGGAGTAATAAATATAGAGAAAGTGAAGATAGTCCGTGCACCAAATAGGTCTAAGTTTAAAAATAGTAAAAGAAACCATGGACAAATATGTCAGTATGTTGATGATGACCTTGTGCCAGTAGCCTAATAGTGACCTGTATGTTTTGTGTACAAAAGAAGTCTTGCCAAAAGCTGGGCTGAATGCTTAACTGTAGTTATTACCAGGTAACAAAAAAAATTAATGCAGGACAAAAAAGCGTATCCCGTTTTGGAGTAGAAAGCCTGGTGGTTATGCGAGTAGTGGCAGTGCTGAGTCGCGTCTCAAATGGCCGGTTTCAGTGATCTGATGGGTGTCCTGTTGAATACTTGCCGGAATGCTGTCCTGTGCCAAGTGAAGCCAAAAGCTTTGCTGTTTGATGCTTTTTATGGTGATTGTCATTATCAGGCATGGATAGCAAAGCAAACATGTACAGATTAAGTGATTTGCAAGGTTGTAACATGCTTTCAGGGGCAATTCAGACTTGTGTCAAAAGGCTAGCAAAAATCTAATGCTGTAGAAAATTTTATTAGAAGATAGTTATAGCTTTTTAACATGTTATTTCTTTTTCTTCTTGAGCTTTCATCAAGATTCCTTTATTTCAAGCTGCCATTGCATGAAGAAACAAATAAGAGCATGTTTTATGGAAGTCTCTGTATTTAGGTTTTAGAGAGCGCTACCTGCCTACAACTTCTACTGACATTAGTTGAACGTGCAGTGCCCAGTACTTCTGAAAAAGATTTTTTTAATGTAACTTAAAAAGCAAACGTGTCATGAATCTGACTTCTACCTTGCTGAAAACACCCAAAACTTAAGACAGAAAAATATGTTGTCTCTTGACTTGGAAGGGGGAATAGTTACTGGACAGTATTTTTATGCAGTCCTGACTGCTGTCTTCTGCCCTCCTGCTACAAGGATGCAAGCGCCCATGTTGTGGAGCAGATTAAAGTAAACTGCTGTTGCTTAATCCTGGCCCTTGTTTTCCTTTTGTTACTGGATTATTTCCACCCTGATGCTCACTGCCCCATGGCTATGCTGTTTGGAGACGCAGCATTGGTGGGAGTGAGGAGGGATGGCTGGGGAACTGGAAGAGGGGTTGCCAAGAGAGGGGATGAAGAAGTAAAGCTCAGGGGGAGAATGGGGCTGCTGGAGGAATTAATGCACCTGCTTGTTCTAGTGGCACCAAGTTATTGTGAAATCATGTCTTTTCATGCCTGTTCTAAGACAGGTCTGTTTTTGATATGATCTCTTAATCCTCAATTGTACTACCAGGGCTTGAAGAATCACATGGAAGATATATTAATTTTTAGTAAACTTTATTTTGCCATTAAACTTAAGGGTCAAAAGTCAGAGCATGGCTGTGGCCCTGCACTACTAGAGGAATTGGTTACCCTTACCTTCTGGCCCTAGCATGTTGTGTAGATTTAGTCCCAGAGGTATAGAAGCACTCAGGTAATTCAAATGTTACATCATTCACTCCTTTGCATGTGATTAACTAGATAATAATGAAATAATCAGATTGTAATATGATCTATGCTATTTGATTGCATGGTGGCTAGTTTTCACATTAAAACTGGAAAAGTCAAGCACAAAACCTTAGAACAATGGTGTGGTTGATATTTTAGCTAGACAAAGGCCATTTCTTTAACATTTGAAAATTAAAGTTCTCTTATGAGTGACCCAATCAAAATCAATGCAGAATATATTTCAGATAAATTTATCTCAATTTTGAAACTTCTCTATCTCTGGTAGTTTGAAAAAGTATGATAATAAAATGTTACCACAGCTCAACCTATTTGTACATATATGTGGAGACTCCAAGCTTTTTAATCTTTTTTTAACTTTTTATCAATAATTAAACAAATGGAAATTGAATCCTCCGAATTCAGTAAAACTCTTGGTTGCTTTATTTTTGCATCAGGAACCTCACTTTTATTTTTCTGCTGAGTATGGGAATGTATTTGCAAAATTTTTGCTATATCATCTAGATTTGAAGAGCAAGACTGGCAATACAAAAAGAGATTTTCTGTCTGCCTTTGTCTTGAAGAGGAAATAATTCTGATTCTCTTTCTTCCTGTGCTAGTGTGATAAGCTGAAAGAACTGAAGTGTACAGTTGCTAGCATAAGGTGAGTTTAAAATGCACAGTACTGCATATTAGTATCAGAATTTTACAAAATATTTTTAGTAACTGTTTAGTCATGGCCTTTTATGAAAGATATTTAGGTTTTGAACTGCATAGCCTACATTTCAGCAGTTTATGTTGTGGAATCACTGTCCTTGCCTTTCAGTTGCATACGAGACTTCTGGCAATTTTAGCAATTATGTACCTGAGGAATTTATATGCAATATATCTAATTCTCTAGTAAGCTTTAACTTCTGTGGAAGAAGTTATTGCAGAGACATAAAGTGATTCACAGAGGTACTAGCTGAGGCTCTCCAGTGGTCGCTAGAACATCTGATGAAGGCTGTTAGAGAGTAAGTAAGCAGTAAGAGATTAATAATGTAGGGTTGAAGTCCTTGGCAAAAGATCATGGATTGAGTATTTGTAATTTTCTACTAAAATCTGACTATTTCTCAGAACTTGGATGTTTGACCCTTTTTTTCCCAGTTTCCTCACTTTTTAGCTATAAATAATGATATTTCTTTAACTGTAAAGCTGCTTTTAAGAATTAGCTTTCTTTTTAAAATGAATGGCAAATTAGAAAATTTGTGGAAGTGCTAGTTATTTAATATTAGACCATTAGTTTTCGATTCATTTTAGTGGAGAACACTTTGCATATAAATTGTCAGTGCAATTCTCCACTCTTCTGTCTGGGGTGAACATCAAAAAGACAAAATTTTCTTATTGGGATGGTGAAATTTATTTGATATAGATGGAGATGTGATGCACTTCCATCCGTCTTGGCTTGCTTTTTTTTTTTTAGTATCTGAATGATATTGAATTTGACTTAATGCTTGTTCATTACCTCTCTCCATTAGCTCCCTTTTTATTTGACACTGCTTTTCTGCAGGTTTTCTTTCAACAGAGCTGAATAGTGATGTCTGTCAATTTTGTTGTTAAAAATAATATTGGACAGATTTTCTTTTTCTTGAAATAAATTGCAATGCATACATTTTGGATATTATGGAAGGGAAGTGTATTAGCTGGTATTTAATGTTTCTTGATTAGTATTCCCTTTTTTTCACTATACCATAAAAGATAGTCTGTCGTGCATATATTGGTACAGATAGAATTCCCATGATCATATCTACCTGTTTTGCACTTCAAGTGAATTTAGTGTTTATGAAAGGCTTCAAGAAGTTATTGGCATTAACAGAAGCCTGTCTGAGCAACCTACAGTGTACATGGAATTTTTTTTTTGTCTGTTTCGTGGTCCGCAGCTCTTCCACCGAGGAACCACATGGGAGAATGAAAAAACAGAATTTTGTTTTGGTTTTTTTCCTTGTTATTTACTTGTGGGAGGAGATTTTTTTTTGCCCTTTTTTCCCCTTTTTCTATTACTTCTTGGTTGGTTTTGGTCTGCTTGAAGATATTGATGACTTGTATAAGGTTACTATCAGAAATGCTAATTAAATTTAATTATACTAGTTATTTTCAGGTTTGTTTGCTAAGTAGAACCTGAACAGTTTTAGTTTTCCCTGTAATATCTAGTGAAAGGAGAGCTTTGCACTCCCTCTTACAGTTCAACACTGAAATGAAATACATAATTTATGAACTGATAAACAAGCTTATAATGTCTAATAGAATTTTACTTCTTATGCCTTATACATATCTGTAGCTACAGAGGACAGAGAATGTACTCTTGGCAATTTCTTGGCATTTTATATAAATTCTGCTTTTCCATAAGGCTAATAAAATTTTTTTACTTCATTTGGATATCATCTTTTAAATCTTTTATGTATATTAATTAAGTCAAGATTACTGTGTAGAATCAAAATATTTGGAATGAAATCTGACATTTTGAGTCTAGCTTTTACTCTGCATATTTTTTTTCAGGGAATTGGTTTTGTTTCTATGGAGCCATAACATATGTCATACCTGCTGCTATTATCTGTCCTTGCCCCCATTTAAAAAAATTACTGTGAGGAACTTTAAGCAAATGCTGTTCTGCAGTCACTGCTCTATTTAGGTTGAATGGGCAGGATTTATACATAATGCTATCAAGGTTTATTTGTATATAATATTGTATAGGTGTCTCTTGCACAGCCTTGGAAACCATGTAATAATATTAGACCAAGGTGTGGAGCCTTTCATGCCAGACAGAAGAGATTCTGGACTTTTTTTACTAGATAAGGGGAAAAAATACTCCTATAATATAGCCAAATCTGGTTTTCTCTGAAAGTGCATACATTAGTATCATGTTCTGTGAGATAACCTTTAGTATAAACTGAGATGATGTCAGGATATCATTTTTTGAAAAATATACTACTCAACCTGTCAAAGAGATAATTTTTTTCCCCCAGAAATATTGTGAGGAATTGAAGAAATGAAGTATTCTGCAAGTTAAGTGTCTGGAATTTTTAGATGCGGTGAAGGAATAGACATAAATAAAATGTTCAAGCTTAGTCAGGCAGCTTAAAGCCTTTAAGAGGCCTTAAGAGAAAAAGTTTGATGTAAAGAAAAATGTTACTTCTTAAAAAAAACCCCAACAGATTTTAATGTTGTTGATATGTGAGTGGTGTAGAAATAACTTTTTATTTGATTTCAGTTTGTAGCAGAGGAAAAGCATCATTTGCAGTTTTTTGGTAAATTAGTCCAGGGATTTGAGAAGGGAAAAAGCTGTGCTAGATACTTCTGTCTCAAAACAGTGGGTATATTATTTTGTAATTGATCTTGCCGACAAAGTTGATCTCACATCTTGGATTTGCAAACCTGATTAGAGTTTCGGCCAAGTATCCCAAAGCAGAAGAGTGCTAATTGTGACATTAAAGTTATTCATGCAGCTTTTTAATTGTAGAATAATACTAACTGTTAAGACATGGATTTTATTTCTGCATGAAATTAAAATGATAGAAACCTCAAAGATCATTTGCAACTAAAAAAGATTTATGTTGCAGTTTTAAAGTTGTAAATCATATGTTCTGTATGTTCCATTCAGAGTATTAATCTCCCAGTAGAGAATATTATTGCTGTTTTGCAAATTGTTAGCAAAACTCAATCTGTTCAGGGAAACTGAAAGCAAAATGAAGCAGAGGAAGAGGGAAGGATGATAGACAACTTTTTTTTTTGAGGTAAATAAGAAGGTAGTGTCTTCTTAGTGTTTTAAGGAAAGTTTTAAGGGCAAAAGGAAATCTAATTGCTCTGAAAGGAATAATACATCAGAGAGGGAAAAAATAGAATTATAGAACCTCAAGAAATATTTTTGTGAACATATATATTAAATAAAAATAAAATGTAGTTTGAAAATCAAAATAAATTTCCTAACCATCATAAAGATTAGCTTCTCAGTTCAGATCTGTGTAAGAGAAAGCAGGTGCATTTAAGATGGAGGGAATTTAAGGAAATAATATAATGTGATATCTGCAACAGCAGGGGATTTATTCCTTGACTTAAGAAATCCCTTGTAGTGCTCTTCCTATATTATAAGCTTCCCTATTCCAGGACCTAATTTTTTTTTAATATTGCATGATATAAAATATAGTTTAGACACTAAAATTATTTCTGAAAGTATTTTATTAGATTGTTGGCTTCACCACAGACTTTCAGTGCTTCATGCAGTCCTTCTGGTTCCCCACTCTGAATACCACCAGTACTAATAGTTTTGATTCACAACTGTTTTTTAAGGGTGGTATTTCAACAGCAGTTGTGAGGCACTCAGGTAATTAATAATGTAGGAACTTCATGTTGCTCAAGATTTGGCTACCCAGCTGTTTCTTTGAGGCAGTGACTTTGGTCTGACGGAAAGTGGGTTAGTGATTTCTGACTGGTGCTAACCAATGCTTCTCTGCAAATTTGTGAGGAGGAAGGGTTTACAACTCTTTCAATAAAACCCAGGCAGCAGGTCTTGGTGCTTCTGCAGTCAGGCAGGCAATCCACGTCACGACCTAGATGAATCTAGGGCAGCTCTCTCTGCAGTAGGTTGTTGCTGAATGCTGCCAGAATAGCCAAAAAGCCTCTGATAAGAGCATAAACCAACAACACTGTTAAAAGCATAAAATAACACCAATAGAAGCAGAGGAACCTGTTAAGAGATGGCTCACTCAGTCTAAGCCAAGCAGGGTGCTGTGGGTAGTCTAAGTTGATGGACTTTGCAAATAGACCCAGAATTGACTGGTGACTGAAACCTGGCAGATTTACATGATTCTAAACAGACTTAGTAATATATCTGGAATCAAGTGTCATTATTTTAATGTAATTTTCAGTGCAGAATGATTGAGAGCCTTTATTAGCTTTGTGTCACAAAGTCCCAAACTAAAGATTTTCAGAATGAGGGAAAAGAATGAATTTAATTATATCCTTTGTATACCTCACTCTGTTTTCTTCTATTACTTAATTGCCCAAGCTGATCGATATTTCAATTGAGAGATGGGAAACACAATCCTGACTTTAGGGGTTTTGGCAAGTTATGGACAGCCTTTTTGGCCCTGTTGTGCCATCTTTTTTTAATAGTGCCCTCTTTTTAAAATGTTTTATGCATTTACAAAGGCAGCAGTGTTACGATGTATTAATGTACTGTGTTCTTATCCCCATAAGATAAAGGGTTATTATTCCTATGTGTAAGGAACTGAGACAGAATATTTATGGTCATCTGAAAGGAGAAACTATTTAGTCCATTGCCTTAGCTAGAAAGCTGTCACTTCTCTGCATGTGCATTTTCTGTTTCAGCTAACTGTAATATTTGAAGAGTTGATGGACAGTCACTCCCTTCTCCTGTGATACAGCATTTATGAAATAGAAAAAAAAAATCCATTTTTTCCTGTTACTTTGTCTCGGTAATTAATGAAAACAGTGTCAAGTTGATTAAGGATAGCTATTGCTTCTGTATGATTGGCAGCTGTGCTTCTTGTCTGCTGAAGTTGTTCATTGCTTGGTCAGGACCAAAAGGCAGCTTTTAGCATGTCCTGGGGAAGGAGCCTTGTGCAGCCAAGTGACAAGTTCATTTTGGTCCCTCCTGGCTTCAGGACAAGTTTATACTGTGAGCTTATAGTGTGAGCTTATACTGCAAGTTTGATTTTGAGGAGCAGAGTGAATGGAATTACTATTCTGATTTTCCACCAATTTGCTTGCAGGGGGAAGAAGATTTAGGGTGGCAAAATAAGAAAAAAACTAGACTGAATCTATCTATTTCTCATTTTTGGATGATTAAGGGCTGTGATAATTTAGTCCTAGAAGTCTTCTGCCCAGTATGATGAGATATTTCAATTAGTGTAAGTGTTATAAAAGGTCTGAGTGTGGGTATCTGTACACCGGGTATTTATAGAGTGGTAGCCCTCAGAGACATTTATCATAGTTCAGGTCCCCATGATGTTATACAGTGCACAGATGCATAACAAAAATCCAACTCTTGCTATGTGTTTATTTCCCAAGCATAAGGCAAGATGGATTCTAGAGGCAGATGAAATGTAGACAAGCACACAGCAAATGGACACACACACACACACACACACGAATTTTTCTTTGTGATCCCTTCACAGGTTGCTATGGCTGTCCAGAGAAGGAATAAACACTATGGTGAGAGATTAATTTTATCTTGAGTATCTGTCACCTTTCAAGTGCAACATGATCAAAGCTAATGTTGAAACAGTGCAGTATTTAAAGGAGTCTGTTTTCATTTAACTGGGCCATTTGATTTTGCATTCATTATGTAAGGATAATGTTAATTTTATGACAATAACTCTAGTGCTTGTCGCTACAATAGTTACTTGCTCTCTGGGAGAAACCATATATGTCTAGGAGCACTGAAGTCCTTCTAGAGAAACTGTCACTTTGAAAATCATTTATTATACAATCAAAAAAAGTCAGTAGCTTTATTACTAATGATCACTTAGCCTTCAAATACTTTCCTGTTAAGCTGCCTGGGGGACTCCCTTTCCATCCCCAACCACAATTGCATTGCAAATTCTGGCAACAACTATTGCTTACTCATGGAAAAATTAATGTTAAGTAATAAATATATGATTTTCTAGTTGTATAGAATGCTTTTCTGTTGTTTTAATTTTAAATTGTATTTCTCCAGCTTATTCTGTTCTTTAAATTCATTTTAAGCTGACAGTGATCTACCTCAGTTTGTCTACCACCTTAGAGTAGAAAAGTACATGCAGCTGATTTTTCTCTTCATTCAGTCATCTAGCCCCCCAAAACTACTGAAATTGAGAAAGTAGCATTGCTGGAACCACTTCCAAAATCTAGGTGACAAAGGGAAGCTCTTTATACTAGGGACTGGCTTATTAAACTTTGAACGTGCAACTGTGTCCTCTTAATTGTCACTATTCTGTTTTTACAGTTTACTTAGAGCATTTCAACATGTTCTTTAGAATATAATAGGTTAAGAAATGCTCTACTGGGCCAGACCACTGGTCCATCTAGCTCTGTTATTCTGACAGTGGCAGTAAAAGGTGCTATTTCAGGATGGTATGTGGACCTGTGTACTTTCTACAGTCTGTTCCCCTTGTATGTCTCCAGCATCTGCAGTTGCTGCCCTGGAACTGTTAGAGGGGACATCCATGAATGTTCTCTCTTTATGGTCTTTGCATGGCGAATTTACTGACCACCAGCTTTTATCACTGAATCACTGAATGATTGGTGTAAGAAGGGACCTCTATACACCATCTAGTCCTGCTAAGGCAGGTTGGTTAATCTAGAACAGATTGTACAGTCACATCCAGGCAGGTTTTGAGTATCTTCAGAGGAGACTCCAAAGCCTCTGGGCAGCCTATTCCAGTCCTATATCACCTTCAAAGTAGAGAAGTTTTCCCTTGTATTCAGGTGGAACTTTCAGTATTTCAGTTTGTGCCCATTGCCCTTTTTACTGTTGCTGGGCACCACTTGAAAAGAGTCTGACTCCATCCTCTTGACACCTACCCTGAAGATATTTGTATGAATTGACAAGATCCTCTCTCAGTCATCTCTTCTCCAGGCTAAACAGGCTCAGCTCTCCCAGCCTTTCCTCATAAAAGAGGTGGTCCAGTCCCCTAATGATCTTTGTAGCCCTCCACTGGACCTGATTCAGGAGCTCCATGTCTCTCTTGTACTGAGGAGCCCAGAACTGGACACAGCACTCCAGATGTGGCCTCAGTAGCACTGAGTAGAGGGGCAGGTTAACCTCCCTTGACCTGCTGGCCACTGTTTTCCTAATGCACTCCAGGATACCATTGGCTGCCTTGACTGCAGGGGGAACACTGCTGGCTCATGGTTAACTTGTCCACCATGACTCTCAGGTTCTTCTTATCAGCAGCTCAACCCCAAACCTGTAGTGCTAGGTAAAGTTATTCCTCCCTAGATTCTTTATATACCTATCCAATACCCTGTGAGAAATTCCAGAAATTAATTATAGACTGTGTGTTCGAAATGAAAAAATCACCCCCCAAAAAAACAATGTGAAAAAACCATAACCCAGAGAAACCCCTAAAAGCGGTGGGAGTGTTTCTTTCAGTCTGTTGTAAACTCTGCAAGTTCTTCTCCTTTTTCCCTTTATTTTCAGTTCATTTGATCTGTCATGGTTTATGCACTTTTCTCTCCCTGTTTGGATAAGTTTCTGGGTTTTTTAAACTGTTGACATTTTCACTGAGATTTTCTCCTTTACCCTTTTGTTGAGTTAAGAAGGTCTCGATCTGCTTGTTTTGTTTTCTATTAGAACTGTGTTAGGCAGTTTTATCTGGTCATCTAGTGCATTGTTTTTGGAACAGCTCATGCTTGCATTCTCTTCCTTTTGTTGTTTGTTTTTTTTTTTTTTTCATTTGGTTTGACTTCTTGTACCACTTCTATCTGTGTCCTTGCTTGAAATTAAATATAATTTTCCTGGATTTATTGAAATACTAATTAATTTTTTTTAGTGTTATTTTTAATTATGTTGTGATTACTTTTAAACATCAGGTTTTTCCACTTACAATTTGATACAAGTCATTTGCTCCACTTATGACTAAGGTCTGAAGAGTTTCTCTTGGGGATTTTAAGACTAGTTCTTTTAGGAACCAGTTGCTGCATCCAAAAAATTGTATTTCTGCATCTTGTTCTTATGTGGCATTAGTCCAGACTGCATATGGATAGTTGAAAATTGCTGCTTCTGCATATCGAGTTTTTTGCATCTCAGATACCATCTCCTTATCAAAGTCTCCTATCTAACATATTTCTAGGCTTCTAATACTGTTGTGGAAGCACTTATCAGTAATTTGTTGTTCACTATCATATGTGCTGATCAACTGACATTGCAGGTGGCCTGACTTGGCTTTTTGGTTAATTCCTTATTTCCCCAGTTCTTTGTATATCTCCTCTTGTCACCATTATCTCATGGCTGCACTGAGGCTCGGCCTGTTTCTTGGCCTGCCGTGGAGGTCCTTGACTTCAGTTTCCTACTAACAAACTGAAAAGCACCTTTTCTACACTCCCCTTCTTCCTAGAGCAACTAAAGGTATGGTGACCATGATCACCTCTCTTTCTTGCCCACTTATAACTCATCTAGCTTTTTGGCAAGTTCTGCAGTCTTTAGACCTGGTGGATGAATTCTTTGTCAGTCCCGTCTCACATTATCTCCCATTGCCAACACTGGCTTTTGCCTGTTACAGAAATTCCCATAACTGCAGAGCTCCCTCAGTACAGGAGGAGCACCAGCATGAGCTGTCCAGCATGAGCACCACTACTGTTGCATCATTCTGCTACATCTCATATGCACACTTCTTCGTGAAGGGTGCTTTAGTAAAATACACAAGAGTCAGGGCAGATACCACTTGTTAATTCAAAATGTCATCAGTGTTTCTTTCAATGAACATAAATGAACAGAATGTTTTTTTGTTTCACAGTAAATTGGAACAATGACAAATGCAGGGGATCATTGTGTAAAAATGCCTGTGCTCTAAGTTTTTCACTTATTAGTTTTGCGTAAGTATTCATACAAAAGAAGATGAAGTAGCTCTGTGATTGTACTGAAGGATCAGGTTTGGACCAATACTGATGGTTTGGTCATAAATCTAAACGTCTGAATATTTAATACTTATTCTTTTTTAATAAACCTTGAAACTTTGATGAATTCCAGTAGTATCTTTTAACCTGTGCCAATACTGTGTTCTGATTCAACATATTTGCTTTTTATTAAGCCCACATAATTGCTTCTATTTATTGCTCCCATATGCTGATATGCTCTGATATTGAAATAGTGAATGATTATTTTTCATGTCACTAATTCCAGCATATTAGTTAATGCTTTATATTATTAGTAGTACTATTTATTCTGAGCATACATTACAGTTAAATCTAAAACTCAGAAACATGTAGGAATACAAGTATTAATATATTTGTACTTTTTGGATTAGGTGAGAGGTTGAGAGAGTTAAATATCTTCTTCATAGTTTCATTTTAACTCTTAATGTTTGTAAGTTGATTATTGCTTCTTGAGGAGATTAGAGAAAAAAATAATTTGGCTTGTTATAAGTAAATATAGATTCTTTTTTTCCCCTTCATTTACCCATAAAAAGTTCTTCCCCATTTCAGAAAATTTAAAACTGTTAGAATTATTTTGATCTATAGTCAATATCACAAAAATTAGATTAATCACTTTCCTTTTTAAAAAAGGAGCTCTAACTGTATTTCAACTATCTATGCTTCACAGTATTTAAGATGTAGCTTCAAATTTTAGTTTAGTGTGTTTATTAGTTGGAAATTATAATTGATATAGAGAGCTTACAACTGGGTGATCATGAAGAGTGAAAATTTCATTTCCAATATTAGTGCTTTGGAAATTACATTATGAATCAGAGCATTTTATTATGTTAGTTTTGCCAGCTTACGTATGAGATATTTTTTTGCTAAGCTGTGTCTGAAATCACATACAGAAAGCACTTAAAGCGGTGATTAACTGTTCATAGAAAAACATTGTCATAATAAATGTTGCTTGTTTATTCCTTTTGTCTCAAATTGGTTCAGAGAAGAGAGGAAGAAACCCTGTAATGTGAATGGGAAAACAGAGATGCAGAGAAGTGGCACGATCTTGTGAGGATATAGAATTGAGTGCATACTTTAATAGAGCTAAAGTGTATATATACTGACTTGTTTGTTCACAGTTTCCCATCAGACCTGTTCTGTTTTCACCTATGGTGAGACATAGCCCAATCTCAGCAAAACATTTTTACTAACTTCTCATTTATTTGAAGTGATGTAAAGACTGAAGAGCTACTTCTTTGAATACAGGCGTCTTGAGGTAGCTTCTTTTCTTCATTTCAGTGTCCTTCAAAAGGACTCTGTGTATTACAAGCAGATTGCTATCTGGAATGATCTGATGAATTGCTGAAGACAAATCAGCTGTCTGGGCTATTTGGTCAGCATACGAAACTCTTCTGGACTGTTACACATGGAAGAGGAATTTATTTTTTTGTTATTATTGCAGAGTTTTTTGCTTAACTAACACAGACATTAAGCTAAACAGTTATTTTTAATAGATTTTAATTATGTCCAGTTATCCAAATGTAGTCTACATAATTCCACAGGTAGTCCACTGTCCTGTAAGGAGCAGGGACAGTCTCCTAACAACTTTTAAATTAATGAATCTGCTAATTTAATGGAAAGAAGAGAGGTTTCCTTATTTCAGTGTTGAAGTCTAAGACCCAACCATCAGCCATCCTCCATCCAGATGACACATGACTTTCTTGTAGGTTAGTCTGCTGGATGTCAGGGTTTTTCCCCTTGGACTTTTAGGTGTTGTGCTGTCTTCTGAAGAATCAGTTATTTCCTCTCTAAGTCACCTCAGTTTTTTATTCTGTGCTGTTTTAAAAATCTCTTTATGATATGTTTAATTTTACAGAGATACTTGCAGTTTTAATCCATACTTGGCCTCTGTGTTCAAATGTTCTCATTTCTCTTTGCCAGTTTTTTAGCTTGTGAGTACTGGTTTGATTTCTGAGACTTGTCTGTTGTTTGGCAGTTAAGTATTAACAGTTTAATGTTAAATTTTTGTAATAGCAAAAATTACTAAAGCACTTCATTTTTCCCAGGAGGAGATCTGATTTCTTCTGTGAGTGAAGGGAAAAAGAAATGGTCCATCATACTTATATTGGTTCGGTGTACTTTTTTTGGCGATTCATAAGAGTATACCTATAACTGTGCATGTTCTAGAATAGAAAACACAGTTTACCATTAAAGTATAACCATGTATAAAAGTCTGGAGGCATTACTCTTCTTTCCTTTTTTGTACTGCAAGAGGGTGATGATTAAAAAAAAACAGGGGGAAAAAAACTCTTTCAAAATTAAAATTTTATCTTATTAAGTTGTGGACTTTTTACCCTACCAAATCAATAAGCCTTTTATCGAGTTTCAGCAACTCTCAAGACCTAAATTTGTCAAAAGACTGTTCAAATAATTTCCTTCTTTCATGGCTTTCTGCAAAGAATGTGTAAATTATTTCGTCCTAATCTTCAATTATGCTGAGCCTTAGGAGCTGTATCCCCTGTTTTGTGACTGGGTTGAACAAGACAAGACAGCAGACACAAAAATATTCTCTCTTTCCTGTATTTTCTTCTTCTGTCACCCTCTATTCAGGTATTCTTAGCATTTCAGTGTCTTGTTCCTTCCATGCTTTGTAAAAGCTTCTTGATGGTGTTACCTCGCAGAATCCTTGATTGTCTGTAGCATCCTTCAGTTAGGAGCCTGGGATATATGATGTCATTAGCTTGCTCAGCAGTGTTTGTGACAGATTGCTTACTTGCGGGATAATGGTCACATGGGCACATATTGTAAATCTTCCAGATACTGTGGTTATTTTGTGCCAGTGGATGATACTATACTTTTGTTAGTTTCTGCTGTTCTCTTTGTCTCATAGATCTCTAGTTTGAAGAATATTTTTCTCCTTTATATTCTCTTTAATCATTAAGTAGTTTATTAATTTTGCACCTCTGTTTCCCATGTTAGTGCAGCAAGAAGGGAAGTTTGTGGATTTTTTTTTAACATTTTTTCCTCATCTACCACTCTATTTTGGTTGAAATACAAAAGAGAATTTTTGAACTAGGGCAGTCTGAAACATAAGAAAGTCCAAGGAAAGTAACACTTCTGATGAATTGCTGTTATTTTTGTGATCATTTTGACTTCTGTCTAAAAAAGTGGTTGTAGATGCAGATCTATAATGGGGCAATTTTAGAACTTGCAGATACTTTTTGAGCTTTAAATAGAATGTTCTATAGGACATGAGATGGAAGGATGTGGGAACTACTTTATGTCTGTATGTTAGTTCCTTTAATCTGAAGAATCCATCTGTATTCTGGCAATATAAAAGGAGAATTGGAAAATAAATGTGGAGGAATTGTTCTAAATGTGGATTATTTACAGTAATATAGCTCACATTTCTATTAGAGCTATAACTTAAAATTCTACATAGAGAGTCAGTTGACTTATCCACAGAGCCAGAGATGTTTGTGCCAGATTTGCCATGGCCTTCCTATGCCCCCAGAGCCTCAGCCCTGACTGACAGTGCCTGTTCTGCAGTATCAGAAGAATTGAGCGCCTGTGAATTCATTCACTGGCATCTTTGTAGAAACTATAGGGCCTTGCCAATAATGTAGACAGCTGTACTGCCTTTGTTTTGAGATGTGAACGTTATCCCTGTTTGTTTTGTGTTTGATTGTTTTATTTGTGACCTATAAGACAGCTATCAGAAGACACCTGTCGCTTACTGTCCCTAGTGATTGGCTCAGATAAGACTGAACCGCTACAGTTTTCTGTCTCACGAACCATTCTGTATTCTTAATGCTGCCTTCTCTGGCTAGGAAGAAAGGAGGCCTGTCATTAATGAGGTATTACCATGAAGTTAGTTGCAGGAATGACTGTCATCAGGCTGGTCTCTGATGCACTGTGGAAGAGTCATGTGTAAATTAATGATATGGAAATGAGCGTTTGGCTTTCTGCTCTTCGTAAAGAGTGTCTTTGGGATGACCTAGGGATTTCATTAAAAGAGAGAGGAAGATACATCAATAGATTAAGCGGCCCTTTGGGACTTGTATCTCACCACCCTTCGTTCAGTCTCTGGAATGGTCTCCCTGCCTTTGACTTTATCCTGTTGGTACACGTGTCTTCAAGCAATTAAAAAAAAAAAAGGCTCATCTGTAGTTGCCCTTCAATGCTTACAGCAGTTTATAACACAACATGAAGGAGAAGACTTGCAAAACTGGATTTCTGAAGTTCAGTGGTACTCGTGAGATTTGGGTTTGTGAGATAAACACAGTAAGAGGCAGGCAAGTTGGGATGTTTGGCGGTGAACAGTGCAATCATGTTGTGGTACTTGGTCAGAAGACTCATTCAGCCTCCAGTCGTTTTGAAACTTGTGGAGTCAGAGGTGATGTCCTCGTGTTTAAAACAGCATGTCTAACAACATAAACAGTACAGCTGTCTGCTGGAAGTAGTGTCAGTGTGTGGATGGAGAAGCCCATTAGCATTTCTGCTTTTGAAGCGAGGATGATGGCCTGCTTTTAATTTACTAATGGATTACTTCAGTGAAAGGTAGTCCACTATTTTTGCTAATATCAGCTGAAGTCTTTTTCTTGAGCTTTTTTTTTTTTTTCTTGGATGCATTCGTGCATAGTTAAAGCACATTGCCAACCCAAATGTAGGATTTTTGGATGAAGTTCTCTAACAGTAAAGTCTATTTTAATAATTACCTGATCTCTGTCTAAAAAGACATTTGAAAAGAGACAGCCTATGTAACTGCTGATTCATATGATTACCTCCATTTATGTACAGTCTTAAAGTATAGACAGTTTGCTTTCAAACTCAACAGAAAATTGTTCTTGTTACTATGCAATGATTTAAGTGATTTAATTATAATTTATTATAATTCTTTATTACTGATGGAAGCAAACTCAGGACCAAACTTTGAGAGCTGCATGGTTATGGATCAGTAATATTTTTATTTTCTTGGGAGTCTGTACATCTTTTTCACCCTGTTAATCCCTCTATTGCAGTGATTTTGCTAATTGTTTATTTACTGCTTTGAATTTCAGCTGTCATATTAAAACATCAACTTCATTAATATGATAAAGTGCTTGCTTTCTTATCATAGCTCACCACTGATGCAGCTTTTCTCTATATTCCCATTTTAATGACATTGAATAAAAGGAAATAATCTTACCCTAGCAGTATAAGAAATCAGAGACCTCAGCAGATTTTCAGTGCCAATAAGAAAGGACATTACATTAAGTTTTACACTTAAATAATTTTATACCATGAAAGTTTGCAGTTGTTTTGGTGACGGCTTTAAATATGAATGGAAGCAGCTCTTTGATAAGTATGCTCACAACATACAAGTCATATTGCTGTTAGTACCTAGTAAGCTGCTTAATTAAGTTAGAAATTTTTTTGATACGCAGATAAAGGACAAGGGGATTGACTTGGTTTCACCTTTCTGTAGCTCTGAGTAGAGATGGCCATTGCAGCTCCTTGAATTCAGCGTGGTTGTTTATCTGAGATCCGTCAGATGCACGTAGCTGTGTGCTTGCCAGCAGTGCTGCTCTGAACCAGTATCCTCGCTGCGATGGGGAAAGACCTGTGTTTGAGTACCTGTGTTTGATAATGCTAAGAGATGTGGTAGTCTGGGGTTCACTAAGGGTATTGGAGAGGGCTGCCTGATCCTCAGCAAGGAAGAGGTTCCCCCATCCTGGATCATAGTGTGAACAGTGAGGGATTAGGACCTTGAATTTAAACTCTATCTGTCAGTAGAAATGTGGAGAAGAGAACTGACGCTTGTCTGTCTTCTCTGGTATGTGATGGCTATTCACCCTGTCAAAAATTGGAATAGATTGCTAATAGAGCTCCTAAAAGTATTTTCCTTAAAAAAAAAAAAAAAAAGGCAATGTCTAAAAGGTATGTTTGCAGGACAGTCACCCAGTGGACCACAGCAATAATAAAAATTGTGTTCTTGCAATGTTTGTTGCCCTGAATTAAATGCTTCGTTATATATGTTTTCACTGAATGGCTGTAGTTTACAAGTTAAAAAAATGAAGTAGGTAAGCATTTGGCAAAATGTGAATATCTAAATGCAATCAGAGTAATTTTCTGTATCAGGAGATCAGAGAGATTTGCTAAATTTGGCACATATATAGGAGAATATGCCAAAAGATAGCAGCAGTGGTGAGGCAAAAATGAATCATCCCCAGTTCTTGAGAACCAGATGGAATTTTCTTTTTCTTTTAACTGGAGGTCAATTTTATAGCTATAATAGTATCAGAGCTCATCAAAAACATCTGCGAAGACATTTTTACCTCAAAATGGTTTATGGTAAAAAGATTTTTCTTTTTCTATGAAACTCTTTGATTTCCATTAAAAATTTTGATTTTTATGCAAGACAGAAAATGATGTATAGGTTTTTGAAAGGCAGGTATTTTTTTAGTAGGTGTGGAATGCAAAACCAAGGAATGTTAGACCAGATTTTAATATCTATGTCTCTTAATAACCTCCAGGAAAAGTTACCCCCAATTCACTTCCATGGAGTTCTGTAAATTTGTTGTAGGGAACTCTAAGATTAAAAATAAGCAATTAATAATTACTGAAAAGAACAAAAGGAGAACACCTTTGTTGCCCTACAAAGAAGAAATTTGTGGTTTTATGGTTTCTTTTCTGTACACTATAGGGAAGACGTTGTGGTAGTTACACTTTTGAGGGTTTCTGGCTGTGGGATTCAGCAGTAGATAAAACGAAGCTGTCTTATCTGCTCTTAACAGTGAGTCCTGTTTTTGTGTATCATTCAAAAAATACAATTGTTTATAGATAAGGAATTTTGTATAACAATAGGTGAATAATCTATGATTTATCCTGGGAACATCAACTTGTTAAAATTGGAAAAATATGATCCAAAGTAAATTGTATGAAGCCAGAGGTAACATTTAGCAATTATCTTAAAACCAAAGCAAAAACCATACAGACAAAAAAACCCACAAAAATTTCTTTCCCTCCAAACCTGTTTTACAACAGGGAAAGTGACTAAAACTGGTTAAATTCAAAATAAATCTACCCTTTATCCTTGTCCATTTATTTGTCTCCCATTCCAGGAACACCTAGCCAAAGTGGTTACTCTGTTTTTCTGACAAAGCAGCCTTTTATAGGCATAAATTGTAACAATATTTCAATATCACACAGTAAAAATGAATGTAGTTCATTAGCCAGTCTTTCAGCTGACTTTCTCTTAGACTTGGTGTGGAAGCCACAAGGATCTTGCCAATCTCTGTTGATGCTGGCACTTTGCAGTGCAGCATGTCTTCCTCCCTCCTTGTGTACTTGAATATGCTCACTGCCCTCAAGAGATGAGAGAAGCAGTCTGAGATGAAAGGGGGATCTGGAGCAAGACATGTCTCTGAGGTTGAGAGCTGCAGGCATTGCACTTGTGTACCTTCCTCCTGCATCCTTTAGGAAGGTCTGAGGGCTTGCCTAGTCCTAAATACTAGTAGCAACTACTCTTTTATTGGCCCATCTTTAATGACTGTTCATGAATCATCTACCACTTCTGGATGCATGCTGCTAATTTGTTTTCAAGTCGGTGATGACTATGTTCGTGTTGAAAAGCCTGCCAAATACCTCAGCAAATTAGAGGTCTAGAGTTGTGGGGTTTTTTCTCCATCTTTGGATGTGTTTCTTCATGTTTGGTTAGAGGTTTAATAGGAATGCTTATTTTACATAAATGCAAACCACCCTCTTTTATGTAAATATTTACTTTCACATTCAAATATCTATTTAAAACTTGCATGATTCTTAAGGATCTGAATCCCCCCAAAAGGCATCTATCTTATGTGTAATGGTTCTTGGAGAAGTAGCTTGTTTTCTGGCTTTGCCAGGGAGATTTCTTAAATACACTTAGAAAATTATATAAACATTCTAAACTGTAAAAGCTTTTAGGCAGCCACCAGCAATAACAGCAAATAAAATGCTTGTGCTATATTTGCACATAAAATTTTATTTTTTCATAGGAATTAGGCATTTATATTTGCTTTTTAATACAAAATATTTCCAATAAATGTAAAGGATTGCAATAGCTCATAAAGCTTGGATACAAGGGTTTTTTGTGCTATATGGAGTTTTCCTAAAAATTACGTGAAGGCAGTAAAGTGTGAAATTACATGAAGTTTTCTTGAATGTAAAAGTGATTTTCTTGTCATTTGCTATTCAGCTCTTCTTAGGCCCCTCCTCTCAGGAATAATTTTCCTTTTTAATTAGGTGCTACATTTCTTGACCATCTCTAATGAATAAAAGAATTAGGATGTACAGATGGGCATGAGGAAAAGCAAGAAGGTGATGAGGAAGGTGACAATAGGCTCAAAGCAGTAGTTTCAGAAAATTGTTCTTATATTTGCCTTTTAACAAAGTAGAAGTTGAAGGAGAATGTATTGGTTGAGGCAATAGAAGTGAGTGGTTTGGTAATTCAAATACAAAGGAATACAAGCTTGGACAAACTGGTGCAGAAAGAAATGCAGTGGGAGAGAGATGTTCTTGCAAGAAGTCAGGACTGATGTCAGTTGGATGTTTGAGGAGCAAGTAAGAGATCCAAGCCTGACACAAAGAAAGTCATGGCATTGCCTGCTGTGAATCTACTGGAAACATCAAGATTTTGGTGTTTTCTTGCCTGGACTATATACACAAGTAGATACCTTATTTTGGAGAGAGGAATATGTCTGATGTTATGAGATTGATTCAGGTTACTTGTTTGTAAATGGTAACTGAATTGATAATTATGGACAGTTTCTTGATACTTAGAAAAGTGTATCAATCAAATAGAGGCAAAAAAAGGCTTGTGTGTTTAGAGTCATTAGACTTTGCAGTAAGTGCTGTACAGTATCAGTCTGTTTCAGGCAAGGTTGTTCAGCACTAGTTTATTGTGTTATTTCTTAGTATATACTTTATATGAACTTTTATTGCCTTTGTGCTTCTGAGTAGGTTTGTAAAATCTGTTTTCTTTTAGATCAGCATGCTACAATTAAATGCACCTTTAATTAAATGCAGATACTTAGCTCTGTTTCTGGGAAATGTTGCTGGTCTGGTATTTTCCTCTGGACTGTTGTTTCATGGCTTGGGAGTAAAAGGGGAAGAAACATGAGAGTGGAAGTTGAAAAAAAATCGGTTTTGATTTTAGGAGATAATCATATGTTTTTGGGGAGAGCATTATGAAGCCTAAAAATGTCTTTTTTTATTTTTTGACAAAGTATTTTGCTTATGGTGAAGCCACATAGATGTACACTTCAGGATTTTTGAAAGCATTTTGTATTTGTGTAAATGTTATTAGAAGCTGCATTCCTATAACTAAAGTCTGGATAGCACATCTAACTGCAAATATTAAAGGGAATTGAATGTTCCCACCAATGCCAGCTTAACTGCAACATGTCAAAACACAACCAAGTCAAATAAAAACTCCATCTCCTGTGTAGTAATTAAAAAAGCTGTGTGGTTTGTGCATGATTCAATTTTGTTTCAACAGAAATAGCTTTGAGCCATAAATAACAAACAATTCTACTTGCACAAAACTCCAACAATCTCTGATGCAGATTTGATACCTCCAATATATGTTGTCTTTTACTTCAGATGTTCTTGTGTTATATTTGGCTAGACAAAATCTACTACTGAAAAGCAAACTAATATGGTGTGGCTGCATACAGGCCATAAGTCCTGAGAAACTCTTCAGATTTTGCTTTTATTGTTGACTTTGCTCCCTTTCTTTTTAAAACTAATAAGTGGAATTGTACAGATGTGTAGACCTGACTGGGTAAATGGAACAGATGCAGTCACCAGAAGATATTTTTCAAGCTGCTAAAATAAACCTAAAATTGTAATAGTTTTTTTTTTTTAATAGAATGTGTCTTGTAAAGGCACACCTTGATTACTTTCAATTTGGTATTGTGTATTTTAGTCATGATTTAAGACTGATTTTGCTAGATTCTGCCTACTATTAGCAATATGATATAGCGCAATGTGTTTCTGCCAAAAGCAACACCTTCCAGAAAGCTCTCAGCATGTCATAGAGTAAATATGATTAGTCTTACAGTGTTATATTATTAATGTAAGTATTTCTTGAGAAAGCATAAAATGATAGCTGGAACATCTGTGCCCTTTTTATTGTTGCAGTTTGTGATTCTGCCTCAGTGTTCTTATCACTGTATCTATATAAGCTTTAATTTCCTAGTTAAGTGTGTGTGCAATATTTCAGGCTTTCAGGTCTTAAAAAATCCTCTTTAAAATATCATTACTTGTTTGTCTTTAAGTGAAGTCCAAGCTTGAGCATTTCAGCTAAAAAATTACTCCTTTTAGAACAATTCAAATGCAAATACTGCAGGTTTGATTCATCAGCTGCAAGAAACAATGTGAAAAGCTAAACAAACTTGTAATTTAGTTTATTTATATGGAAATGGTGAAGTGCCCAACCAGGAATCTATGATGATTTTGGTGGGGGGCAGGTACAGAAGGATTTACGCTTTCGGAGTTGGAGAGTTGAAGTAGAAGGGACAACAGCACAGCAAGTGTTCAAGTGTTGTAGATCCCTTTTTGTTTCAAAGAGTTCTTGGCAGGTAATCTGGTACTCCAGTATATACTTAACTCTGTGAATGTTAGGCATCTGCTGTGCTGGACTCTACTAATGGTTTTACTACCAAACATTCTCTCTGATGACAATGGCTAAACTGCTTTTGACTTCTGTAGTGGTGCCCTGGACATAAATATTTTTAGTTTAAATGTTTAGCTTGGAAGGAAAAAAAAAATCTTATTATTAGATGATGTCAAATTTTTCTTTCATAGTTCATGGATTTGTTATTCATAGCAGAGAAGTATCCTATCAATTAACTTGTAGTTCCTTATACAACCATTACAGCATTTCCTTTCTGGAGCACTAAGGCCAGTAGTTGTCCATTATGGTTATCTATGCTGTGCTAGTGACCTTCTGCTTGAAATTTGTTTAACTCTGGCATGCTGTAGTGTTTTCAAGTGGTAAGGCAAAAAGGGGCCTGTATCATTTCATTCTGTAGGCTTTGCTCTCTTTTAATTTCCATCACCTTTCTAGTTTAATAATAAATAAATACTATAATCTGTAGGATGAACCTAAAATCACGTCAGTATTGAAGTAGAGAATAAGTTGTATTTGTGTAAGCAAAGTTTGTGGTTCAAGTTACCTGCCCTTATCTATATATCTTTCCTTCCAAAGAGATTTTTTTTCATTTTGTTTTACATCTGCAGTATTGAGATCAATGGCCTGCTCAAGGAGGGTCGAGAAAATCTCTACCTAGCCATTAATATTCTTAAAATTTATGACAGCATGTGGGGAAAAGACAAAATTTTTGTGTCTTATCACTACTTAAGATGAATTATTGTGAGCTTAAGGCCAAATAAAACCAAAAACCTTTAATTTTAACTTTTAACTACTAGTAAGACTGATTTGATATTGATACATGTGTATGTCAGAGTGTGTGTGCGTGTGTGTATGTATGCATACATAAATTGTTCCATCGTTTGCATGCTGTAATGCTAACAGCATGCTCTGTCGTGCCTCAGGCTTACCAGCTTCTCTTATTAAATATCCTTTTATGTTGTGCTAGTTATGGTGAGAAATAGCGATTTCTGACCTGTACTTCAGTTCTGTTATCTCAGGTCTCTTATCTTATGCCTGCCCACAAAAACTGGACATGAAGACAACTGGTAATGCTGACCTAACATGAGAAGTATAGCAGGATTTATGCCACCTATTCAGTTCATTATTTTTTTCTCTTTGACATTGGTTTCTTTCCTAATGGCAGTAGGTTGAACATAGACACCTAAAACCTTACTGCAGCAATTTTACCCCTCTTCCTGAGACAACTAGCTGTGTGGAAGCTGGACTGCCAAAGCCACACAAATTTATGCTTTCTTCACAGAATTACTAGCTTTTCCTGCTTCATCTAAATGTTTTGGAACAGCTGGTGGTGTGCTGGAGAGTTGGCTGGCTCATGGTTCATGCTAGCTGAGGTCTATAAATTCTGGGTTGCCTCAGATTTTGTTCACGTTGCCATCACGTTGACTGGGGCTACCCCTCAGCCATTTGGGGGCTGAAGGTGCTGCATGCACGCGCTTGTAAGTTAATACTGAAACTGGGGAGAGACTGATCTTGTGACCAAGGACTCAGAGGTTGTGAGTAGAGATGGAATGACAGGTTGACAGTTTCTTTTGAATATCCAGATTTGTGATTCGGGTTGAAATTATGGGCAGTGAAAGGATGTGAAGTCCCAGTTCATAGTGTTGTATTTGTTATTATTTAAGATGTAGTTGTAATTTAAATAGTTGTGCAAAGCTTGTCTAAATTTCTTTGCATTTGATGCCTTGAGCTCTTTTGAGTTAGTTTTCATACTATCACTTCTCTAAAAACACAAGAGACTTCTGTAGAAGGTGAAAGTTTCTCTCTCCCCTCTTGACCATTGGATGAGCTGCTACAAGCATGGTAAGGCTGGGATTCATCTCACCTAAACTGGGACACCCGAATGTTGGTCACCCCAGCCTAAGCTGATTATTGCAGAGTCCAAGGAGAGGAGTAGATACCTACAGAGGGTGGTTCATTATGGCTGTCTTAAATCCCAGTTTCACAAGGTATCTTGCTGTCTGGAAAACTAATCTTCTGCCATCCGCTGTAAAGGGAGCTGAGGCTGAGTAGCTGTAAATGACAGAGAGCATCTAAACAGACTTAGGTGAGCAAATTTTAGGTGCTTTAAGTGTGGCTCATCCTAGTATAAGTGGTTTGCAGGAGCTCAGTGAGCCGAATGGACTCAGTAGAGCCAAAATGGACTTAGTAGAGCTTGTGGTTTTTAGCCTCTGTGGTATGCAGATGGTTGTCAGCATAGCTTTGCTGCTGAACATACAAGTTGTTTAAATAAATGCTAAAATTATTGAATTTGGAGGACAAGCATTGAAATAAAATTATGTCCCAAAATGAACTTATGTACATGTACTGTGTTTGAGGCAACGTGAAAACTTCTGTGGGATTGTGCATTACGCCTTTATTTTAACAGTAAATGTTAAGCATCAGTTGACATGCATGAAGGAATTAAAGTGGTAATCCAAAGTGATCTTCTCTGTAATAAGTATACAAATTATTACATTAAATTGTGTGAATTAGACATATCTTACATTAAGTTTTAAATTTTAAATATATTAAAATACAGCTCTTTAGTCATGTAACATATGCAGAAAGCCAGAAAAAAAATGCGCAGCGTTAAAAACTTCAGCCTTGATTTCTTCTTGGTGATGCCAAGAGGCAACGTGAGAAACTGTTGAACAATGGCAGAACAGGAAGTTCTGTCTGAACGTGAGGAAGAACTTTGCAGTGAGGATGACAGAGTACTGGAAGAAGTTGCCTGGAGAGTTTGTAGGGTTTCCCCCACTGGAGATATTCAAGAACCCTCTGGATGAAATCCTGTGCAATGTGCTCTAGGATGACCCTGCTTGAGCAGGGAGGTTGGACCAGATGACCCACTGTGGCCCCTTCCAACCTTACCCATTCTGGGATTCTAGGATTTTCTTTGGCTCAGATTAAACCATTATACTGAATCCACTTCCTGGTTAAAATGTTCTTTTCTTTTTCACAGACTTCTCTGATTTACAATTAATGTAATAGAGTGATTTTTAGCAAGGGTGGCACTTGATAAAGAACAGCCTGTGAAAAACAGTCTATAGATAGAGCTTCATACTAGAAATAAAAATGTTAATTTTTGTATCTTCTTTAGTAACAATTCTGATAGATTTCTGGGAGGCCTTCTAATATCAGATGCAGCTTATATGATAACATGATCCTTTTTGTTGTCTCAGTACTCTCAGTGTACAGTGGAAGCAATGACAGGATTTCTTACTGTAAATAAGAATGGAGAAAATGGAGTTCAGCATAGCATATGATCTTTAAATCAGTATTTGAGAATTTTTATTTTCAGGTATAATTAACCTGTGTTTCAACATGTGGTGGTTTTTTTTTTTTTTTGGAAAATGTAGGGGTTTTAAAATGTAATACAGAACCATTAATTCCACTGTATAAACAAACATGGCAAGAATTTTTGGATGTTTGTTTTTTTTGCCCTTTCTCTTAGTTGGGAGTAAAGTGAAGCATACCTTTTATCCCATGTCATGTAAAATATATATATCTGGAAGAACAAGAAATGAGTATACAAATATAAATTTGTGATTTATAATGTTTGAGTTTGTTCTTGTGCATAATTTTGTGTGTTGAAATATTTGCTGGTAAAAGTTAGAGTTGAAGCAATTGAAACATGCTTGTGCTTTTCAATATTCTTGGTGATAATTTTCCATTTCACTGGCTCATGTACAATAGCTGGTGAGTTTGTTCAGGGAAATAAACAGGAAATAAAAATCAGACTGTCTCTCAATGTCATGTTGCAACATGTACGTAAGCCTGAAAGATATTTTTGCACCTGCTTAGTAACGTATTTTTGGGATCCACAGTTCACTCCAGCCGTCTGTCATTGCACCTGATTAAAATTTGTGATATCTGCTGGCTTGAGAACCTAATGATAGAAAGCCATTTTCCTGTATATCTGAAAATTCCTTAATTTTCCTAAGTTAGCAGTATCCAGTGTGATAGTTGAGTCTCACAGATTTTTCTTGAACTGTTCACCTCCACAGGAAGACTGAAGGACTAGAGATAAATGATTAAAAAATTGAGTTCCCTGAAGGCTGGAGTAAAGGGAAATTCTTTTAGCAACCCATAAAGTTTTACTATTTCAAAAGACGGGATTAGCACAGAATGCATGGGCATCTGCTTACTATTCTGCTAATGCCTGCACAGAATCTAATAACCAAATCTTCTACTTCAGGGTGCTTTGATTTCTTATGCAGAATTTGTCAATCCAACCAACATATGCTACTATTGCACTGAATCTTTCAATCTTTTTATACTAATATTATTCTTTGGTCTATGAAAAAAAAAGGCAAATGGAATGACAATGCAATTGTTATGACATTTACAGCATATTTTTCTCTGGAGGAGGCATTCTATGATACTGCCAAGTACTTATTTAGTAGTAGCAGTTTGCAGCACTAGGTAAAGCGCAGAGGAATATCCCATGCTCACTAAAACCCGTGGCTGCTTGATGACCTAATTTCTGCAGCAGAAATCTGATCTTTGACAGACCCTGCATGTCAGCTTTGGTGTAAAATACAAAATTCAGTGTTTTGTATGTTCTGTTTGAGGAGGAAATAACGCAGTCAGGATAAGAACTGTTCAGGTGTTTTGATTTTCAATGTATTGAAAATACACTGATGTGTCTGTATTTCAGGACGCCACAGATTTGGTACCCCGACTCCATTCCCTATTCCACAGTGGTTTAGGAGTTGCAAAGAAGTAGCCTATTAGTGTCAGAAACAACAAGCATAAAGGCCATCTAGATCATTTGGCTCCTGCAAAATAATTTAGGATTATTTTAGAATCTTTCCTACTACATCTTGTTGCTACCATGTAGCATCTTTCCTACTACAATTAGGAAAGACTTCTGTCATTTTACACCCCTCTATACATATGGGGTTTTTTAAAGTATACGGAGTAAACAAGATATCGGTAGTTTAGGGACTGCGTCTGAGGGGAGCTGTTGCCAGGTAAGCAAGGTATGTCATGATGTTTCAAATAAAAGGAAGATTTGTTAGTTAATGGAATTATACTTTTCCTAGGACATATCGAGGCAATTTCATGGATTATGTAACAATGATTTGAAACATACTTTTAAAAATAAAACCATATTTTTTTTTCAAGTTTTCTTTTATCATAAAAGTGAGGTAAAAGTAGAGCTGACAAATTAAATAAAATGCACAATTACTATTGTCTAGAACGTCTTTCTCATGGTTCCCTAAAAATAGGACTTCTACGACTTAACTACTGTGATTCTAAACTGGGGTAAAGTTAACAAGAATTGTCAATCCATTCTGTGGTTCCTGGCCTGAGGAATGTTTTCCTCAGAAAACTTTTCATGTAAACTTGAGTTCCGTTACTAGGACTCAAAATGCCTAACAATAAATATGTGACCCTCTCAACCTTCCCTGGATTAGCTGAGGCTTAACATCCTTGGGTATCCCAGTGCTGCTGCCTTGACTGGCAGCTGGTAGTAAGGGTAGAACATCCTCCCTCAACATTAGAAATTATTTTAAATTATTTTATTTTTGTCACACAATGTGCAGATAAACTGCAACATGCTAGTGATTTATTCGTAAATGTGATCAAGATCAGGCTGCCTCTGTTTGGCATTTTGTCTTTCTTGTATTTACATCCCTATGTATGTGCAAAGGGCCACCAAGAGTTCTTCCTACTGCTCAGTGTGGTTAACTATGTGCATCATTAGAACTGAGGTAGATGAGGTGTCAGAGAGTCTTTTAAAACTGAAAAAGGATGTCTAAATTTTTTCTCTGTAAAGATTGTTACTTGTTAGGCCAACTGCTCCACTGCAGCTGTTCACTCAGAGTGCTTGGTTTCTTGAAGTATGGCTCCCTTCACCAGTCATGAGATGCTAATCTCAACCCCAGTTGGCACAAGGTGGGTGCAGAAGCAGGTCAGTGAGTAAAAGGTTGTGAACTCCTGCCCTCAGGTGGGCTGTGGCTCTGCTATATTCTGTGACTTAAATCCCCTTGTTTGCTCTCAGGACATCACTGCTTCTGTAGCTCTCTCCAGCAGAAAGGCTCTCATGAATGTGGAACTGTTGGCATCCCTCAAGGAAGTGCTTGTGCTCACTAAGCAGAGAGAACGGAGGAAGGTAACTAATACATCTAGGGAGGCTCATGCTGAGGCCTTTTCAAGGGTTGTTTTGGGGGCCAGTGAGGAGACCTGAGAGCAGGAGTAGGTGAGAAAGGAGGGTGGAGAGGTACTGGACATGTCTGGGGACAGTGTGACGGTGTCAGGGCTGGAAGATGGGATGCAAACACAGGAATATAGGACAGGTAATGCAAGGCTGAAAGTAGGAGATACAATCAATGTAACAAAGACTGTAAGGGAAAGAGGAAAAGAGAGCGTGAAGTGTTGTGTGGAAGAACAAATCTTCACGGGAGTGGTGGGATTAGAAAATAAAGGAATAACAGAGAGTACACCTGAGACGATGAATTTTCCAAGAGATATCTGGAAATCCAGAAGCATATGCCATAGATTTTTTTTCAGAGATAGGTGGATAAGAAATTAAAAATTGAACCCATAAAAACTGTTTCAATGGTGGTCTGTACCTGGTATTCTCCTGCTATATGTAGCTCTGACTTGAATCACTGAGAGTAATCAAAATCCCTGATCATTTCTCTTTCGCTATATCAATCCCCATTTATCCTGCTGCTTCTTATCTTCTTTCCTTGCTGAAGAGTAATAAGTTTCCAATATTAAGATTTTTAAAAAATACGATTATTGTTCAAACTTGATGATAATTCTGCTAAGCAGGGGAAAAATATCTCAGCTGCAGGCCACAGGCAGCGTATTGAACCAAGTAACTGACCTATTCATTGTTGCCTGTTGCCAGGGCCCTTCAGGTAAGACCACCAAACAGACTTCCAGCTGCTTCATTGTATTGTATATTTTTTCATAGCACTGTGCTTATGGATGCTTTTTCTTTTGACTCTTTGTTTAGATTCTAAACAAATACATCCAATAAGGTGTGGGAAAAGGGCTTAAGCCCAGGGGAATAACTTGACAAATGAGAGATCTGGGAATTAAATCCATCTGCCACTTCTCTCAATTTAGTGTTCTTCCTCTTAGCTGCACTGTTTCTAGAAAATGTAGTTATTTCCTGATATCTAGGCATTCTAGTTGATTAGATATAAAGTTTGCAGTGCAGTGTTTTAACACTGCTGCAGTCTTTATTTTTTACATTGATATTTTGAGAAATAGTTACGCTGGGGAAGGTTAAGAAAAGATAAATGTTGAACAGCAGCTCTCTTTGGAGACGGGGGTAGCTTGGATATTGATCTCTTTTTGGAGGCACAACCAATATCTATGAGAAACTTAAAAGCTCCTTTATGCTTGCTTATATAGTAAAGATGCCTAGAAACTGAGTTTTCAGTGTTTGGGGTTTTGATTCAGCTCCAGCTGTATGATGGCCCTTTTTTTGCATTTTAAACTGGGTAGAGATTAAATGTTGGTAATAGCCCTTTTGGAGTTGTTCATGGGAAGGTACTACAATCTATCTTAATGATTTTATTAATGGTCTGCAGAAAAGGATAGATCATAATTCAAAGATACTCAGAGGAGAAATCATGAACAGCAGTCTGAGAGAATTTTTCAAAATGAAATTAGTCTAAGAAGAATTCAAAAAGATGGTAGATTTTTCATAGAAACAAGAAGCATCTTATGGGAAATGCGTGAAGTGAAAGGGTTAATCTCATAAATTGCAGTACGTTCAAACTGAAAGCAGGGAGAAATATTGACAGGGGATTATATGGCTGAAACAGATGAAAATTGGAATGAATCTTTAACCTTGGTCCAAAAATAAACACAGTGACAGGTGAGTCTTTGGGGATTGGAGAGGAAAGGTTCCATGATCGACTGGGCAACTGCAAAATATCAGTTCAGCAGAGCACTGAATTGGAATAATTCAAGAAACACTGCTGAAAAAAGATGAAGGGAAGAGAAAATGATCTGGGATTGAATGTGCAAACTCAAGCAGATGGTCATATCACTGACTTAGCTGCCTGAGACTGCTCACAAGATCCAAGACTGAGGGCTGGTGAACTTTTTCTCATGTGTTCTTGCATGAAAGGGACAATGTAGAGGGAGGGATTTCTTAGCATTAGTTGGACTGAGAGGACCTTGTCCATGAGAGAGGTGTGTTGTTATAACCTTCTTGCTCTGGAACCTGTTAGTAGGGTAGGGGGAATACATGGAAAACAATGCGTTCGGTTCGAGTCTCAGTATTTTGTCACCTTGAACAAATTATTTGCTTTAACATGCACCTCTGTTTCCCAGTTGAGATTAATGAACTCTTTCTCAGAGAAGTGTTGTAAAACTGAAACTCTTTGGTGATTATTTTCAGATAAAGCATTTTCAGATACTGGTGAGAGTCTGGGTTTATTAGCTGTGAATGCTATGGGGTTATAAAATTCTTGACATTTGTTAGAGTCAGCTTGCTACCTTCCTGACTCAGACAATAGATATAATCTTATGTTTGCCTGCAGAATCTTGTGGACACCTTCTCTAGCATGCTCTAACCTCTGTCTTTATTGCTACTGTTATTCACACCGGCAAAATCAAATATAGCATAGAGATCTCCCATGCTGTAATCACACCTCTGATTGCAGAAGAGGCATAGCCTGGAACTAGTGAGTGAGAGTGTAATGCAATAGATTGATATTTTAGGATTTTGATAACAGAGATAAATTTGAAATACTGAGGCTGTTAAGAAGCTGAAATCAGCTCACCAGCTGTTTTGTGTTTAATTTGATATTCATACTTCACTGCAGGTGTTTTCCACCACTCCTCTGTCAACTGTGTCAGATGCAGAGTTAGCTAGTACTAACTGTGGTAACAGACGAATTTATTATTGGACTCTGACAGCTAAACTTGGCATTTTTTTAGGATTGTAGGACCAGAAAACCTAATTGGTGAGAAATAATAAAATGAACCATCTCAACTGGAATATATGTTCATTTGCAGACACATTTTTAGTAAAACTCAAGAGTACACTAGCACATGCACATACACAAGGCCATTGAACGCTGAAAGCAAATTTGACACTATTTCATGATGACTTGCTGAAATAATGAGCCAGAAGAGAAAGCTTTTAGATTACGCCTAGATAGTACATCTAATTTACTGTTGTGTGCATGTTGATATCACTAGTAAATAGTTTATTTGAGGAGGTGGAGGTGCAATTGAAGGCTTCAGATACCTACAATATCACTGCAGTGCCCAGCCAGACCAAACACAGTTGTACCTTTGTTTCTCCATGGAACACTTCTCAGAGCACAGGAGGTGCAGTTGTTTCCTGGATATGCTGGAGCCATGCATTCAGTTTGTTCACTGCCTTCTGATCATGTGCTTCATTTTCCTTGTGTGGCTGTGAAATGCATAGACTGTGGGATGTGCACTGTGTCTGAGACGCTCTGCAGTGTTGCAGTGTGAGTCCTAGATAACTCTGCTTTGCCATATAGCATCACGCTATTCAAGTGGTATGTAACAAGTTTTGTTTCCCTTCTACTTAGTGATTTTTTTCTGACAGCCTCCTTGTATGATTGTTCTTTAGTGAAAACTTTCTCTGACAAGTGCAGAATATGAATCTATGTCACTCAAGTTTTTTTTTCAGTTTTTTTTTG
>VZRE01005983.1:95132-265864 GCA_013396775.1 Cephalopterus ornatus | reverse complement strand
GTTTTTTTTTTTTTTTTTTTTTTTTTTTTTTTACTGCCACATGTCTGTAGTACTGCAGATTGCCATGACATTGCTGCAATCTTGCAAATTATTTTGATGACTAAGTTAGAGCTTTTTGGGGAAGGAGGAGGAGGTAACATGGTTATTGTACTAGCAGCCTACTTTATAGTCATCATCATCATGGCTAGGCTTCGCGAACGAAGATTTGTGAAGGACTCTACCCACGCTTGCTACAAGCGCGCTGATGGCTAAAAAGGCCAATGCGAGATAGACACGTCCGGTTGCAAAAGGCACAGCAGAATGGCTCCCCAGGTGGTACTGAAAGGACACGGTTCTTTCTGCGTTGCCTTTTCTCCTCGAGAGTGAACCTGCGTGTATTTTCAAAAGATATTGCAGCATTGTGAATAGTGTGTCTCCAGGCCTCCCGATTGGAGGCCAGAGCAGACCAGTGATGGTGATCGATATGGCCAAGGCTGCAGCCTACTTTATAGTACTGTATTGACAACTAGCAGCTAGTCTGGTCTTTTGGAATTCCATCTGTTCTGCATGGGGTTTTCTTTCTCAAAGGATATTTCCATTGGAATAAGGTTGAATTCTTATGAAATTACTCCTCCTACAGGATAAAACTGAAACATGTACAATTTAATGTGTTCAGACTATTGCGTGACCAGAAAAGTCAGCTCTCTGCTTTTCATCCTAAGAGAAGTTCAGCTCTACATAAATCCTCCTGACAGAGGTTTTCATGAGCAGTTTTTGTAGTCTTATGAAGATGAAGCTCCTAAACTGGTCTGTGACAATGCTTTGCTATCTTCAGAAAACTTTTCCCGAGCTGTCTAATACTTATTTTTTTAATGCACTGAGGAGTGGTATTACCTGTTCTCTATTCCATGTTTTACTGACAAAAATATTATTGTTGCCAAGTTTCCCTACAATCTAAGCAGACTGCATCCCAGCAGTTTTACTGGATCTTTCCTATTTTTCTCTAGGTATCACCAGTCTCATTGCTCTTTAGCCTTTCCCTATTTGAAACAAAGGTTCAAAATGGCCATTTTGCTTCAGCTGAAGCCTTACCAGCATTGACTGTAAAGTCAAAGGATCACTGCTCTTGTGGTCTTGTAGACTTTCCTGATTAACACAGCTTTTTTGCTTCCATGCATCTGCCTGGTGGTGTTGACACCTGATGAACATTTGATTTAATGTAACCAGCAGATCCCTCTCTACAGCATTGTTGTCTTTTCATTGTTTTTTATCCTGTGACCCTACCTAATGGATGTGTGCTAAGGATGTTTGCAGTTCCTTATAGATTGTTCACTCTTAAGAGAGTCTGAGCACTAATTCCCACTGACCAAGTACATTACTATTATTATTTTAATGTTAACTATTGCAGTGATCATCTTCTACTACTAAGAAGGTACTGGAGTTGTAGTTCAAGCTCAGATGCAGTAATCAGAGGTTTGGGTCCTTTTCTTACCTCTGTCACAGTCTTCCTTTGCATTCAGATGTCAGAACCTCTGGAGTCACTGCCCTAATAGGGTGATATTACAAAACAAAGTTTGGTAGTTTGTTGAAGGCACTGGTTGATCAGTCAAAAATAGAATTAGCAGTTAAGTAATGCTATGCTTTGAGTGTTTGTTCTATTGCTGTCTGTTGATGTGGAAGTCCTAGACTCTGCACACAATCCAATATGAATTTGGCAAGAAGTTGATTTTATTAAACACACACTCTACTTAAATATATTTTCTACATATGTGCCATGCGATAGGTCATACTACAATTGGTTGCATACAATGTCCACGCACCTAAACAATCCATCTGATTTGCTAAGACCTACTGTCCATGAGGCATCAATCTCCACCTCTGACTCCTCCTGTCAGGTTCTTGTTTTTGCAGGTGGCAAGGCCGTTTATCTCTTTGTTTTGCTGCTGCACAAACATGCTGTCCTTGAGTATGCTCTCCCAGCATGCTCTCACACAGTACCAAGTCCGAAGTTGCATGCTTTCATATGGGAACAAAATCCTGTCAGACAATGTCCAGGATTGCTCACAGTATGTCCATTGTATGTCCATTTTCCTCCAGAAACCCTACAGCTCTCTTCTATACAATTGTTAAAAAGCTATTTAATCACTGCAGATCATAGTTCTTGCATGTGATGTACATGATTTCCATAAATCTTGTGCATCAAGGCTTCTGTTTGTTGTTAGCAGGGATTTGGAGAAGGAAAAACACCATCTTAATTTGTTACTTGATTTTTCTGTTGTAGCTTTTTACCTTCTTCCAAAGCACAGAAAGAAAGAGCTCTGAGGCAACCAGTAGTAGAGCTTGTATCAAGACTTAAAGTGCCACTTGGTGTGTGTTATTCAGATGCCTTGCATAAAAAAAAAAAAGGCATATTTGATTTTTTTTTTTTGGCTGGTCAGATCAGTGGGGTCATCTCGGGGAATTGATCTGTAGCCTCTATTATCCTGTCAGCATGTGGTTGCCCATAATTTTGTGAGTCTTGTGCTTGACGACTCACTGGACTTGCAAAGTTTAATTTTACACTGTACTCTAGTGCTTATCCCAACAAGCCAAATGAAAGTTGAAGTTTGTGAGTCAAGAAATACACTAGTTTCCTTAGGCAGAAAGGAGTTTGTCCTGGCTAAATTTCTGTTTGTAAAACTACAAAGCAGATTAAAATATGTGTGGCACCAATTCCCACTGCAGAGTTCAGTTGCACAGTTGAACAGTAAATGGGATGCAGTGAAGCAGAACTGTGCATATGTGGAGTTTGAGGAACCTATTAAAGATTGAGATATTAAAGTCTGTGCTGAGATCCTGATTTATAGCATATGGAAGTTGAGAGAACATTCCACTAAATGCAGTGTTCGTCATATAAAACAGCCGTAGAAGTGAGTTTGAATGTACAAGCATAACTTATTAAATTTAACCTTTGAATGCTGAATTTTGCAAATGTGACATTCTCTGTTCTGAATACAGTTTCAGAATTGGTATATTGTCATGTTGGAGTAGAAACATGGAGTCAGCATTACATCTTTAAGGGAGGTAATTATAATTATATAATGGGTCAGATTATGAAGAGCACAGCAAATTATTTAAATTCATAATAGCTCGTATTATTTGCTGTATTCTCTGAAAAGAAATAAAATATAAAGTATAAAATTTAAAATCAAGGAAAATACTTGGAAAAGTTTCCTGGTTTTGTCCTGAATTGGAATGAAAATGCAAATGTCAGGGTGCATGATGAGTTAAGCACCCAGGGCTGAAGTACACAGGGTGTTTCTAAATAAATGTATTACTTGTAGTGCATGGCTACTTTATTTATCATCAGTTTTTTGTGCAGAAATTTGTAGCAATAGTAGAAGCTCCAATACAGTGCTTTTCTTGCATAGTTAAAATAAAACACTTGGAGATAGTAATGGGATAGTTTGTAGAACAGCTAAAGACATATAGTAGGAAAATATATTTTGCATTCTCAAAGAATGCAAAAAACCCAGGAATTATTCAATATTTCTGAACCTTTGACTCCCCACTAAACCAGTACCACATATGAATGAATTCAGAAGTTTTAGAAGTATGTGTAATGATTAAAAGTTTAAGGTAGTACAATGTGCAGAATAAAAGCCAAATAAAATAAAATTTAATGAATATTTTAAAAAACCCCCAACAATCAAACAAACCATCAACTATCAGGTTTTCAGAAAAATGCCACTATGCAAATATTTCACCCTCAAAATCCCAGGTATGTCCATATTGAAGAGGTGCTACCAGTTATAGCACTGTAGATGATGCCCACCAGTGGCAATTCAGCCAGCCAGTTGTAGTCTTTTAACAGAATTAACATTGAGAAGGTTGAGGATTAGTCAAAACTGACTTTACATGGGAGGTATCAGTTTTCAGGGTTTAATAGGACAGAGTAACACTGTCCATTACAACGAAATATATGTGTGCATATATGTGTCAACTATACAACAAAAACATATATTCACACGTGTTTTGGTTTAATTGTAACTTGAAATTGCTGTTCTTGGAAAAATATACATGGCCAAAATGTTCATGTTGGAACATAACATGCCCCCATCTTTACACGAGAAATTAGTCTTTCTTTTTGAGTAGGTAGTATATATTTCATGTAGTCTTAGGAGATTTGAGTGGATTTCATAGAGAAATCAAATAATCTCTGCAAATCAAAGGAACTGCTATTCAGGAAATTTGAGAACTTGCCATTTTAATATTGTACCTTGACAGCAAACTCATGCACTTCTCTCTTCAATATGATCTTCTGGAATGCCATTCTGTGGATACAGTTTGACAGTTTACGGCTATTACTGGCAGTATTTTTGTTTTATGAGTAAGCCATAGCTGTTCTTTTTTCTCAAAATCGTTAAAAAATGCTTAAAAAATAAGTAGGGTTTTGTGACATAGAGATCATCTATCTAAATTTATCAGAATGCTTCTCAAAGAATCAGAATTAGTACAGTAGTGTGCTTATCAAAAGCTCATGCTGTTTGAGTCAGTGCAGATATCTGACATCATACAAAGCAGAATGTCTTTTTGCTGGGAGATACTCTATCTTTAAAACTCTGAACTGATATACTGGCTGAACCATAAGGATTTATCAGGATTAATGGATTACTCCAAGATGGTACTTGGTCATAATCTTAAAGCACTGTATATGGCTGGTTATGGTAGCTTTAGCTGCACAGTGCTTCAGCAAGTTCATTTCATAGAATCGTAGAATGTTAAGGGGTTGGAATGGACCTTAAAGCTCATCTAGTTCCAACCCCCACACCATGGCTGGGACACCTCCCACTAGGCCAGGTTTCTCAAGGCCTTATCCAACCTGGCTTTGAACACTGCTAGGACTGAGGCCTGTTCCAGTGTCTAACCACCCTCACAGTAAAAAATTTCTTTCTAATATCTAACCTAAATTTCCCCTCTTTCAATTTATACCCATTACTCCTTATCCTATCACTACAGTTCCAGATGAAGGGTTTGTCTCCAGCTTTCCTGTAGGCCCCCTTCAGATACTGGAAGGTTGCTATGGAGTCTCCCATGCTACCTTCTCTTCTCCAGGCTGAACAGCCCCAGCTTTCTCAGCCTGTCTTCGTAGGGAAGGTGCTTCAGTCCTCAAACTTGGGAAGGAGAATAGCTTTGTGACTCAGGTTACCAGTTGGTTAAGCAGTGTGAGCACCATTACTGTTACCCCATAGGCACACTCTGTTATTGTAGCTACGTGGTATCATCTTTGCTCCTTACCTTCCCATTCTTGCGATGGAGATTACTACACTTCCAAATTCCTTAGTGTTATGAAGCAGCTCAGATTGTGAACTGAAGGATGAATGAGAATGGATAGAAGAAGCATCCATTAAAGTGTCTAAACTAAATGGACAGCTTCTCAAGTTAGAGGCACTTTTACTTGCAATAAATACAGATACATGGGAGACTGTGCTCCATTGTTGTTACAGGGACTTACATTTCCTTGTACATTTGATTATAGGCTGCAGCACCCCTGTGTGCACAGCATTTGTGTGATTATTGGCACCTACTTTCCCTCGCTCTCTTGATACCTTTTTTTGTGTATCCAAACCCTGGAAAAATAGAAGACGAAGGAGCATCTTTGGGCTTACTAATGAAGGCCATTTTGGTGATAATGAACTGGGATGGAAATAGTAGAATTTTCCAGTTTCCATGGAGGAAAACTTACTGATCAGTTATCAAAGTGATGATTATTCAGCGAAACAAGAGTAGCAGAAATATCTGGGAGTGGAAAAGTCTGCAGGGATTTTAGGTCTGTGCTACTACCCTCTCTTCCAAATTGTGCTGGAGCTTTTTCAAGACTATACTATATTTTGTATAATCTTCATCTGTTGTGGTTGTTTTGAATATGAACTTTAAATCAACTACTGTTGTTGGTTAAGGCAGAATATAGATACTGGCCTTTTTATTCATATTTAAATGAGATCAAGTATAGTCCAAGGTTGTTTAATTGAACATCACAGAGGCCCACTATTGTTTATTAACCCATGTGTTATCTTGATTAGTTACAGAGACAACTGTGTTGTAAAGGGCTAGGTTTTCTTCTTTTGGCTATGCACTTTATATTGTTGATGCAGGAATGCACAAACAAGGTCTTCTACATGTCTTAAAACACTGTTTGCCCAAGGGTTTTCATATTCCAGGTGGATCAGAAGTTCTTACAAGTGATTACATTTTAGCATTAAGCATCTGTGCTTTTAGTTGGTTTCTTGAACACTCAGATTTTTGTCTGTGTTCAGTTTACTATGATATTAGGTAACTGAGGATTTACCGGTATGTTTAAAAGGCACTTATATTCTCGTCAGCACCCTTGTGTTGCCTCTATCCCTGAATTTTCAGTCATGCATTAGGAGAGTTGATATGTTTGCTCAAGTTTTGAAGGCTACATTTACAGCCCTTTGAAACATAGATTACTTTGATCACTTCTAATCCGACAGGAAAAATTATGATGATCTAACATCTCTTCTGCATAACATATGGGTGTGAAAATGCTCGGAAGGTAATAGCAGAAAATGAAGCCGTTTGAGACATCTCATAATTAAAAAATTAAGAATATCTGATAGATATTTTTCTTTAATAGACATTTAACATGATGTGCATTGTGACATTCTTCGTACTAGAGCAAAGCAACCTTCAGTGAAGGTCTCTGGTGGTGTGACTTCAAATAAGAAAATTGCCCATTTTTAGCTCTCCTGTTGCTGGATCTGGGTATCATTTGCTGATTTGAAAACAGGTTTTCACTGCTGAGATGCTTACCCACTTATCAGTCAGCTCTAAAGAAATGTAACGGAATATTGTAGCTTAATATAATTCTGCAGCACAATCGAATATCTGTAGGAATCTACTGAACACATAGTCAGCAAATATTGGAACACTGAATCTAGGGTAGGTCCTATATTAGATTCTTGTCTAATCATGTGCACAAAAATGCTAAGTATCTTAGAACTGTGTGTGTGTAACCTTACTTGTAATAACCTTTCCTTGATCTGACAAAGGCATCACACCTTTTTTAACCTTACGTGCCAATTTGATCAAGACCATCTTGACTAGAACAGTAAGTTCCCCAACACTATGACTTTGTGGCCTGAATTAAGAGAACATTTATTGTAACCACCTCCATACAAAACAAAGAAAATGTAGCAAAACAGAGTAGAAATGTGGTTTGTTGTTTTAATGAACATGTCCCGCCAGCTCAGAAATTAACTTTTCAAAAGGACATGGGAAGGTGATTGATTTTCATGAATTAGTAAGCATTTATTAAGAAAACATCTTTATTTGTGAGCTAAGTATGTAACAAAATAATCCGTGTGCTCTGTACACTCTACAGAAAAGGAAGGAGAAAATGTTTGCAGAATGAATTGAGAAAGTTTGTGTGTCAGGAAATTTAGCAGTTGCAATATTCCTGTTCTTAATCTTTTAGTAGTCAGCATCTGCATTATACATATATGCTTAGTAATTCAGCTTAATTAGTTTGCAGAGAAGGATACAATGCATTAGATCATTAACTAAAATTAAGTATTTCAGGGACTTGCCCCAACTAACTTATATTTTTGCTGCTGTCAGCATAGAATCATTTTTGTAGATGGGTATGTAGAACACTTGTCAGATGTTCTCTAAAAGCCAAGAATGGAATGGTAGAATATGGGGCAGTAAAAAGCAAAACTGGTGGTTCGTATCAGTAGAAAGCAGCCTTGTTATGTTGCCTGCCTCTGGCTGTGGAGGTACAATGTTAGAATCTTCCCTGGTGACTCTTTTTGAAAACAATTGTAGCACAATATATGATGGAGACCAGGTTACTGGAGTTTCCATTCTGCTGGTGTAGTTACTTCAGGAAGAAGGGCTAGGAAGACAAAGAGGAAGGAGAATGTGTTTACATATCTGCAATCTAACACTACTACTTTTAACCTGAAAAGAAACTTTTATTTGAATCGAGTGTAATTAAGATTAGGATATACTAATTTAGTGCTTTAAAAAATAAACACAAACAACCAACTTGCCTTCCCTCAAATGCTCTGGGTTTTAATAAATGATGCTACTTTTACAACGAGTACACAGCAAAGCTCTTAGCTCTGTATACGTGATCTTCTATATGCTTGATTTTGGCCTTCCAGGATTTTATTTTGCTAACTACAATTTTACATTGTGAACTTCACATATAACATATGCATGTATTACATTTTCTGAATTTAATGCCTGACTGGAAGCTGTTATTACTTTTTGCCTCTACAATTGACTGTGAATTGCAGCATGGGCACTGTTGCTGGTATACAAGGAAAATTGCTTTACCTACACTTACTTTTGCTACATGGAGACAATTAAAAAAGAGTAACAGGAATTAATTTTTTCAAGTGTCTGATTAAACTGTATGTAAGCTCCTTTTCTTTTTGGAATTAAATACACTTTAATTTAGTCTAGTTTAATTATTTGAGTAAAGTAAAGTAAACCAAACTAGCTTAATTCAGCCATGGGTGTTTATAGGTAGCTTCAAATTACTCAGTTAAAGCTGGGCATTTATTTAATTTGATGAACTTTTCTGAATGTTCCTATGTAGCAAACTGGCTGTAAGAAAAACTTTTTTTGATAAACGTCTGCCTTAATGCACACTTTTTTGTAGTCTCACCCTATTCTGCTTTCAGTTGCATGCTTCATCCAGTAGTTTCATTGTTGTGATACATTTTATTTACAGCATTAAATATGACCTCCTCATAATCGTTCTTGTGAAATGTATTATTGGAAACCCATAAATGAATGGGCAGAATGCACAGGGCGATGCTATTTTTTTTTTCTATTCTAAAACAGAAAATCTTGCTAGTAAATGGACTCATTGCAACAAAATTTTCTTTCTTTAACTTGAACCATATTTCTTCAAAGGGATTCTCCAGCTCATGGTTGTGTTATCGTGAAGAACTGGGATTTAAATAAGGGTCTGCCTCTGTTTTTTGAGGCTTGTTGATAAGATCTCCTTTAACTATATTATTACAAGGAATTAGTTCTGTAAAATTGGTAGTTAATACATACTGAATTTTATTACAAAGAGAGACAAACAGGAAAAGTATATATGCAATTATTATAAGTATTTCAATTAATTTGCTGACATTCACAACTCAGAATAAAAATGATGCTGAGATGCTGCTTGTGTTCAGGGATAACTGTGCATTTAGCAAAGATTTTCTAAATCCTTCCACAGAACTTGTTGGATCAGAAGTGTAACGCTTGTTCTCTTTTTGTTTGGGTTTTTTTTTGTTTTTTTAGGATGATGAAGTGGTTCTGCAGTGTACTGCAACTGTTCAAAAGGAGCAACAGAAATTGTGTCTTGCTGCAGAAGGATTTGGCAACAGGCTTTGCTTTTTGGAATCCACATCAAATGCTAAGGTACTGCTGATTTACTGTTTTAATTGGCATGCATGAAGCAAGGATAGTTATAACATTGCTTGCTTTGATGTAATACACATAAGTCTTTCAAGGAGAATGGACAAATAAAATTTATCAATAATATAAGGAATATTTAATCCCTTTTCAAAGTTTGATTGTTCCTTTGTCATGGCCCTTTGACTGAACTCTGATGCTGTGCTTTTTGTTTTGGGTTCAGTTTAAAACTAGTTAGGTGCAGAAGTCCGTCTCAGTAATACTAGTTATTTTGCTTGTCCAAACTCAATTATAGAGAGCCACAGAGCAACTTTTGTGTACTGCACTTCAAAGACAAGTTTGATTACTCTGATTTTAACTCCGCAGGAAAGAGAGCAATCATTCTATTTGTGGTAAGTTTTTATTCTGGGGCATTTACATGAAGATGATTGTTACTTTAAGACCTAATTCCCTAACAGAGCATAGTGCAATATCAAAATTATCTCATCTAAACACTTTGTTATCTAAGTCTCCTCTAACTTTGCTACATATGCAGTAGATAGAGTAGTTTGAAAAAACTTTGCTATTTATTGCAAAGAAGGGGTTTTGTTTCACAATCACATATGCTCAAATGTTTTGAAGGCACAAATGAGGGCAGAACTGGTTTTGTGACCAAAGTAATGGATATACTTGGACATTTTATTCATAGAAAGGGAGGAATGTTGCTTAATGTATTTGTTTTTTCTTGAGTTAAAATATAAATATTTGATGAGAAATTATAATAAGGGTGAAGCATCTGGAAAGGCATCTAGAAAGATTTAGAACAAAAAATGATGGTTTTTTATCTTGCCAGCTTCCATAACATTACTTTGATTCTCTCTGATTCTTCACAGAGTAATGCTTCATTTTCTGTCTCATCATTTTGAATGTATTATTCATAATAATAAATTTTTCACTAGGATATTAATGATTCATTATAATAGCAGTGATCTTGGTGAATTAATTCTTGCCACTCTGTTTTAAGTGAATCTTTTTAACAATAAAAATGTGCTGGGATAGAAGTGGTTGTAGTGCTCATTGTCTGTGAGGCCAGAAAGATCTATTTAATGAAATTATTATCATTCAGTGAGTTTGGGTATTAAATCTACAGTCTCACCATGTAAAACTTCTGAACATTCTTGTCTTTAAGGAATACGGTGTAGGTTTCATATCAATTTTCTATGCTTGTTTGTTGATACTGCTTTTTCTCCTTGTTTTGTGAAGCAGTCTGTATTCTGTTCATTCTTCATGGGCTTGGGGCACAAAAACAAACAAAAGAAAACCCATGCAGATCCTCTGTGTTTCAATTTTTAAGGGCTGATGGTTTCCAGGATGAGCTCATTTGAAGTCATTTGTAGATATATAAGTACTGAGGGAGTAATAAAATTACCAAATCCTTAAAGCAAAGTGGACTATAAATAAAAACATTTTTCATCCTAATGTCTGTGTCCATAGAATGTTACTATTGCATTATATAGGGAAGAACATAGGAAATATTCAAAGAGGCATATGATAATTTGAAAAATGTTCCAACAGAGTTCTTGAGCCAGTTAAAAAATTTCCATGCATGTCTTGAAGACTAGTTTCCAATTTTAATGGGATTGTGGTGCACTTTAATGCAAACAGTAGTGTGGCACCTGAATTCCAGCCAGGTATCAAGGATGAGATGTAAAACCAAGCACCAGTAATAGGCCAAACTCAAGTATTAGATTTCAGTTATCATCCTGGACTCGCATTCTCAAAAATGTTTGTCTTTCAAGACCTGGGTCCTCATGATCTGGCTGATGTTCTGTTATCACAACTTCTTTGCATGCACTTTCCTGCCCTAGGATCACTAAATAATTCACACTACTAAAATAATGATCAAATTGAAGATACATATTGATAGAATAATTTGGGAACTGCTGACTCTTAATACTTATCCCATTACAGCAATAACACTGGAAGGCCCATAATGAAAATTGCTTAATGAATTTTATTTTCTTCTGTTCAAGTTTACAATACCAGTGTTTCTTTGGAGGTTCATACAGATTCCCTCTGCGTCAGAGGAAAACTTTTGAAAACATCATACTAATAAAAGATGAATAAATTAGCAAACACTTTAATAAGCATTATCATTTCATGTGTTCACATTTAAAAACTGTTTTCAAATTCCATTTTCTTCACTTGTTTTGATTTGCTTGTCAAATCACTTTACTGAGCAAAAATATCTTCTTTATTTCTTTATTTCTTTATTTTTCTTTATTCTGCAAATGGATTGTTCTTCTGTATATATTGTAAGGTGTTTAAATTTTAAATAAGGAATTAAAAAGTGTTTGGAGGTACACTGCAACTTGGTTTAGGCTTCAGTTTCGTTTCTTTTTAGCAAATACTGAGACATCTTTTGCTACTAAATTTGATATGGTACTCTTTCTGAGGAAAAAATTATCACAAAACGGCATTTTAATGGAATCAAATTTCAAAGTATATCAAAGGTATAACTCTGAGTTTGTGAATGTTTTTATGCATTGATTTGGTCATTCTTACAGGAAGGGAGTTGAGTTGGGGTTGTTCAGCCTCGAGAAGAGAAGGCTCCAGGCAGACCTTAAAACAGCCTCCCAGTACTTAATGAGGACTTTCAGAAAAGACAGAGAAGGACATTTTTATCAGGGGCTGTAGTGATAGGATGAGGGGTAATGTCTTTAAACTGAAGGAGAGTAGATTTAGATTAGCTATTAGGAAGCAAGTCTTTACTCTGAGAGTAGTGAGACTCTCTAACAGGTTGCCTAGAGAAGTTGTGGATGTCCTGTTCCTGGAAGTGTTTGAGGGCAAGTTGGATGGGGCTTTGAGCAAACTTGTCTAGTGGAAGGTGAGGGCTGGAACCCAGCCATGGCAGGGACGTTGGAACTAGATGATCTTTAAGGTCCCTTTCAACTCAAACCTTTCTATGAGTCTATATAGTCTAACAAGTGCTGAGTAAAGGGGAAAAACAATAACTCCCTGCTACACAAGTTATAGCACAGCATGGGAGGCTGTCGCCCATCTTTGCTGCCAGGGCACATTGTGGAGTCATGCCCACCTTGCTGCCCTCAGGCCCTTTTCTGCAAAGGTCACTCCCAGAGCTTTGACCCTGCGTCAGAGGGTACGGGGTCTTTGTATAGCAAATGCATTCTTGATTTGAAATTAATTACCTGAGCCAGTGGATTGGATTGCAGTTGGGAAGGACACACAGGTGGACTAGATTCTGTATGAATGATAGCAATAGCCTTGAACAAATCAGGCATGTGTCTTTTCTATTCTCTAGTTTTGGCTGATAATGGGACAAAAGCTATTTTGCCCTTTGCTATCTTTATTTTATTGTAACTTGGTGTTGTGGTTTAACCCCAGCTGTCAACCAAGCCCCACGCAGCCACTTGCTCACTCCCCTTGTGTTTGGATGCTGAAGAGAATCGGAAGAGCAAAAGTGAGAAAAACCATGGCTTGAGATAAAGACAGTTTAATATGTAAAGCAAAAGCCAGGTGTTTAGGCAAAGTAAAACAATGAGCAGGCAGGTGTTCAACCATCCCCAAGAAAACAAAGCCGCTTCATGTGTCATGGTGATTTGTGAAGACAAACGCTGTCACTCTGAACACCCCCTGCTTCCTTCTTCATCCTTCATGCTTTATACACTGAGCATGTCATCATATGGTATGAAATATCCCCTGGATCAGCCCTCCTGGCTGTGTCCCCTCACAACTCCTTATGCACCCCCAGCCTACTCACCGGTGTAGTGGGTTAAGGAACAGCAACGGTCTTGACTTAGTGCAAGGCTGCAAATTGCTCAAATTGGTCCCATATCTTGAAGAGCAAAATAATAAATTAAAAAGATGTCAGGTCTTTACACATAAAATTATATGTAATTTTATTAATAGAAGCCAGTTCTGAGTATAAAACAATTAAGCTTGACAAGATAAACGCATGACTACCTCATCTATAGAGGTGTAGTAGCTTAAGTGAAAAATAATTATATTTCAATCTCTACCAAGTTCAAAGCAAGTCTGTCTAAAAATAGATCTTGTTCTCTGGATAGGTTGCATGTTTCAAATGTATAAAAATATCAGATATATAAGTCATCAAAATTTTTTAACATTGAAAAAGTGGCAACAGCAAAAATAACAAAACCCAAGGAAAACATGCTGAAGACAAAATTTAAAATGCTTACTTTTCTTATCTCATGCAATTATTTCTTCAGCAGGTTTTGTCAAATCTGTAACATAAATTTTAATTTCTTAAGTAAGAAGCAGAAAATAAGGGATGGCTGTCAGAAAAAAAACCCAAAACACCTCACTGTTGTGGTTTAACCCCAGGCAGCAACCAAGCCCCATGCAGCCACTTGCCCGCTCCCCCACCAGTAGGATCAGGGAGAGAAACAGAAGGATAAAAGCTAGGAAACTCTTGGATTGACATAAAGACAGTTTAATAGGGAAAGCAAAAGCCATGCACACAAGCAGAGTAAACCAAGGAATTAATTCACTGCATCCCATGGGCAGGCAGGTGTTCAGCCATCCCCAGGAAAGCAGGGCCCCATCACACATAACAGTGACTTGGGAAGACAAATGCCATCGCTCCAGATGTTCTTCCTCTTCCTCCTTCTTCCTCCCACTTTATATATTATGAAAAACATATGAGAGCCCTAACCAGCACACTTGTAAACTTCCTTTTTGACAACTGTCCATAGGTAATTTTGTTTCATCAGTGTTTCCTGTACTTTTAAATCTATTCCTTGTGTGGAAGACTGTTTCTTCTATTAAAAAAAATTATCATTAGTTAACTTATCTCAGTGACTAGTGAAATCTATTTCTGTACATTTGGAAATTAAGATTGTTGCCTTTCATGTATAAACAGATGGTTAGTATGGGGAAGTTCATTCATTAAAAGATTATGTTGTCTGCTATTGAAGTGATTTTTCTTTAGGTCTAAATAATGCATGGACTTTTGAAAATCAAACAAGCTGGAGCTGTGTTTTAACAGCTCCTGAAAACTATTCCTGTCCATGGTGCAGAATGAAAAATACTCAACTCTGGGCTAGTCACAAATGTGGTGTTGATCCCTTGTGAACCACTGCATAGCAGAACACTGAAAGTTCAGGTACTCTTTTCTAAATGACACAAGGTTTTGGTTTCTTTTTCTGTTTTTATGGCAGGTGGTAAACTCACATACTTTAGTTTCAGGATGCTCTGAATTATAGAAGAACTGCTTTACATCACTTAAAAGGAGTGACAAAAACTATGTGTTTTGGGGTTTTCTTCCCCTCTTGAGGTTTCCGTAATTTGGACTTTAGAGAGAGGTGTGTAACATAGTGAGGATTTTTTAAGATCTGAAAAGCCTCCCAAGTTGGTTTTTTTTTTCCCTTCAACTTTTTCAAGAAGGCAGTACAATGTCTGATCCTATGGTTTGAAATTTTTATGTGAGTTACAGTGCTGAAAGCACAGTCCAAAAAAAATACCCTTCATCATTTGTAAAGTGAGGAGGGACTTCACACGAAAGTAAGACTTTGATAACTTATTTTCCATTTTTACTTCTGAAGAGTCACTCCTCCTGTGGCAGGGCAGAAGGATTCCTCAGATTTGGTGCTGGACTGATGTAGGCCAGTTGGCTGGTACTTTTGACTCCATCACCCAGAATATGTCAGTGATGTTCTGTCCTTTGTTGCTCCCCAGATGCTACTGTTGTGTAACGGGATAGAAAATAAAGTTTGATGATAAGACTTACCTGCTGTTTCTTGTGCTAACAAATAACAATTTTTTGATTTTTTTTTTTCCTTTGCCCTTTTTTTGGTCTATTTTCAGCAAGTAGATGAATCAGCAGGAGCTGGAGAGGTGGTTGTGCTTGAAGGAAAGAGGAGAATGTGGGAAGTGAGACTAGGCAAGGTTGAACATCTGGCACAGACAAGGCTACATGAAAGAATGATTTGCTAGTACTTATGCAAGCAGTTTCTATGTCAGCAGTCAAATTCTGTATGGGTGTGTCTGGAGAAGGGTGTCATCCTGAATGGTGGGACACAGGCCTGAACTCCTGTGCCCTGATTGCCTCTGGGAGAAAATCTTTTCTCCATTTGTCTTCCAGAGTTTAAGATCTGAAGGCAGGGGTTGCCTTCCTTTTTTGTCTTTTTTCAGCAAACACTTGAGCATATTCTCAGTGGCCAAGGCCAATAATCTGTCTCCAGAGAAACTGAGTCTGAAACTCTGACAGCTGAGAAATAATTCCTGTGCTGTGCAGTTTTTGATTGTGTAAATCCAAATATATAGAAAAAGCACATGACGTCCATAAATGTATAGATGAAAGTAGATGCCTTTTGAGCAGTTACTGACATAATGAAATACTGAGTTTTTTAAAATTTGATTTACACTGACAGATCAAATCAGTGTTGCTTGTTTGTGTTTACATTGGCTCATTCTGTGAATTTGCCATATAGTAAGGTGGTTGTTTGCTTGGACGTTTTTTTGATATTGTGGTTCATTTTGGTGCTTGTGTTTCCATTTTATTAATCTAAAAAAGTCAAAAAAGTCTGTCAGGGCTTGGGCAAGGCTTTGTAACTGCACCTCCAAGCCCATTTTAATTGCTTTTGTGTCAGGTTGCCAAAATGAATATTCCCATTTAATGGCAAAGATGGCACTTAATCTTATGTAATCTAATGTTCAGAGTACTCCATTTAGCAGACTTTCACTAAGATTGTTGATTTTAATAATTTAAATTAAGAGTTGCTAACAAATACATGCATAATTACACATTATTTGCCCTTCTTTACATACCTAATTTAGACACAGGTAGATGAAGTCTTCATAGGTGTCGATCAGACAGGATTTTGTTCAGTAAGTCATTCTTTCCCATGAAAATGCTCTGTAGAAGCAATGTAAATAAGAACAGTTTCACAATATTTGTATGTAGTTTTAAGCAACATATAATTTACATAACTGTAAATATTATCTTTATTATTTATGTGTATCCAATTAAATTTTTACTTCTTTTAAATATTGTATAAATTTTGAGACTAAATGTAGATGTGTATCTTTATTCATCAGACCTGACTGTGATCCTTGTACTTAGTCCCAGAAACCAACAGAATTATTTCTTGAAAAGGAAAGTGAATAATTTAAAATGAATGTGAAACATTCGGACTATGAAAAACACTTTGTCAGATTTCCATGGATATACAGTAGCAACACATATGAGTTGAAAATTGTGCGCATTATTACTAGGCATAACAATAAAATTTAGCATATTTGTACTGTCACCTGTAACTCAGGTAGTTTTTAAAAAGGAAACAATTGTGTGATATCACGCAAGCCATCACAGACTGAATAGTGTAATTATATTGCATCCAATCTATGATACCTTATTATTCTCATTGTCTGCATAGTAGCTCCCGTTGAAGCGGATATTTGGAATTTTAAATTTACACAGGAATGGATTATTTCTGATCTTACAGAAATATTTTTCATCAAATATAGTATTGCCAGAAATATACATTGAGTTTTATCATAATAAAGGATTAATTACTACCAAAAAGGAATTAAAAGATCTTCCTATCTTCAAAATGTACCTTCATGAATAGGAGTTTCTTTTTCAATCACACTCACTTATTTAATATTTTTTAATATTGCTAGGGCAGTTCTCTTTTATTGGGGATAACTCTGCATGCTTAATATTAGTTATTTAGAACCCATAGGCTTTTGTATTACTTACTTGGGAGTTTTTTGTCAAAATGTATTTTAGAAATATTTAAGGCTGTCATCTGTAAAGCACCTGGTAAAAGCCTCCAGAGGAAAGTTCTAAATTCCTAAATCTGCTGGTAGAGTTCATGACATGTAATCTGAAAAGGTAGCAACAAAAGCTGAAAGAGGGAATCAAAACAGTTTTGGAGATATGGTTAGTTGATGATAGTACTCCAAGTGATGGCACTGAATAAAAGGGTAGTACATATGATATCTATGCATGCGTTATGTCTGTTATCAACTAACAAATGCAAGACAAACTTTGAAATGCTTTTTTTCTTTTTAATATTAACGGTGGGTTTCATACTGTTAGTGACATAGGCTATCCATTCAACAAACTTAACCCAAAGCTGTATAATTTATGTAATTTAACAAACAAAACATGACTTGTAATTTCTCCAGTCAAATATGTAGTTTGCAACTTTTTTCATTATCTAAATGAATGTTAAAAAACCCCAACTGAACAAACCTTAAATGTTTACAAAACCACCTGTGATGGTATCTGGTGGTTATTTGTTTGTGTGGTTTGGGGTTTTTTTGGGATTTTTTTTTGTTTTGTTTATTTTGTTTGGTAGTGAAACAGATGTAGGAATTCTACTTCTGGTCTAAAATAAGTGAAAATAACCTGAAAAATCCCATTACATCCATTTTCCTTTATATATCCCCAGTAACAGTTTAGGCCTCTCATTATTTAAAGATTAAAAGGTAAAAAGAAGCAAATATTGTGCTGGAAAATCTTGTCTGAGATACGGCTGTGACGCAAACACCGTGATTGAAGAAGGTCAGATAGGTGGTGTACAACCCTGTAATTGGTTTGTGAGTTTTCTAGGGCTTCTAAAAACCTATCAGTTTGCTTTGATTTAGCTTCCGACTCCTAATCGTTTTAGTACTGTTCCTATTATAAAGGAAAGTTACAATAATTGCTCGATGGATTTGTCTACATGCATTTTGAACATTCTGTTCAAAGCCGTGCCCTTACCCAAATGCATAGTTGATGGGTTTTGATGGTTGGGTTTGTCTTTTTCTCCATTTAGTATACAAGTCTTGGGACTCTAATTATCTTGGGACTAGGTGTTAAGAAGCGCAAACAGATTATTTGCCTTCCCCAAATGCGCTAAAATACCATGAGAAAGTTCTTGAAAGATAAATAAAGTGATTCATATGGCAAAGGCATAATATTTTGAGGTAGGAGTTCTTACTTGCTGTGAATTTGTGTCTGATGAAAGGTACAACTGCTAGCTGTTCAGTGCAAGCACAGCCCCGGCAGCTTCAGGCTTGCTGCCTTCCCCTGGGAAACTGAACATCACAAGGTTACGTGGTGGCATATTGTGCCAAGTCCCCTAAAGCTCAGCATTTCAAATATTTTCTCTGACAGGTTTATGGTAGAATGTACTTCATTAGCAAACGCAGAGTAGTTACAAAGCAGTTGTTCGAATTTTAATTAGACTGATACGTAGCTGCACATCTGAAAACCTGAAAAAAACAGATTAATAGATCTGTGTTCCAAGCTAAGGACACATGAAAATGTGTTATTTTAGGCTTTAAATGAGCATTTATCTAAAATAGCCGTTTCACATTAGCCTCGTAGCCCTGCTTAGCACTTAAGTCATGGTATTATTACTTTGTATTCAGTATTTTTAAGGACTTTTGGGCTAAATCTGGCTCAACAGACTCCTGTGAATAATCCTAGCCCAATGGGCTCTCAGAAATTAGGACAAAGAAATGTGGCCTATTAACGAGTGTGTTGGTTTGAGGTATATAATATCAGTCATGTCTGAAACAGAACTAAAACGAGTATCAGACACTTTTTGTTGCTGTTGTTCATTTCTTAAGACTTTTTGAAACTTAGGCTTTTTAGGTGGTGATTTTCAAGATTTTAGGCTTTTCCTCCTGGTTACTTCCCCAAGAAAAAGATGGAAGAAGATCTATGCTTTTGTAACAACCAAGGGAATGCTCTAACTCACTATCATAACAGGAGTATTTGCAACATGAAATTGAAGGTCTTAGTTTATAAATATTCTGGATTGGAAGAGGGAAGTTGGGCAAGTGGAAGTAGTTTGGAGGTTGAAGATTTATGCTTTGTGTCCCTGTGTTTGAAACCCAAATGCAAGTTGTTTTAGTAACTTTCCCAATGCTGACTGGTGGGTTACTGAATATGAATGCAAGAAGAACTTCTGGTTTCACAAACAAAAGAACAGTTGCTTTATTTTGCATTAAAAAATCAGAGACCAGACTGTAAAAAAAGTGATTATGCTTTTAAAGAGTGTTCATAAATGCAGAAGGTCAGAGTTCAGGCTGTTTTTCCTGGGAATTTATCTTTGAATAGTTGCTGGAAGTTTGATGTTTGTTTGAAAACCTGGAGATAAGAGTGATGGATATGCAGATGATACATAAACCACATTGACATGTCTAGTCTGTTTTCCTTACTGAACCAGCATGTCTTTAATATCTGGAGGACGAGAACAATATACTGTTTCCCACAGTATAATTAGCATCTTAAGATGTCCTCCCTATCTGTCATTTTTGGCTTGGCCTGTTCAAATACCATTTATAAGCCAAAAGGAGTTTTATGATTCTCCGTGCCTCAGTGCAAGGCTCTTTTAGAGCAGTGACTGTGTGCAGTCCACTTTTGTGCTGCCTGCAACCTGCTAATTGGGAAGCTGTGTGAGCTGGAAGAAGTTGAAGCTCAGGTTTTGCTTAATGGAGTGTGGGATAGTTTTTCTTTTATTTTACAAAGTGATATTCTTGTAAATATAATGACTCCCTGTGAATAATGCTAATTGATGTTTTTGAGCTTTAACTCCTTAGAAGGTCTCTTTTTCTCCCCTACTGGATATAAAGAATATATTTAGGAATAGAAAGCTTGTTCCATCTTCCAGGTATTTGTACTCTTGTCTTGGCATATTTACAAAGATACCATCCACAAAAATGCTGCCTTTTCATGAGAACTGAATTTTTACATGCTATTAAAAAAGAACAGACAATCAATGTCACTAGGCTGATTTTAAAAGACTGATGCAGTCGTCCCCTAGCAATCCTGCAAACTCTACTTCCATCCCACATCTAAACATCTTTTAATAGTAACAGGGAGTTATGAATTTCAGGTTTTCTTAGTGTTTCTCTGAGTACTTACCAGTTATAATTGAACAGTACATTTTTTACAGCTGGTGATAAGGTAATAAGTGTGGGACATGTGAATAAAAATCAACACCCATTATTCAAATGGCTTTAGATAATATAGGATAAATTAGTTTAGATAGTTTAGGATCCTTGAAATGGCCGAGGTGGGTATTGATTAGTAAAAGGAACAGCAGGGACAAGTTATTTCTGTATGAAGGACAATGGAAACATCTGCAACATTTTGAGGTTCCATAAGAGAAAAAGAAACAGGACTCGTGCAGGACTTTCATGACGTTTGACAGAGATCCCAGAAAGCAAACCTATATTCTGCCCAGTGCAATATGAAATATGAACACACTTGCCAAGAAACCATTTCAGTGTCCATTATTCAATAAATTGGAAAGTCCAGTAATACAGAAGCTGAGTAAGTATTAGCCAATACAAAAGGTCCATAGAAATGAAGTCCAGTTGCAATGAGGTCTTATTTTTAAATAAGAAACGTGCCTAGTGTGATTAGCTGTCATAAGAATAAAGCTTTATAAGCTTTGAGTGCCATATTTGATATTTGATTTACTCAGCAGTACACTAACAATTAATTAAGCCTCTTTGGGCTGATACAGTTGCAAGAATGTGTAGAGATCAATGACTAGAAAAGTCTTTGTTAAAATGGCAAAAGAATTCCTTCTCCTTGTGCATGTTTCTGGCTAGTTTATTATGAAGGATATCTGTAGCTATAGTTTCCATTGGAGCTTTGATTTTCACATATACTGAACTGTCTGCATAATTCTTGCTGAAATTGTTTTATTTCTGTAGAGAACATGAATTCCTTAGGAGAATGAATTAAAAAGAGTTGTGGTTATTTTGAAAAACTTACAAGTATATGGATTTTTTTTGATTGTTTCTTTTTTAGAAAATAAACCAAGATCAAAGACATTCGAAAAGTTATGTTAAATCCATAGCATAGACGTGCACCTTAGTAGAGGAATGGAGTATCTTTGCTTGGCTAGGTGAAAGTTGAGATATCGGTAAAATAAAATTAAAGCCATCTAGAAAGTAATATGTGGTTGTGCATAATAGGTCTCTGCAAAGGTTCATAATTATTATCTTACGTGATGTCAGAACATGAAATTTTAGAAAGAAAGAACTTGACTATGGCAAAGGAAGAAACTCCAGATTGGTGAATGATCTAAATGAATGTGATAGTCTCATGTAGTAGTGATATCTGTGAACTTACCGTTATACTCCCTCCTTGATCTATTCAAGAGTAACAGGAAAAGAGTAAAAGTTAAGAGAGTTTTCCAGGTCCTTGAGACTGTCTTTACTGTCTCTGAATTTTTAAGCTTCTTGCTTTATTGCCTCTTGCTTAATTCACTTCTGAGGCAGGTGGGAAATGGGTGTGGGTATTTCTGTCTAGACAGTATTTTGTGGCAGCTTTTTTCTGGTGTGTTACCGAATGATAAGCAGAGAGTCCTTTAAAGCAGCAGTTGGTTGTTTCTTAACAGGTTAGTAACAATATTTCAGCACATTAGACCAAAACAGAAAATATTTAAATCTTTAAGAAGCTGAAAAAAAACCCACTAATTACTCTTCCAATTATTCTTTTTGATTTTGTACTTAATAGAGGTGCGTAGCCAAGTAAGTGTTTATTTTTTACATCATGCAATGGATATTCAAATGTAGTGCCATGCATAGGCAAGCAGGGGCTTTATATATTTTACATGTTTAAAGATAAACCGTAACTTCTGAGTATTTATGGTGAGCTTTTTTTTTTAAGCAGATATTTATGCTTGAAAGTATTATTGCACTTTCTATCAGCAGTGGAACTCTGACAGTTCCTTGGAAAATTTCCTGGCAGACAGTTCTTGCTCTTAGGACTCTTAAAACCTTTCTGTCCCTGACCCAAATACTTGCTAGCGTTTCTCTAAGACAAGAATTTTATTATTAAAAATACATTTTTTTGACTGAACAACTTTCAATATACCATTGTAACTGATTTGCTTTACATTACAGAGGTAAATGTATGTACCTTTTAAAATAGTGTATTTTTTGATATAATTTTAAATCAAGTAAATCAGATGAAATAGTCTGGAGTGCAAAATAATTTGACGATCATAACATCCATCTGGAGTCAGAATGGACTTACTACCTTTAAAGAATATAATAACTGGGACAAAATAAATTAAAGAACTGAGATATGGTATAATATTAATCTACATAAAGTGGCTTTATAATATATTATTGTTTTGCCAGCCAGAAGGGACTGGCACACTTAAATTTCAATAAAACATGTTTAGCTTCTGCTAAGATGGTGGGATAGATTGAAAATTCTGTGGGTGGTTGCATTTAATTTGTTTTGAATAATTTTTTAAAATTGAATTAAGCACATGAATGAGTAGTGACTCAAAGCAGAGGTATGCATTATTCATTTTAGCTATAAAAACTGATTTACTTTACATAGGTGTAAAGAAAATATTGACTGTTAATATGCAATTTAGTACTGCAAGTGCCTAAGTGCATTGTTGCATCTTGCCACAAAGGATTTGGATAGTTATGTATGCTTTGTTACTTTTAAACTCTGTTGCCCAGGAGAGAGCTGATGATGCATCTCCTTTCCTTTGTTTAAGGACAAATCAGAGGTGACTCAGCATAAATTTCCAGTCCTCCATTCCAGCAATATTGGATAGGCACTGATTTTCCTAGTTACACAGGCTGAATACTAATTTCAGCAACATAAAATGGAAAAGGTAATTGTTGAAAACTTAAAATCCTAAAAGGTTAAAATTTGGTGTCCATTATGTTTTATAATTGATAGTTTACGAGATAAATAAGCAGGTTTTGCTTCTCTTAGACATATTGTTTCATGTTTGCTGCAAAGTAGATGAATTACTTATAAGAGTTGGTGTTCTGGAAGTTGGTAATTATGTTTATTTGGATGTAATTTTTACATGCTATAATTCTACTGTGAAGATTTCAGCTATGGGATAAATTTAACAATAAGAGAATCTCGGCACATAAGGGTCTATTGATTATTATGCAGAGGTAAGATTTCCACTGACACAGGTCAGGCCATGTCATTATTACAGCCACAAAATATGTGCACATTTGCCCTATTTGTTTGATCCTGAAAAGTTATAGGATTCCTACTTTTAAATATGATTGTTGTAATGTGCATGGCTTATATCAAATCTGGTCAGAGACTAGGAAGATTTTCCTCTTGGGGGTCTGCTATGCTTTTCAGAAAGGGGCAAAATAGTGTTTTATAAAGGTCATCTTTCTGATGCTGGAAGAATCAAAGGATAGCCGCTTCCTTCCAGGTTCTAAAGCAATAGTACCCACCGAACTGATAATATCCTAGATTTTTCCAAATACAACATAATCTCTAAGAATAAAAGGGAAAGTTAAAGTTTTGGATAATACATGTAAGATTAGCATAATAAGATAGAGTTTGCAGGATCAATATGAAGTTAAACAAACCATGTTTTCTTAATTTGGATGCGTGCCCAGAACCTCTGTAGCATTGTTGATCCTATAAGACTTTTTTATTTTATTAATGAGCATGGGATTTTCCTAATTACCTTAAAAATTAACACATTTACACTGCATTAGGGTGGCACACAATTAGCTAATGTTCATCTGAGCTTCTGGCTATGGCAGCATATATTGCAGTGGGTGTTGAGTTGACTGAGTTTATCCGGTCATGCTGTAAAGTGGTTGTATGGCTCCTTATGCAATATCACTTTTATCTGTTGCTAAGAGTTTTAAATTTTCAGAGAACAGATAAAAGGGAAACAGCTCTCAGTAACGTAGATATGTTGGACTTATGTGTAGTTACAAAGGAGACTAGACGGGAGAGATGGAGGATAAGAGAAAAAAGCCTCTTTACTTGTCCATTTTAGAGGTGGGATGTCTGAGACCCTTAAAGAAGGTAAACACCGTACCAGGAATTACAACTTCCAAGCAATTAAGACAGTCTGCTCTGTTAATAATGGCCTCAGGACTTTTGACAGCTCTCAGGATCAAAGCTATTTCCAAAGATCAAAAGCTGAAAAATTGTGAGATGAAACTCTTGACACTGTTTTCAGTGTAAAGGGAAATACCGTAATTGTACTTAAGTAACATCAGCCTAAGTAGAAATAGTTTTCTTAGGGATCTTTAAAAGAGATTGTAAGAGGAAAAAAATCCCAAGAAGCGGTGTCCTTCTGAATGTTGTTATACCTTCAAGTTTGTACAGCCTAAGCTTCAGGCGCACACAATTTTCTTTGCCAATGAGCTCTGTTCCATGGTGACCAGCAGATGACATTCACTATCTGAAAATGAGTAGGGAAGGATTTTGGTATTTACTGTTGTGTAAACTCTTATGGAGATAAAAACTAGTAACTCCTTTTAATCGGACAAAAACATCTACTCATACTTTAGATGAGTGTTTCATATATCAATAGAAAGTATGCTCAGTGTAGTAAGATTTTTTTCGCTGCTGGGTTTATCAAATGTAATGCTTCATTTATGAGAGAATTCTCCACTTGGAAATCTGGACAAGATGGTGACACTTTTAATGTGTGACCACAGGAGAATATTTTTTAAAAAATTAAAACAATTGATTCTTTAGATTAACAGGGAGATCAGCATGTAGAGACATAGGCAACTAACATGATTCAAGAGAACCACTGAGGACAAGGAGCTGTCTTGTGTTCTAGGATTTGAAAATGAATCACTTGCAATGTGTTTGGGTCTGACCTCAGTTCCACCACTAGCTGTTTTCCCCTGTGTTTGTCTCCTTTATCCTTCTTTTTTTCTTCTTTTTTTTTTTTCCTTTTTTTTTTTTTTTTTGGTGGACACTGTTCTCATTTTATCCTCCTGATATTCCCATGAGTTTTTAATTTTTATCCCCTGAAACAGTTGTCTTGTGAAAAAGGACTCTTTAGAGCTTTCAATTGTTAACAAGAAACTTTTCACTGTGTGAAAAACAATGTATTTCAGGAAGAAGAACTTGACCAGATTTTTAAAGATTTCCTAGAAAAAGTGAAAAGCATGTTTGTGACAAAAATCCACTCTCTTGTCAAGCTGCTCTTCCTAAAACATGAGGGCATTACAGTTTTTAGATAGAGTAACCTAAAAAGTTTTAATGTTGAGAACTTCTCTTCTTTTGAGGGAAACAACCGTTTTGGACAGAATGTCCTATAAAAGCCTGATACAGAAAGTGATAATTTCAGACTGAAATAGTCATAAGCAACTGGTAGCAAACCTTTTGTAGGAGGTGGCCAGGCAACCTTCACAGTCTGCTGATGGTGAACACATGGGAGCTTGGCACTGTTACTGGTGGAGTGCTATAGAGAGGACAGTGTTACTTGACACCGTCCTTTCTATAGAACTGAAACTGTAAGCCTCATAATTAATTCTCTGTCTTTTCTACTTTGGGATTTGATGACTATGGTTTATTCTATTTGGCTGATGGGACTGGTCGTCAGACCCATATATTTCTCTACTGGGTCCCTTGTTTTGATGACAAGCATGAAAACATACAAAGCTGTGCCTTCTATATAGAGTCCTACAAATGGATCTTTTTACTTGGTAATATTGAGTGTGTTATATCACTGTCACCGGACAGAATCTCATTTAAATAGAAAGGACGGCCAGAAAGATGGAGATGTATAAATTTAAAAGTAACTTGAAAACATCTGATGGGTTCAGTTTCCTTCAGGCTACTCCCACAAATAGCACTACAGATGTTTTGCTTAAATTCTGTACTAAAATTAATTTTCTGAGTTGTCCTCCTTGGATTCTCAAAGTTAGGCATCTAGTAAATGAGCTACTGTTAAAAAAAGTTATGAACACCCACATCTCATTTTTTGACAATGATGCAAATGATAGATGCTTTGTAAATCAGGCTACTTAATTAGGTGATTTTTTTAAGCATTGCTGTGTGAATATTTAGTATACAGCTAGAAATCAAATACCTTCAAGACCATTTCATTGGGAATCTGGTTAGAAGAGACATAAACCCACTCCCCTGAGCCTAGGAAAATAACTAAGAAGCTTGCAAATAACTAGGAAGAAAAATAAAGCCGAGGTAAGGCCGCTTATTCTTAGAGACAGAATTCTGTTTGCTGATGTAATTTATTATTCTTCAGTCTTGTATTAATATTTATGAGAGGCAGAAGTTCAGTTTACATTCACAAGACTATATGCCACATATTATTTGAGCAGGTCATACTGTGGCTTGTTAGCACTGTGGACCATCAGAGTCACAACAGTGGGACTGAGTTTTGCATCTCAGTCTCTTGCTTTCACTGGAGTGTGGTATGCTTGGAAATAGTAATTCACTAAACACTGAAATAGAGTGTAATTAATACATTCAGTATCCATGATTCAGTTGTGGGTTGGAATACAGCTAGGGATATTTTTAAATCGTGTTTCCAAAGCTTTTCTCAAAACACCTTTTTAATAAAGGGTATGATTATCTAATTTGCGAATCTGCCTCCCACAGAGTAAAGCATAATTTACTATGCAAATATTACTACAGAAAACTAGTGTACACAGTAAAAGTAGTTTAAAATGATGGGAAGAAATAAAGAATTCACCAATTTTCTAAATAATCCAGTAATTCAGTAACAGATATGCTTTAAAAACACAGATGACTGTTACATTATTTTAACTTGTCTATTTTTGCTGATTGGGCTATTACAAACAATGAAAGAATAGAAAAAGTTAGTAGGTATGTATTATTCTTTGCCTAGCAGAAATGACTTTCCTTTTAAAATTTAATATAGAATTTCTAGTTTGTTTGTGTAATAACTTTTTTTAAATCAAGCTACTTGCATATGAGTAATTATGACTGAGTAGAAGAACAAGAACTGGCAGCCAAAATCAGTAATGCTTTAAACTATGAGAAATACTGAAACTACTAAGTTTTACTTTTTCAAGTCACTGGGTATATTTTATGTTCAAATCCATTAAAATATAATTGATTTTGCAAATGTGTAAAAAATAAACTGAAGAGAAAGTGTTTTGAATACTTCCATTGCTTATCAGAATTTTCTACTGATTTTTTGAAGTGATGCAGATTCCCTGTACTGTCCAAGGACCTCCTTATATACTCTGTCACAAAACAAAGGAAAAAAACCTTTTCGGAACTAATTTTCTGTGCATTCTTTTAGAAAGTTACTGCAGCAAAGCTAAATACAATGAAAACTGGTGGAAAAGAAGATTGAAGATTGCCAATATGGTTATTTATATCCACTGAGTAATCTGCTTTTGAGCATTGAGCAGTTTTTGGGGTTATAGATTGTGTTCTGTTCTCAAAACAGAGATGTGTTGTTAGCATTAAACTGTTGAAAATTTCCTGGTAGTTTTGGTATTTATTCAAAGTGCACTGGTGGGTGGTTGTTAGACATGTAGCAAATATTTTCTTTAAAATTATTTATTATTTAATGATGTGCTCATAGTCTAGCAAAGCAGTCACTAAAAATCCTGCCTACACATTTCACCTGTCCTCAAGAATTTGATATTGAGAACTAGTTGCTACAGATTTTCCTTATGGACCTTTTCATAGGCAGTTACTTTCCAGACTGGGTACCAAAGTCTACTGTGTAATTCGTATGAAGATAGCTTTCAATAGGGAATGTTAGGCTGCCAGTATAACACAGAATACCTTTATTTTGTATTCCGTCCTCTGTCTCTATGTGAGATAATATGAGAGATAAGGTAGATTAATCAGAGATCTGGCAAAGACTCTGTTTTTCCTTCCTCTTTTTTGTGCTTTGAAGAGATGGGAAATGCACTGTGAATAATGTTTGGCATATTTAAATGAGGGTTTAAAAACTACCTGGAATTATTGTTTTATGGAGAGGGCTATTCAAAATAGGAACTTTCAGTCTGCCTCTGTATGCCAGCCTGAAGCCTCATCCTTTAAATCCAGAGCTCTAAAAGCATCAGCACTGAAATGGAGCGTATAGGGGTGAGCAGAGCTGTAAGTGAGCGAAATATATTGTCAGCTCTGCATCTGTCCCATGTTTATCCATGCTTTGATTGTTGTACACGGCGTGATTGATGCAGGCATGCCTGTTGGATCTTCAGTAGAGCAGATCTGGGTGAGGAACTGCCAGAGAGGAAGGTCCAACTCACATGCTTACTACAGGCATCAGTAGCTGCATCTTTCTTGAGCTCTTAGGGGAAACACAGTGCTCTCTGATAGCCACTGAGTGTCTAGGCATACATGCAACAGAGATGAGGTGGGATAATGTGCTCTCTCTTTTGACTCATGAAAAAGAAACTGGCTTTACTATTTGGCTAGACTGTAAGAAGACAATACCTCTTCCACTTAATTAAAGCAAAATGGTCTCATATAGTTCTTGTTTATTACTCTCTGGCAGCAACAAGTGTGCCTTACTCCCCTGTGAAAATAGCTGAAGAATGTTCATTGAGAATAGCTGAAAAATGTTCAGTTTAAATGGGAAGGAAAGAAAATGCTCCTGGCTGTCCTGAACCTAAAGTAGAATGAAATGGATGAAGGGGCGTCCTTGCTATGTTAGCTTGATCAGTTGTGAAATGATGCAGGATTTTCTGTATTTGAAAGTGTATAACCTATAGGGTAGGTTCAGTTGTAAAAAAATTGATAGGTCCAAAATTGTACGTGTGAGACAATCTGCCAGCAAAAATCCTGCTTAGGTAACAGTAATGACAGTGGGAATATTATTATGGAGACTTTGTTTGCTTATAGGTGCTTGCTTACAACCAGATACAGAAAATGTAGCCTTGGCTCACTTTTTGAACACAGTGTACAGAGCATCTTTTCCTATTTTGTTCATACTCTTGTTTGTCAGTCATTCAGTCTTCACTGGGGAGAACTGAGGGTGAGCTGGACTGTTAGGCAGTTTGTTTCTGTAAGACTTTCTAGAATGGAAAATTGTCCTCACATTTACTGAGTAGAAGCAACACCTTGCAACGTGCAGCCTTTGTAAAATAAAGGCTTATGATAGTACTTACATTACACGGATGTTTTGAAGAGAATCTAATTAGTTATCTTTTGGCCTAGTACTAGCATGAAAAGGACTGTTGTATTGTCTGAGTAGCTACAAAAAAAATAACGGTAACAAGAACGCTGTTCAGTAAGTAGAGGCCTAATTTTGAAAGACTTGGATTAAAAATATGTCATGCCTAAGTATCGTTGCATAAGTCATTCAAAACCATGCAAAAGAGGATGCTATTTAATCCTTTTTCATTTGGGCAAAACTTAAATTTAAAATACAATTTTGTGTTAATTTTACTGAAATATAGGTAGTGGAAGATAATGAAAGATTTGTTATGTATTAAAAAACCCTGAATGACTGTACTTATTAGGGATGAACAGCAATTTAATAAGCTGTTAAGGGTATGAGGTATTCTGAGTAAACTAACTTTTGAAAAAAAAAGTGTGAATGAAATGGTTTTCCAATTACCTTTTGCAATTTGGCCTTAGAAGAGGTCTCTTCACATTGTGCACAGTTTGAGTAAATGTGCAATTTTATATCTTTAGTAGCAAAAGCATTCATAGTGTAAAAAACTGATTTCCAATAGTCAATAAAAGTATTCCTAAACTAAAATATGCAACTAACTTGAAAAGAAAAAGAGAAGAAATATGAAAGCATTTCTGGAGGCAAGTAAAGGTGTGTAGGAGTTGCATATTCTGTTAACAGAAGAAAAGATCCCCACATAAAATCTAATTTTACTTTGCTACTTTGTAACTTAGGCAATGCTATTACAGACCTCTTTCAATTTTATATGAATTTTTATGATAGTCTGGCAAATTACCTTTTCAATAACTCAATGATATTTTTTTCAATCGTGACAAAATAAATATTTTTATAAGAATCTTTAGTTTTATCCCAGTTAGAGCAGACTATTGTGAAGCATACTGCCCTGCAAGGCTGAGAAACTGTTGGCCTGGCCTTGATACTCAGTGTCTAATGTTCCTGCTATAAAAATTCCTCTTGACCTTCATCACAAAAATGAGGTCTGGCTACTACCAGTAGCCTAAAGACTGAATTTGGTTTCCCTTACAATCTGAGCATAATGCCTGAGACACATGTTCCATATGCTAATGTCCAAGCAGACATTTCACTGCTTTGCTTGGCAGTTCTTCTATTCCTAATTTTCTCCTGTAATTTTTTTTGTACAACTTGTGTTGCTGCTCCTAGTCCTTTCAAGGAGCACTTCCAAGAGGAGTCTGCTTCCATTTTCCCTGTAACCACCAGTAGATTTGTAAGATCTCGCTCTCCTCCTCTAGGCTGATCAAGCCCAGCTCCCCGCAGGCAAACAGGGTGAGTGCGCCAGCCCTGACAATCCTGGTGATCTCTGCTGAACTTCATGAAATTCATTGATTTCTTCTTTCATTGGGCATTTCTTTCTTTTATTGAGAGAGGTCCTTGTACCCCAGGTGTCAGCTTACAAATGCTGAGCCGGGGGAAGAGTTGCTTCCCTTTGTTTGCTGGCTAAGACTTAATGTTGCAGCCCAGTATGTGGCTGGCTTTCATAGCCTCAAAGATATAGCAGAACTTTCAGATTCATGGAAAGTGAGGGAAAATAGAGACATTGGAAATGGCTGTTCAGCAAATTTGTTACTAATGTAATCTCATGGGTTTTTTCACCTAGAATGTTCCACCTGATTTGTCCATCTGCACCTTTGTGCTGGAGCAGTCTCTGTCAGTACGGGCCCTCCAGGAAATGCTGGCTAACACAGAAGAGAAGGCAGAAGGGGTAAGTTATTAAATATTCACTTTTTTTTCATCTTGCAAAATACTACCTTTTTTTTTTTCCCCAAGGTACCACAATTTTCATGACTGTCACAAGCATCAATAATTCCTTATGCTAAATTTTCCTCCCTTGCTACAGGAATGGTCTGTTTTGTGAGAAATTATAAACACTTGCAGCTTCCACACTGCCAGAGTTGTAAATTCACACCAAGTTCAATGTGCTGCGGGTCAGTATAGAGCTAAAAGGGTGCTTTAATTTGAGATCTTATAATGTGTCATATAAAGCTTGATCACGTCTTCAGGACAGCTAAGCTTTCTGAGCATTCCTGACTGTATCAGGTGAGACTGTCAAGTAGTCTTAAAATGTGTGCTGGTTTTCTCTAGAAATAATGAAATTGTTCTTTGTGGCCTGAACTAAAATGTCCTATAATAGACTTTTAAGCCGGAAATAGAATATTATTGAGTCTCAGTGGACAAGAAATATGGGCACTAATGCATTTTTGCAGTTTGGAAGATGAAGGATATAGAAATTAATTAAATCCTATAGGAAATATTATTGGTTTTAATAGGAATTAATTAATTGTTTTACTAGCAAATAGGTATTTACAAATAAATCACCGTAGTGAAATTAATGTTCTCTGCTGTGTAATTAAATTGATTTGTTATGCTGTAGTTGAATGTTCCATATATGCTTTGTAGTATTAATTTGAATGCTATGCTCCAGCTCAAATCCTATAAACTTTAAGTGAGGAAGAGTGATTGTAGGCACAGGAGTGAAAGCTGGCAGGAGAGAAGGATGTCTCTGATATTTCTGTGAATGCCTAGAGAAAAAAACTTTGAACTAATATAGGGTAGTTCGTCCTATAACATGCAAGGCACTGAGACCGAAAATGATACTTGGGAAATGAAGTCTGTGAACAGTCCCATGGATGACCCAAAGCGTGTTTTGTCAGTGAGAATTGGTTCCAAGGGGTTAAACAGCAAGAGAATGAAAAGCACATCTGAGGTAGAAGGGATGGTGCCAGAGTAAGCAGATTCAGGCTTCTAAACCCCTCTTCCCTTAGTTTGTAAAAATTGAAACTAAGAGCAACCAAATCCACAGTAATAATCAAACAAACAAACAAATGCACAAATAAAATAGAAAAGACTGACACATACAGGCATAATGTCAAAAATCACAGTCCAAACCCCAGGATGTGCAGTGATAACTGTGTGCAGTCACATGTGTGAATTAAAGCAACAGTTTTCTTGCTGTTTATTCCCAAGAGATGTGGGCAGGAGCAGAAATTAAAGAAAATGTAGGAGAATGTGTGTTAAAGTAATGCTATAGGGCAAAATACAGTGAATGAAAAGATGTTCCATTTTTGAATATAAAGTATTGAAAGTTCTCTTTAAATCAGAACATCAATTGGCAGATTTTCTGTTGCATTGTCTTTAGTAGAGTGTTGTGGTCAAGTGTTAAATGAATATTTACTTTTAATACAGAGAGCACACCCAGAGAACACTGGAGAATGAATGAACTTCTCTTTAGAATGATTAGAAAATGTGAAGTTAGGGATTCTGCTGGGAAGAGGGAGACTAAAGAGAGCATTCTAGAGGTCGCAGGTGGAATATTTGCACTAGTTCTGGACTATTTTCTGCACTAGATGTGAGCAGAAAAAGACTTTTGTAGGGCAGAGTGACTGATGACACTTATCTTGTTTGATGGTAACCTGATATTTTCTGTGCATAACCATGAAGGTCAGAGTTGTGGACATTCATACCCGTGCCTAAATAAAACTGATGTTTTATCACCTGTACTGATGTACAGTGCTCTGTACTCACTGGTCTTCTGAGATATGCACAAGAAAGACAAAGCAGTGGTCTGAGTGTGGTCATTAAATGGCTGTTAACTGTTTACAGAATAGTTTGCTGGGCTCTCAGCACCTGTTAAATGCCAACCCTAGCAGAAGATACAGAGATACAGCTATACCAACACAAATAGATGGTATTCACTGAATCATAAATATATTCCTGCTGCAGAATTTGATGGCTTCTGTACAAATGCATTAGGAATCTGCCTGTGTGTCTCTTGCATGCTAGTATAGTGATATTAGAAGAGAATAATCTTGAAAACAGTAGCATGTAGACGAAAAACATTAATGTTGTCAGTGTCAATATTTTTCTTTCTAGCAAGTCAAAGTCAAGAGTGATGATGATACTAAAATGACAGAATATGTACTTGCAGATAAATTAAAAGAACAGGCATTTCATATCTGTATGTAGTTTCTATGAAAAATATACAAAGTTTTCCTTTGCATTTATATTTGTATATCATAGGGAAGGTACTTACATAGGTGGCTTCATTTTTCTTTGAAAGAGCTGTCAGGACAAGTTTTAAGAGAAGAGGTAATTTTGTGCATACATCTGAAGCACTGTTATCTTCTTGGAGAAACTTAATTTTTTTATTAGAATAACAGTGTTTTATTTCATTTAGAAGAAAGTATAGCGATTTCTTGAGAGATTGTAACTATAAACTGGTTCAGTATGACCACAGTTTTCTAATGGAAAGAATCCTGCAAAGAGAGGTCTTTTCAGTCCTCAATTACTTTTCATTACATTAGAAGTCATTAGGGCTGCTGTGCTTATAAGTGGTCTCCTTGCGCTGGTTTGCTTTTTGAGTTGTGTAATCTCTTGAATGCTATGTTTATATAACAGGCATTCTTGTTATATAACAGGTAAGTTAGCAATAATGAAATGGTTGAGTAATATGAACAAAATCTCATGCTGACTTGAGACAGAACAATAAGCAGCTTTCTTGTGACTAAGAAAGAATAACTATGTACACTAACTGGATTTAATACTTTTTCTCAAAAACAGACCTGTACATTGTATGCTATAACCTGTCTCACCTTTTATCACGAAGAAAACCATTTCCCTTTGTCCTACTGTATGCCCAGGAAATGGATATTGTATACTTTAGCAATAAATACATACCTTTTTAGTGCAAGAATCCCAAAATGAGAATTTCCATACTTCATGAGATCAGGGATCCATCCACCTGAGCATACCTATTTGCCCCTCCTAATTCAGCTAAATCAAAGCTAGTCTCAAAGGCAACAGTGGAAAATGAGTGAAATTTCGTAAGCAAGTGCTCTGTTTCTTCTAGCCCTAGGCACTGAGTAGTTACTTCGTGCTCTTGAGGTTTTATCATTTCCCTGTAAAATACTATTTTAGCTCTTGTAGTTTATTAAAAGATTGAAATTCATAGCTCGCTTTGGTTTTGGTTTCAAAAATAAAATCACAGCTTTCTTTGTTTGCTTAGGTAGCATTATTCACACTTTTCATTTTGAACAGATAATTTTTTTCTTATTTTGCTGGGTACTGGAGTGCTATATGCATGTAACACTTTTATTAGTTCATCTGCAGGAAAAAACCAAAGAGCAACAAATCAGAAATAGAGAAGGAAAAAGAGAGGAATCCTGAGGAGAGAGAATAGTAGATAATTCTATAAATGAAGACTATCATTACATAGTGCCAGAGTGCCCAGAGTCTGGGCTATGATCTTGGGCAAGCAGAATTACAGATGTACTGTCCTAGACAGGCCTACGGCCTAGGTACTATTTTGTAATAATTTTGGCTTATTTTTTGAGTGTAGCTTTTTATTGTTAGAAAAGCAGATGAATGATGAAAATGGAGATCCTTATGTTTTTATAAAGCATTTAAGACCATAAAAAGTGTTCAGCTTGGTTCTTAAATTTTTCCAGTGAACCTTCTTTGGAACACTAAGCTTCATTAGACTGAATGATCCTGAGAAAGAAAACGCACAGAACTCTGGAATAATTTAGGGATGGTCACTGCAAGATGTTGTAACTGGATTATGCTTCTGATTCTTTTTACTCTTAATTATTCTTTTTTTTTCCCTTTTTTTTTATTTTTTTGTGGTTTGGTTCTTTTTTCCCCCTGGTTGTTTTGTTTGGGTTTGGGTTTTTTTCAAATCACATCTTTCTTTACTAGATTCAAGAGCTCTAACATTTAGTACTTTCTTCTTGTGAAAGTGATGAAATGCTATAATCAAATCAGTTCCTGGAAATTTTCTGTAATTTTATTAGGAAATGAAGCCTGACCATTAGTACTCTTGAATTCAGTAACTTCTGAGATTTCTGGACAATATAAACAATATTAGAAACAGGGGTAGATAGTTATGTTCTTCCAGATGTGACGGATATTGGGTGGGAGAAAAGGATCTAACTTTATGTCCCTTATAAGAGGAAAGGAAGGCAGAGTTGTCTGTTTTACATTAACATCCACTGCTGCTGTGCAGTTGTACCTTCTGCACTGCTGTCTTTTGCTCAGCAGAGGTGTTACAGGGACCTGGGAAGAAAGTTGACAGGTTTCAGGTATGTGGAAGGGATTTATAATTTTGTGGCTTCTTTCAGTTTTGAGATTTGAACATCTTTTTCACGGAAATTAAACAACAGACGTGTACATTGTGTGCTATTACCAGTCTCACCTTTTATGACCAGGAAAATTATTTCCCTTTGTCCTACTGTATATCCAGCAATTTCTTTAATTCTTATCTGCAATATGTGATGCCTTGATGATACTGATGATTCAGAAAGATCTCACAATGACTGGTACCTTTAGATCCAGCACACAGATTTCAGCCTATATAGTAGGAAAAGTAGGTGGTGATGCTGGTTGTTACCAGTTTGCCAAAATCAGGGCCAGCATGCATACTCCTGAGCAAGCCTACCGGCTTGAAGTCTCCATTGATGACATATAGGTGAATTTCCCAGATCCTACAAAATTCTCTAACAAGTTTTTCTATTGTGTGGCAGTTCTAGAGCTGCCAGAAGAAAAGGTGTCCAGACATATTTGACATGGAACAACATCAGGCTGTTAGCCTCAGTTAGCTCAGAAATGATTTAGACTTTTGTCTGAAAGATTTTGTTTTGTTTTGTTTTTTTTTAAAATCATCCTCAAGCAAACACGCTGCATGAAAAATAAGTATTAAAATATAAATTTGCCAAGAGAGTGTGAAAATTAAGTGTGAGGCAACCTTCATAAAGCCCATTGCTACTAACTCTTATTTGAAATATATTTCAAAAGGTTTTTTTCATATAATTCAATATAAATTATTTTTTTCTAATGGGAGTACCTAAGGATTCAAAACAGTGCTACTATCGGTATTTATGTATCAAGAGGCTAGTTTGAACTTTCATTCTATTCTAATGCATTTATTACTTCAAAGAGATCAAAAAAAGTTTTGGGTACAGTGACTAGGTACAGGAAATTAAATTAGCTTGGCATTTAAAGGACATTTTACCATAAGTGGACAAGCACAAAGTCTTTTATATGGGCAGGAAAAAAAAAAAAGCTTGTTATAATTTGAATTACACTTGCTTTGCTTGCGTTTTTTAAATATATCCAGCAGTCTCATGATATAAATAATGTACTACTCTTTTGCCTTATGTCTTTTATAGTCCTCCATGATAATTATCATAAATGAGGCCACTGAAATTTGCAGGTTCTGAATTGCATTTTACATGCCATACCTGGTGAATAGACTATATATAGACATGTGTGTGTGTCTGTTTACATACAACACATATAAATACAGGTGTACATGACTTACTTTTACATGCCAGTCTGGTGTACATCTTTGTGTGGATAAGAGATGTTATATCCCATGCAGAGAATTGTTGTGAACTGCACAGTTCAACTGGAGTGATTCAGAACTCCTAATATACTGCCTTTTACAGAACCTTTAATTATTTCTTCTAGCAGTGCTAAAACATTCTTTTCATTCTAATCTACCAGAAGACCAGTGAGTGCCAAGCCATCCCAATTTTATTGTTGTACCATCCATCCACAGGAAAATCTAATGCCACTGGGAGGGTGTAGAGTAAGAGACATCTATTCTAGTGAGAGCTTCTGGAGCTCCTCTTTGCTGGTCTGTGCGTTTTTCTGCCAACATGAGGTGTGGGCACAGGCTTTTTTTGATTAGGTATATATAGGGGTATGAGACTGCTGTGGATTTTTTTTGTTTGTGGGATTTTTTTCCAATTTCATCAGCAAAGTGAGTGGAACATTCTAAAAAGGGCTATCGTGATGGTCCCAGGTATAACTTAAGAATCTTAAGAATTTTGTAGTTTACCCTTTCTGCTTAAACTTTGTAACTTTGAAACCCTTACCTAAACACTGCTAAAAAACAAAGACTAAAAATTAGGAAAGTCAGCAACCTATGCAGCTGGAGTTTGAATTAGTTTCAGAGACCGATACACTCCAGAGAGTTAAATCAATAGAAAATTTTTTAAATGAAAGTAGTCTAGGTCTAATCTTTAAACAAAGATGGATGATGAATCCAGTAACAATAAGATATAAAAATACGCTCTAGAGAGCTAAATCAATCACAGACTGTTTAAGTAGAATTTTAAGTTATCTTTAACTAAAAATGTTAGGTCTTGTAACAATAAAATATGAAACTATTTCAAAGATTGTTTAAGTAAAAGAAGGCTACATTATCTTTAACTAAAGATTAATGTTGATGCCTTGTAACAATGAAATGATTAACTGTCAAGGAGGGGCTCGAGATGTTAAAGTGTATAAAAGCTTGCAAAATCCTTGTTTCAGTGGAGTGTTTATGGAGGAGCTATCCCCAACACTACCCTGATGTCATATTAAAGGAATGCTGGCTTAACAGTATCATGCTGTTGAGTTTGATTTCTTTGAATCAATTCAATTCTTTTGCTAATGGCTAGGCTTCATGCTACATGAACTGCTCGCTAGTGGAATCATCTGCACTTGGAGTGTAATGTGTTTCTGTTGCAATTGTGTTTTAATGAGTCTTGCAGGACCCATGCACCAAATTCACTTATCCTCTATGGAACCCAATGGATTTCTCTCAGTTGATTTTTTGTCCTTTCACTTCAAGTGTCAGATTTTTGATTGTTTACTAGAAAAAATGCAGCGCTGAAATAAGTATGGATTTCTTTGCATGTCATCTGTAGCAAGAAAGTAAATGTACATGTAGTTACAATTTCTGTATTTTGAATGATATAATAAACTATGTACTAGAATATGTCAGGAGAGTGTGGGGCTTTCTAAAATTTATATTGAGATGATTTTAAGTGCTTATTCAGCAAATCAGACTGTATTTGTTCTTTCTGAGAAAACTTGAAGTAGTTTTTTGCTATTTGTCTTGCTAGTCTTCATTATACAGGGAAAAAATTTGGCTCCTAGTTACTTTAATATGCTTGAAATTTGCTTATTTGTATGTAAAATGAAATGTAGAGTTAAATCCCTTGTTAATTTCCTGCAAATTGATCTTAGTTGCTATAGTGTCTACTGAACACTTCAGTGTGCAGTTTTCTGCATTTTTCCCCCCATATTTATTTGCCCAGCAACTGTACTTTTCTAATACTGTATGCCATGGAGATTTGCTGTGCTTAGAAGCTCTATCCTGTCCTTCTGGTTGGTAATGAAGGTATGAAACATTGTCCATGCCACTATCAACTCCTGAGGCTTGGTCTTACATGGGATAGTGGGGTGCGAGGGAAAAAAAAAGGGCAGAGGATCTTATTTCCCGTTTCTTTCTCAGTAAAGACATTTAAGTCCTTATAACAAATGCAGCATGAAGACTTCATACTAAATGAAAACGCTGGAGTTTCTCAGATCTGCTCTTTGACTAATTGCACTTATGCCATTCTCAGAGAGATGGAGGTTCCGAGTTGGAAGTTGATTTCTGATACTTTTGAGTGTTCTGCTAACCCATCTGAAGCTGGACCTTGGTCCTGAAAGCAAAAAACTGATGTGTGGGATGATGTTCTTGGAACACTCAGACACTGTAACAGTTGAACTCAAGTAGAACTGTAGCCAATTCAATTCTGCTATTGAAGTGGAACAAAAAAGCTAGAATGAAAACAAGAATTGGTTCAGATTCCATGTGGTCCTAGGAAAGAAGCTGAGAATAGCTGGGAAAAACTGAATGTGACCAGTGTAGAAGTCACTGGAAATGGCACTTTTATGCACTGAGATGCCATGAGGACAGCAGAGAAGTACTGGCAGAGAGATTAAGATTAGAAGGATGATGAAGGTGTGCTGTGGGGCTTTTACCTTGGGTGAGAACATAAGGGGATTGACTGTTTTATGCCTTTTACCAGTCAATTCCATAGGTATTGTACCTTTGCAACCTATAACCCGTGGTTTGTTAGCATAAATGATGGCAACATGTTGATGCTGTTCAATAAAGATTCCCTGTGAAGTTCTGAAAGAGTTTTAGTTGTTTTGTTTGGGTTGGTTATTTGTTGTTTTTTTTTTCTTTAATGACATTTTAGCACCGTGAACTTGAAAATGATACAGTTAAATTTGTCTTCAGAACCAAACCCTCATATTTTTCTTTGCAGTGGTTGGAACTGATGTTCTAAAGGCTATTTGCACAATATACAAGATGAAAAGATAAACCCCACCAAATCCTCACATTCAGATGCTGTTTCAGAATGCTGAAGTCTCAGTTTTGCTGCTCAATCTTATGTAAAGCTGAGATAGTCTCTTAAACCACTTGTTTTCTTAATGCTACCAGATGTCTCGCCAAAGCTATTAACATACTCAGATTTTAAACCAGGTCAGTCTAGATAAGCAGTTAGAATCAATGAGCTAAGGGGTGATTGCTAGTTGTAGTTTTATTGTTTTCTTTGTCTACATATCTCAGGACTGATTTGTATAGGTGTTGAGGACCGTAGCTGATGAAACCTAAACATAAAATGATGTTAGAAATTGGGTCCTAGGCATCTTAAACTGAACTTCCTGATTTGTGTATTATTTTGATTTAATGGATCAATGCTTTAGATTCTTTAAAGCTATTTATATGTCATCTGGGATATTGTGAAAACTGAATTAATATATGTGACATGAGCATTACAGTAGTGAATATCATAAAATTGATGGCATTTAATTGTTATATCTTTAGAAGAGGTTTTTTTATCAGTATTCAGCACAATAGTTGCACACTGAGCTGGAATGAAATAAAATAGTAAGTGAGCACTTGTCTACATGTTGAATGAGGGAGATCTGATGTTGAAAAGGTTATGGACAGGTGGATGGCTGTGTCATAAAATAGTGACGGAATTGGATTGAAATTAAGGTTGCAGGTGATTTTTGTCACTTTTTGTCTTCGTTTTTTCAGTGTGCCTTAAATTTATTACCTTTTTTGTAACAGTGAGAATAATTTTTTAAAACGCAAAAACTTGATACTTTAGCTCAATCAAAAGTGTTTTGAAATATTAAATTTTTCATGAATATAATGAACATATGTAGTTCTGGCTAGTGTCTGCTACAACTCTCCAAACAAAGTGCAACTTTACATTAATCTCACAGCTGAGGCAAGGCCTCAATAGTGTGATACACAAATATTGTATTTTCTTCTTCTTTTGCAAGGCACACAGCTGTAATTATGAATTACTGGTAAAGCCCAGGACCTTAAATTAAATGAAAGATAACTTCCATTTTTGCCAAGTTATCCAGTTATGCTGAGAATGGAAATAATAATTGTGCAATGTTTTTATACAGATCTCATCATATACATGAAAATTCTCCAAATCTACATTTGTCTTGTAATGGCTTCTTATGGGGATGGCTTCCTGCAATATTTGGCTAGGTTGGTTCAAAATAAAAAAAAGAAAAGAAGGATCCTTTGTCTCAACTCAGTGGCTTATAATTGCAAACATAAAGAATATTTAGATGGCTGGTGCAAAATAATATCAGTGTAGGAAATACGTAGCAGTCCCAGAGGCTGGGAGTGTGGAAAATGCTAATCGTGTCTGCAGTAACAAGAGGGTAGTCTGCTATCAGGCAGCTTTGTAGGACCTTAGCAGCTGGAGCTGGAAGATTACACAGGGGATTCTCCCTCTTGAAATGTGTTCAGTGTGTTGATCCTCCGGGAGTTACCAATACCTTCTATGATAATTAAAAAAACTAACAAACCACCCTAATTCTCAAATTCGGGCAAGTTTTCTTAATGGAAGTTTGTTTCCAACCCTCTTGTCTTGCAGGGTTCAGCACCTTGGGGTGCTTTTGATGCTAATGATGCTGTATATGCATCATAGACTTCTATGTTGTTTAAGTTTAGATGGGAATGGTCCTCCCCAAAGGGGTAATGGTTGAATGACATCAACAAGGATAGTGTTTGAAAGAAGAGATAGAACAAGCATCATGAGACTGAGTATGACTGAACAGACTGGATTCCTCTCCTGAAGAGGAAATGGGAAGGAATTGCGTCTGGGGAGGAGCAGAGTTCCTCTCTGTATTGCATCTGTGGTGTCTGTCAGAGTTGGTGATAAACATGCATGATTTCATGATGGCTGTTGATGAAAAGGTGTGAATAGGTACTGTAAGCATGAGGATTCATCTGCATGTTTGTAATTGCATCTCCCCATGGCAATAAGAAATTTGAATCTGTGGTAGCTACATCACCAAGCAAATCTTCAATATCCTAGCGCAAATAATAGGCCTGGTGAGAACAGGCATTGTTTCACATCTATCTATCTGTAGAGCAACTGTTTGTCTAGGGAGAAATGATTTCTTTAGATGCCCAGTTATTCCTTAGTGATTGTGATAGTGTTGATTCATGGAGAAGGTTTCTCGTTTTGGAATGTTGTGCTAGAGAGTCATCAAATGGTTTGTTTCAATAATTATCGTAAAACCAAAGCCTTTCAAGCAGTTGAGTGTATTGGTCTATTTTAAGTATTTACTACTGGAGTGTGAGACCAGATCTAAAGTTAACATATTTGGGGTTTGTTACGCTCTTATCATAGAGAATTACCATTTTTTATTTACTTAGGAGGACAGCAACAACTCTTGAGTTGAGGATATGGAAAAGGAAAGTGAAAGAAATGAAAGGGTTATGGATGAGAGGTGTTAAGTGAACAGAGAGGCTCTGAGTCTGGGACCTGAGCACAGCAGAGGCTATGAACCCCTGCTCTTCTCAGGGGCACTGACTTGCCTTTTTGAATGGTAGAATCATCCACCTATAGACCGTGAACTTGCCTTCATGTGTGTCAGGATCCCTGAGCTTTTCCTAAACCTGGATTTTAGTTAAGAGCATTTGAGTGGCCACTCTGAGCAGGGCGTTGTTCCCGCCAGGGTCGGTCAGGACTGCAGGCTCCGGGACAGGGCAGGGAGCTGCCCCCTGCCTGCAGCACCCTGTGCAGCCAATCTGCTGAGCTGCCTCTTGCCCTTGTGATGGGTAGTGGGTCCCACACCAGCAGGCTCCATTTTGGAGTGTTTGCAAGATCTCAGCTGCAGTAAAGGCTCCTGCTGTGTTCCTGCAGGCAATCTGGATTGACTTCTTCCCCTTCAAAAGCATGCCTGTGAAATATACGTACATATATATATATACACACACATACACACACACACATTTAGGCTAAAAAAATGGGAGTATGCTCTTTTTGACTCTTCCTGAGCTCTTTGTATGCATCTGTCCTTCATTTTTCAAATGAAAATTAAAACCTGTGCTTTTAGAGTGTTGTCAACATGGTAAGTGAGAAGGGGAGGTATTATCCCCTCATTCATTGCTGTTTTAACGTTTTTGATCTTGATCCATAAATGTATTTTTTATAAAAACGTGATAGTTGCTGAGCTCTGAAGATTGTCCTCCCTTTTCCTAAAAGTCTCTTCTTTCTGCCTAGGCTGCAGCCTCTTCCAGCATTTGCTGGTTAGACAGTTAGTTGCCCTTTAGTCCTCCAAATTATTGTCATTCTCTCTGCACATAAATAGATAAGGCTTTGATTTCCTTTTTCGTGTCATAGTAGCGAAAGCTTACACCTTACTTTTCTTTATGGAAATAATGTACTTTTAAAGAGGCAGAGCAAAGAAAAGTAACTTGACAAGAACAGAGGGCACTCAGACTGCTACTAGTAAACCTGTGTTCTCATTGTGTTGGGTGTTGTCATCTGCTTTAGACCTAATTCATTCAGTTTATGAAGTCCTGTATTACTGTATATGATTTTTGTAGCTAATTCTTGTTTTTGCAGATACTGCTGATGGTGTGGAATGTGCTGGTGATTATGGTGGTACATGCAACTTCCACTCCTGAAGCAGCCTTTTGTAGCTGACAGTCTGTTGATAAATATGCAGAACACTTACTTTTTTTGAAAGAAGTTTCTATTTAAAAAATATTGGGATGAGTCACAGAAGATAACAGTACATAACGAGCAGAAGGAAAGGGACAAATCTGGAAATCCTGGTTTTTCTTAGTGATGATTTAATGTGGTAAATTCACATATTCTAGTGAATATGTAGGTTATTTACTGACGGACTATTTTAGCTAACCGGGCATTTTGTGCATTTCGGTCTTTTTGTAAAATTCCATTTCCAGGTGGTGTTTGTTAGCTTGTAAGAAATCTACTGGGTATTGCTCTGCTTCTTCAAAAGAACTTGTGCCTTTGCCCAAATTGTAATAATTAATGTCACTAACTGATTAAATCCTTTGGCTGTTCCAAGGAATTTCAGGTGAAGTTTCTTATTTTCTCTCCTCAGCCATATGCCGCTATTTTTTAGGTACAATACTTCCTGAAATACAAAATCTTTGTCTTAAAGAAGCAACTTGTTTGTGGGTTTGGAAATCTTCAGAGGAACATATTAGGCAGCCAGCATTTGACTCTGTCTGGAAGAAAGACCACAATTCTGTTTCTGTATGCTTTCTTGCTATTTCGTACTAAAGAAGTACGAGACTCCAATGCTTCTTATGACACTCTGAGTATTCCAAGAAGATGCAAAGTATAAAATAAGACTTTTTTAGGGATCCAAGATCTTTGTGTGGAAGTAAGAGATAAAACACAGACTTGCTTGATTTCAAGACTGCACACTGTTTTCAGCCTTTTTGTAGCTCAGATATCTGAGCATGCAATAGGCTTTCTACTGAGATTTCTTTTAAAGGTCCAGTAACTTATCCTACTTTTTTCAGGGAAATTGTAATCACTTTCATAGATGATTTCAAGATTTTATTGGTTTGATGTAAAACAGTAAAGAAAAATAATGCCTTAACACAGAGATCTCTTTAAGACATTTAAAAGCTCAAGCAAGTGATTAATGAAATAAACTAATGTGCTGATCTTCACAGTAAAAATTGATCATTTCTGCTTGATATAGTTTATCAGTGAAGTAGAAAAATTGTCTTGTTATGTGCTAAAGCCTTCAGGAAAGCATTGTGACTTTTTTTCACTTTCTCCTTATTCTTCCTCTGTATTTTTTTGTCCTGGCATTGATAATCTTATTCTCAATGTCTTTTACCGCAGGCCACTATTTGAAACCTCTTGTCGACAGGACAGGACAGTAGTTTTCAGGACAAAGTTTACAGGCTTTCCATGTAACTTGAAATGGAAATCTCCTCAGGATTTGAAGGCTACATATATAGCTGGTGGTTTAAATACAATACAGTAGGAAGCATTTCCTAAATTCTTTATTGCATGCTTATTCTGCCTGTATTTAAAGAAGTTAGGGATTTTTGGCTCATAGACATCTCCTTTTTATAGTCTGGCTGCATTTCATAAAGGGAAATTTCATTGCTTTTGCTTCCTAATTCTAGGTGGATTTTTCATTTGCATCAGTTTCCTGTTTTTTATTTTGGCCTATTGGATCACTTCAAACTGAGGGTAAGATTAGACTAATCACAAAGCCAGACTCAGAGAGCCAAATATGAAGGAACCCTGCTGTAGCTGGGATTTGTAAAGAGCTTCTTGAAAATGACATTGTCAAAGTGATTATTAAAGGGAGTGATGCAAACACATAACATTCAGTCATGCCTAAGTGAAGACTTTATTCTGTGAGGAAATGCTTAGCTAAAGGTTTCATTTGTTTTGTAGCTTGATGTAACCACATAAATAAACTGCTATTGAATTAATTATCATTCTAATATAAACCTGACACTGATTTTTGCACTGATTTTGGAGTACAACAATAAAGGACATGTACATCTGTTTCTTTTGCATTAATATAACTTTTTTTCTATTTTTTTATTATTTTACTTGTTTTGATAGATTTTATTTACTTCATTTATGCTGTTATTTTTTGATCTGCTGCATATTTTTCCACATTTTGTGAGACTGATTGTTTTTATACATTGTTATCTCATTCCTCTTACTAGCAGGAGATCTTAACTTTGGAGCAGAACTGCTTGACCAGTGTGCAGCCTGGTTACTGACATTAATATCCGACTTTCCTCTCCTTCCCTAGTAACATTACTTCCAGAATGTCCCTATTTTCTTCCAAATGTCACAGTCTTTGCCTCACTTCCCCACCCCAATCCAATTACAGTAGAGAAGCACTGAAATAGAGACAGAAATAATTCATGGACAACATGACAAAACAGCCATGAAACAAATATCTTTTGTTTAAAAAGTCTCAGTAATATCGTGGTAAAGCATTGTAATTAAGGCTAGGAGTTTTTCAGACTTGTGTGCCCATAAATCCATGTCAGAGCTTATTAAGGGAATGAAAGCATTTGGTTGCACACACTGTATGTGAATTCCAAGCTAAACCTTTTCTGTAATATGAAAGAATTTAATTTCACAAGCTCTGCTCCAATATTTGACAACTTCATTTTTCAGGAAAACGCTGTCTGCAGATATGCATCAGTTAGGCAGCGTACCAGCTAAATTGCATCATGAGCTTATTAACTCCCATCTAATCATCCAGTCATGGCTGATTAATCACTCCTCCTAGTGCCTTGTTTTAATAAAATCTGCTTTCCTTGCCACTGACCAGAAAAGTGCTGTCTAATTTCATGTGTGGGATAGTCTTCGCTGAAGGGATCAAAGTACAACTCTTCTATGATCTGAAGGGCTGTATGAAGGAATCATCACATGCACTTGAACATATGATTATTCTTGTTTGTTTAAGGGGTAGAGAAAATGTGTGTTTCCTCACAGAGCTAAAAAGCTTAAATATGCTGTGGAGACAGAATGGAGACATTTTGGTATAGAAATGCAACTTTAGCTGGTGGATTTTTAAATATTCAAATCACCTATCTCCAACTGTGGAACTCTGAATTCATTAATTACTTTGTATTAGTAAGCAGCAAGATAACACAGAGAGCTGGCAGCTTTGTCATTTTCTCAGCATGGGAGGAGGGGGAAAGTAATTTCATCCCTCATGCCGAAGGAAAAAGGTAACACCTCCCATTTCTTTTAATAAGTGTTCTGTATGTTAATGAATAAGCCAAGTTATTGAAGTACTTCCTTAAAAAAAAGTATGAAGATTGGCAGTTAAATGCACTCTTGGCAATTTAAGCTTTCTGATTCACACTACAGTAGCCTAGTTAATAACATATTTGAAACCTAACAGCAGCTGTGACTATGATGGGCTGAAAATGTTTTCAGGTTTGCTAGTGGAACCCCCATATGCAGAAAGGAAGAGTCAGAAATGAACCGGAGGTCTCTTGACATAACAAATCAGAGCTCTTTTAGTTTCCTAGCACTGACCAGAAAGTTTTCTTAATCAAACTTTTGAGCAAAAAGTCCAAATTATAGCTTCTTATTCCTGTACTTTATTTGACTGTTTTCATTTGTCTAGGGGTTGTCTGCAGGTGCCAGGCATAACTCTCTAAAATAGCAAAATATAAACCCAGTAATTTTCTGAAGAAATTATTTTGGGTAAGTCTTTATCAGATTGTGTGTCATAAAAAGGGACAGAATTGTTATGCCCAACAGTGTTAGCTTGTATTTATTGCAAGGTCTGCCCTCCCACACTTTGAATTTACATAACTTAAATGCTTCTCACTGCAAAGAGAGAAAGTGAGAGAAACGAGAGGAAGAACTCAGTATTTAATGAAGTATGGGCTTTCCTCTCATGCAGATAGACTTACTTGCTACCAGTGGAAAGCTTTATGAAAGGGTAAGGTAATTTAGAGCCTTATTCTACTTAAAATACTGACTACTCACAGCTATTTTAGAGATACAACACTGCTAACAGGGGAATAGGAAATAAAACCCGGGGCGGGGGTGGGGGGAGGGGTGAAACTTTTGCAGACAAACAGGTACTGTCATTTTCTCCTCATTGCACCTTATTTAGCATCTGAAGTGATTGTTCACAGGCCATTTCAAGTAAGGCACAAAAAGAATAGGAGTTGGCTTTGATCAACTGCACTTTGATCAACTGCAAGTACTGGAAAAGATCAAGCAGGGCAGGCACAGTAGTTTTGCATTCTGCTCATCCTCGGGGAGAAGCAAGGACAGGATCAAAATCATTACCTATTTAAAATCACAGAATTGTGACAAGCAAGTATTTCTAGCCTGGCACATGAGCTCTTCTTTTGTGTGTACCATATTTGGAATGAGGATATATGGCATAAAAGTAAACATTTTGTCATCCTAGACAAGTTCCCTATTTTAGAGGTGGATAATAGCAAGCCTTGTTTCAGTTTTACCATGACCCTTGGAGCGCCAATGTGCTCAAAGTTTTCTTTCTAGTGTAATAGTCAGTAAAAACTGACTTTGGGGGAACCGTAATTAATTTGTTTCTTCTCAGTTACGTTTTATGATCTAAGTTGCATTCAGAGGAGTTAAACCAAATAGACATGAAAGCACAACTCTTGAAGCATCTTTAAGACAAAAGTCTGCAGTGGAAGACAACCCTGGGCTGGAAGAGAAGGTATATCATCAATTAACTTGTTGAGTATTAAATTCAGGAAATCGAGGTATCTATGAAGCTAATTAATTGTTGTAACAGAAGTAAAAAATACAATTAGATTTGGAATATTCCTGGTTCAATTTTAGTTATTCTTACCTTGCTTATCTCATTAAAGTTTTAGACAAAGGTTTTGCTTTATGTTCTCGGTTTCCATAACTGAGAAATGGAAAAAAAATTCTTTTTTTTCTAATAAGAGTTTCCTTCTTCATTTAAAAAAAAAATATTATAACCACAAGGGAAGATATAACATCCACTAGTGAGAATACATATCTTCATTGAGATTTCAACTCACAATCCCATCTGTGGATAATGGTTGTATATTAAAAATACCATGAAGTTTCCATAAATATTTGTAGAGAATGTGATAAGCTGTAGTCAACTAAGATTCTCCTATTCTGTGTGGAATAAAGTTCCTTAGTGTTTTTGTATGCTGCTCAAGCAGATGAACACAAACAGAGTAAGAAGCCAGAATTAGGAATGGGAGGTTGTTTTCATGGCTTAAAGTAGCTTGCTTTGCAGCTTTGTGCACTGGTAATCAATATTGCTGTGTTAGTGAGTATTCAGCACGTGTTCTGTGAGCTTTCTTTATGTCAAGATTAAAAGTGAGTTGGTGAATGACTCCTCATAATGGTGAAGAGGTCCCTCTATTTCTCTTCATTTAGTTCATGGCTCCTTCTGGCAGGAGGAAGTATGGTTGATAAAACTGCATTCCTGCTCTTTTAACTGGCTTTTATGTCTGGTTAATGTAATGCTGGATATCTGCAGTGCTCAGGAAAAATAAAGATGAAAAAACCAGTTTTCCAGTTTGGATTAAGTGAGTTTAAAATGAAAGCTTGCCTGAAAAGATTGAAGTTCTGGTGTGCCTCTGAAGAGAAGTCAGCAAGTGCAAGTCACTGAAGCTTCTGGATTCGCACAACAGTAAATTATTAAGTTGTGACTGTATGTTCCTCATTGAGGATTTCTCACTAGAGCTATATGAAATTCTCAGGGAAGTATTAAGACTTTGTAGTGGAGTGCTCTCTTCTAGTTCAAGAAGAGAAATTATTTTGTGATACTAAATGCCATCTTTGATCTTTTGCTTGATTCTTAGAATATAACTTTGAATCCTTCTCTTTTTCTCCTTATTCTACCTGTATTTTTTAGACATCCATATACGTGGGTGCCCTACCATTTTATTATCCATAAAACACTACTCTCTAGTTTGAAGTGTCATATTTTCAACTCATTAAATTAGTTACGTTGATGGCCAGTTGCTAGCACTAGGCAGTGAAATAATTCTTTTAAGTTCAAGTTAGTAGCTTTCTGTAAAATGATTATTGTAGTGTAAGTAGCTCACAATCACTAAGTAAATTCTGGAGATATGACATCCTTCGTCCTTTTGCTAACTCTGATCTTCTCATGGCAAGATAATAATTTTCTATATTCAGAACTGTCATATGGCAGTGAACCCACTAAATTTTCATATGCAGTGTTAGACAGGGTCATGTTCTTTTTTTTTCTTAGGAAAAACGCAGGTACATGAGGAAAGAATGTTTCTAAGTAGCATACTGCCTTTGAGATATATATGTTTTAATTTGGATTCTGCATCCTCTACTGGAGGAAATGTTGTAAATCTAGATAGTCTTTGGATAAAGAAAAAGAATAAAATCAGTATATACCTACCTAAGCATTTTATTTTTCCAAACAACATGATTAAATGATCAGGAGAGAAAATGAGCCAAAAGAAGAATAGTTATTGAATTCCAGGGATTTGAATTTATTGTGACAAGGCAGAATTGACTGTGCTTTATAAAATAAATGATTGTACTGTTATTTCAGATTGTCTTTAACATAATGTATGATAGAAATTAAGCAGTTTACAGTGTAAGAGGCCACAGTGAGTGGGAACTTAGAGAAGTGACTGCCAGTCCCTGTCTGCCATCTCCCCAACCCTTCCTGAATTGTAAACCTTCCTGGACCAGTTGGAAGATCTACATCTCCTAAGAGGTGAACAGCTCAACAAAACCCCAGCTGAGTAATTTATGGTAAGAACAGGTAGTTCCAAATCCAGGGAGCATTAAGCACTCCAAAAAAGGGAGGTGCCAAAATGTGATCTCATAGAAGAGAATGTTAGAATTTGTTTGTTTGTGTTTTTGTTTATTTGTTTGGTTTCTTGAGTGTATGTAAGGGGTTTTTTGGGGGGGGAGGGGTTTGTTTTGCTTTGTTTTGTTAAGTTTTTGGTTTTTTTCTGTTCTCCCCCTGGATTAATGACTAATGCATATATAGCAACAGGAACTTTAAATCTTAGTGTTTCCTGAATTTAGATGAACACTGGGAAATCTATGGCAAAAGGGATTCCTTCAAGGCTTCTAGTCTTGAAGGCAGACAAAAGATGGAGGTCTCAATGTGAAACAGAATTGGTATATAGGAGGGCTGTGAAGTATCTACTTGCTTCATATCTGAATCATAGCTTAGATCTTAGATATAGACACTAGGCTGAGATATCCATTGTTTGCTTTCATTTCTGTTTCTGTGAGCTTTACATCTATTTTGTCTACATTAGGAAAGTTACTCATAGTATTTTTATATCTATATATAGTAAGATTACTCACATTATTTACTTTTACCTTTACTTAATATGCATTACTGGAAATTTCTAGATAAGTAAATATATTATTAGGTTATGCTTACGCCTTTTTTTTCGCCCCAAAATGGGATATTAAATGTCTAGAAGGTCATAACTCCTCCAGAATAGGTTCCACAAGGTAAAAGCAAACTAAATTTTATCTACATATATTGCACAGAGAAGTTTGAGAACTTGGGTCAAAGTGGTCTGTAAGAAAGAAATGTCTTGTGACTTCAGTCTCCGAATGAGCTCTCCTACAGATGAAAAGGCAGCACACTGGATCTGGGAGGGCTCTGAAGAAGCTCACAGCAGAGAGCCTATAGAATATGGCCATAATTACAAATGCAAGATTTTGTTTGCTTTACACTGTCCCAGAAGCATCTTTGGATACATTCATAATCTTCCCTGTATGAATGTCATGTGCGTGTCAAACTGTAGGGTTTGACAAATGTACACACACCATTCAAGTGCTTGCCCCGAGAGACTCCTGAATAAAGGTGCCTTTGGCGTATGCCAAAACCTGTTGACAATTCTGTTTAAAGGTGAGTATACCAATGCAGAATTTGTGTGTAGAGTTTATAAATGCTTGGCAAATATTACACTTGAAGATAATTGTTCATTAAAATAAAGTAAACGGACAATTCAGCAATTAAAAGGCAATTAACTGTAGAACTGATTATGTTGAGCTTTGAGTAAATTCTTTCTGATAGCAATACTGACCTGTTCACTTACATATTGGGACAGCAAGTACTTCTCAAAGCAAGACAAAGCATGAATCAATTCATTTCTTTCTAGCACTGTCACACAGGGAAATTGCTTGCAGTGCTGTTTTCAGAGCATATACAATTTTAACAAAGCAAAAGATGTATCTACAACCAGGTTAAAAATGAAGTACTTGTACATAAATCTACCTTAGCTATTCCTTACTCCTTTTTTTTTCTTTAAGACACTGTAGTTGTATTGTTTGCATTTAGATTTAAATTATTGTTTACTTTTCTAATATATCAACATCTTATTACATTTGTTCTTATATTTCATCTATTTTAAAACATTTAGGTGTTTCTTAGGGGGGATTCCTGCAGTTGTGGTTGATAATAAAAGTCACAGTAAAGATTAATAAAAAAAATAGAGGCAAATAACAATTTTGTGTGCTAGCAGGACTGAAAAATATTGAAAATATTAAACTCCTCTTTAATTGAAGTGTATATTAAAAATGTGAGAACATTTACTTTGAATGGAACTATTCTAACAGATGAGAACTAATACATTGCCTTTTATTACAGTAATTTTGCAAGCAAGTTGGAATCTGAATATTACTGTTTCTGAAAATTACACATGGTTTTCCATAAACTATCTTAAATTATTGTTAAACTTATATGTGGCATCTGCTAACAAAAGGTCAATATGTACCTGCAGTAAAACCATGGAAGGCATGATATGCTGCAGTGTTTTCTATGCAAAGTCCAGAGACAAATCTACTTCAGATATACTGTTGTTGTTGTCAACTAAATTTTTAATAGGTAGTGCCATACAAACTGTTCTACTAGCTGAAATGTGTTCTAGTAGATATTCTCAGTCCTTTCTGAGACTGTAAGATAGTCTGAAAACATTTAGAAGAAGTAATTTAAAATCTGTTTCTTTAATGAACCTTGAAACAGTTTTGTTAATTCAAAACCTTAAGCTTTTTGAAAACATTCTCTCTTTCCTCATCGGAAAATTAAATGACATTTTGATGTTCTGTTCTCTGTTCTTATGCAAATTATTCTCCTACATTGCAGGTTGTAGGGTCAGGGTGTGAAAGATACCCCTAATTTTACCTTTTAAACTTACAGAATTCACTAAAATGGCAAACCTTGAATAGCAGCAATGGAACCTTTTCAAGTGAATAATGTTCACTAATGATAGAGCTTTACTCAAGGAGATATGGAAATATGATTTGTGGGAAACTGTGTTCTGCATTTTTGACTGGTTGGTACTGAATACACTGTGGAATTAATTCAGCATCAGTCTTCCTTTGCTGCCTATTATCTGATATTTAGATGGACATTTTGAACTTCCAGAATTTGAAGTGCTTTCCACAAAATAAAGACAGAAAGTAAGGTATTGGCATTTTAAAGAGAAGCTACCAGGAGAGTAACTTAGACTCATATATTTTCTTTCTTACTAGATACATTTCCAAAAATTTGAAATATTAACTTCAAAATAGACTTTGATATGCTGTATTAAAGGAAAGAGATTTACTGATTTCTTGCTTTTTCTTTCTACAGCTAGTTGATGTGGAAAAATGGGTATGTGATTCTGTCTTTTATTCACTCGATCCCAAATGTTTCATGTTGCCACTGAGTCTGACCTGTCTGTTTTGATACCCTATGTGTTCATGACCCTTCAACTTGCATGGCTCAAAAAAAATAGAGGCGAGTATATGGTCGTGTAGAATCTGGTCGTTTGTGAATTGTCATACCAAATTTCATGTTACCACAATGACTTTTTTCTCTTTTAATTTGAGAATAGAATTGTGTAATGTAAACGTGTGATTATTGCCTGTCAGTTTTGAGCCTTGCTGTCTAATGTTATAATTCCATTCTGTAACCCACCCTGTCTTTTCTAGTATAGACAGTGTAATTCTGAGCTGCATGACAGTAAGATAATTAGTACTGGTAAATAATGTGTGATGCCGTGTGTAGCTGCAAATACACAAAACATTTAATGATGAAGAGCAGCTGCTATAGAATAAAAAAAATTCCTAGATATTTGCAAATAAAGCACAGTTCTCTGTTGAATGTGTTGTTAAGGCCTTTCCTAATGTGTCCGTGTATACCATGCATATTTGTTTGGGCATCTGATATAACTCCCCTCTATGGGACATATTTACGTATGTTTTTCTTCAGTGTAATCTGTAACATCTGCATATGTATGAGTTAGTGGTCAGAAATATGTGTGTAGAATTGTTTGTTCACATTGAAAATGTTAGAAGCCTCTATGAAAGCTTGGACCAAAATAGGCCTCCTTGGTTTCTTAATACTTAGTTTGAGCTGCACATGGCCAGTGACAACCTCAGACATCTTCTGGAATATGGCCAATAATATAACTATAGCACTGATCTATTTTTATTTCAGTCAGAAATTACAGAATTTTAATCTGTGATTATTACACATTTATAGTAAGTAGTGACTCGATTAGAGCTTGCCTGAGAATTCTGCAGGTAAGTACATTGTTTAAATGGTGCCTTAGGCTTTTCAACACCTTTTCTACTCTACTCAGAAATATCTATGTCATGTGACATCTATAGGTATATATTTATAATATTTGTTAAACAATAACTGTAGGTAAGTACTAATTTTAGCTAACTGTAGCAGTATAACAGCATTATCCATATTTGGTGGATCTGCTGTTGATGACAACCATCAATTCTTATACGGATTGATTTTGAGTTTTTTGTAAGCCATACTGATGGTCAGGTTACCTTCTCAGTTTGCCCACCTTTTTAGTTACAATTGACAAAGCTAGCTTGTATATCCTTAGATTCTGTGGTTTTATTCCTATAAATAATTTTGCTATAAAGAGAAAAAACAGCTATAAAAACAATGTTCAGTATTACACAGGCACCTAGCCTCATACTTCACAATGCATGAAAAATTATATTCTAGAATTAGTGATACTCTGATGTGGCTTGTTTTTGACTGAAGTGTTCATAGTCGTTTCTTGGAGAATGTAGTGTTTCAGGTCTGCTGTTTTGTTTTGTTTTTGGTTGTGTTGTTGTTGTTTTTGTTTTGTTTTTTTTTTAAATTCAGAACTTAGTAACAGGAAAATCTTATGCTTTGGAAAGACTGCTTCATCAAAATGTGTCCTTAAATTATTTGAAAAGAACTTATTCCCATGAGAGCAAAGCTAAAGGTTTCGTTCCAAGTTATATTGGCTAAAGGTTTTTCCTAACAGACTGACTGTAATCCAGACGACTGATCTGATAGGGATGGAGTGGGTGCTGGCTTTACTTTACATGAAATAATTCTCCCTCAGATGAAGCCCCCGTTTGGCCTGTAAAGCAGCTTTTAACTCCCTCTGTAATTCAAGAGTGTTACCAGAGGTATTATAGTGGACTACAGATGTACACAATGAATTAATGCAGTAGAAAGCTGGTGATTGTACAGCTGCATGGTCACCGAGGTCAGACACCTCATTCTAGTATATCTATTTCTTCATAAGCCATTTTCCAATATAAGACACACAAGACTAATGCAAGTGTGTTCAGTTATGTCTGGGTATCTGTGGAAACCTTGAAGCCTAAGTCCAGAGGAAAGCTTCATGTCAAATTAATGACCAAATTAGTAGCTGAACCTTGCTGCAAGCAGTTTTATGCTGTTCAGAGGATAAGCTGAAGTAATTCACTTCTGAGCTGTTCTAGCCTGTAAAGTGTGCTAACAAAAATTTTAGGAGAAATTACTCCAGTTCCTGTGTTCTCCTGTTAAATGACTATAATTGTTCTGGTGATTTTGTTCCAAAATCTTTACTCTACTTAAGGGATGTGCTGGGAGTTTAAGCTGAGTAAAAATTAAAAGAGATTAAGATATTCCTTGAACCCTTGGCTTTCTCCTTTTGTCTCTGAGCAGGTGAATGTGAAGGCTTGTAGGTCTGCTTTGGTGCAGGATCAAACAGATTAAAGACATCTTGACAATTGTAAAACCTAGTGGAAGTAAGGCTTACCTTTTTTATCCCGGTCCTCATTTCATATTTGAAAATGGCTCTTCTGCTTTTTATTAAACTACCAAAGTGGGGAACCCCCAATATTTGATCAGAGATATTTACTAAATTTCAACTGAAATTTTAAGACTTTGAATATATCTTATTTACAGAGAAAATAACAGTAGTGAAATAAGCTGAAATTGAATAACACATAGTGAAAGGAATTCAATCTCCCTGACATTTTTTCTCTTTTAATATGTTTATGAAATAAGGGAAATAATCTTAATGTGTGTTACTATGAATTAGGAACTATTGGTGCTAGCAAATTTGTGATCTCGAGGTAGGTGTTGTATTCTTTAAGAGTTTGAATTTTAAAGGACTTCTGTACTCATAAAAACACCTGAATGTCTGTCTTGACTTTGAGAACAACTGCTTAGTAGTGCAACAGACTTCAGAGAAGGAGTTTTCTTGGGTGTCTATGGTTTCCAACACTTGGCCTTTTTTACACATTTGACTACATATAGGTGCTGAATTATTTTGAAAATTTGGCATTAAGAGTCATCAAGAATGAATGTTTTTAGGATAGATTACTCTGAAGAGCTTTTTACCTGAAGGGGAATGAAGTGTACTGTTTCTTAAAATTAGAGTGCAAGGTACAAGAATTTTCATGTTTACCCTGGCTAATGGCAAAACTGTGCTAACAATGTAGGATTGTCTTCAACTTTTAGACAGAGAAACCTCTTCTGCTGAAGGTAGTGGTAAATCTTTTTCTTTTCCCCTCAAGTAGTTATTGTGTTAGCTCAGTTTTATGCCACTAGTAAAACTAATTTTCAATTTCTTTGGAGAAAAGAAACTTGCAGAGTAAGGAAGCACACTTTAGACACTTTCCAAAAGAATTACTTTCATTACAGTACTTCTGAGCTGAGAAGAAGTTAATAAATTCTGGCTTTGAGGATAGTGTGAACTGGGTGAATATAACAAATGGATTTTGGCTAGAGGAAAAAAGCTAGGATTGTTGTAAACATTGGAGTCAACCACAAAACAAAGCTTCATTAAGAGAAATGGTTCAAGTAATATGTCTTCGGTGTTAATAAAGTAATTAATTGCACATCCATACTTTATAATCAGTATAATTTTCAAGCATTAAATGAATTATATAACGACTTAATTTTTTTTGGTAATTTCTTGTTGACACTAAGTTCATTTGCTTAAATGTAGATTTATTTTTCATATTACTGTTGGAAGATATGTGAATTGTGCAAAAATATTTTTTCCCCCAACGTAAAGAATTTGCGTTCAAATATTAGATGTAATATACACTGCAGAGGTGGCTCAATGTAGGGGGTAATATAAGCATTGTTAACATAGGTGCACTCGGTTATTTTCATACATGTCATGAAGGAAAATGGGAGGAGGTAGCACTGTATGATGTTAAAGTGAACAGGCACATTGAAATAGAGGGACTATGGAAATGCTGCTAAAATGCCACACCTACAGAGGTAGTATCAACCACATCTGTAATTCCATCCTTAGTGTCCTGTATATTGTAGTGTATTCTACCTGCAGCCCAAGTCTAATTTACATCATCAAAAAAATCCACAAAAAACACCCAAACATTTTCTAAGTACACATTTTCTTTCTAGAAAAAAATCTGTGTGCAAATCTGACTAAAACTTATTTTAATAGAATAGTAGCATTTCCAATTGTATACTAGGATTCCTAGGGTATTTCTCCTTCAGTCCCTATTATAGATCTGAGAATTTCAAGCTGTGTTCCAGGTACCAATGGTAATTTCTGTGAATTGCAAGCAAACTTCTTGGTTAGGTTAGGGTAAAGATCTGATATTTCTATAAAGCATATGCAATGCTACAAGAATTGTATGAAAGATATAGTCAGGAGATGATCTCTAAATGAAAGAATTTTTGGCAACTTTGCTATAAAAAAATTACAAATAAAATATCAATACAATTTTGATCTTTTCACCTAGCCAGAAATCCCAATCATTAAGGTGAGATTCTGATAAATTAGAATAGTATGTGATACGCTACCCAAAAGCTGTCCAAGGAGCCAAGTAATATAATGGACCTGAACAGCTGTAAATGTTTCCACTAAGACACATTTTTAATGCCCTGAGATAAAGCCTCAATAGGTTTTAGGTTACATCTATTTGTTTTATTTTGAAAAAAAGAGAATAGTTAGGATGATGAATAGAATGATCTATTCCCCTTCCCCCCTTTCAGAATAACTTCTGAAAAAATTCGATGCTAGAGAAACAGGTACATGTAAAACTCACAGCACATTCTGATTTCTAGGGGAAGTGAAGGAGAAAGTGGTGTTTTCAAGATGTTTAGTCATCAAATTTGCATTGATTTCAGTATTGCGAGATTTAACAGAGACACTTATTTGTAGTCCATAAGTACGTTGGAAGTCCAGGTATGGTAGTATCTTGCTCAGTAGAGAACCCCCACTGGATTATTGCATTTCCATATCTAATGCAAGTACAGTGTTCTGTACTTAGGTTCAAAGCTGGTCAGCTCTTTAGATGTCGGAAGTGCTTTAGGTGTTCACGCTATAGACAGTGTAGGGTTAGCAAGTTATTTAAAGTCCTAATTATAGTCAAGGCAGAGAATCAAACACTTCTAGTGCATAGCTGGTCCCATCCTACAGAAAATCTCAGCTTAATAGATCAGATGAATTGTGTTATAGAAATGACTGTCTCTTCTCGACTGTAAAGTGAGTCTACACATCTGCCTGATGTCTACGTAGTGCAGATAAATTTGAGCCTTACTAACACTTAAGTCTGAGCTTGTTTTTAATAGTGTTTCATACTGGATATTGCCTACATCTGTATGGTTTGTTAGGGTATGTAGAATGTCATATTTCAAATGTAAATTTGAAGTAGGGGATTTGTATATAACTAAAATAATGTCATCACAATTTAATCTCTTCTTTTACTTTTAGCTGAGTTAGTGTCCAAGTGTGCAACGATTGTTTGTTGTACTTAGCATCTGTATTCATCTGTTAGTTTTAGCATTTTGGTGTTAGTGTTTGGCAAGGAATACCTTTCAAGAGCAATGGATATGCCATGGTTTAACCCAGCAGGCAGTTAAACAGCTCAGAACTGCTTACTCCCTCCTCTCATCCCATGGAATGGGAGAGAGAATTGTAAAAAATAGTAAAATTCATGATTTGAGATAAAGACACATAAAAGAACAGAAGATCAAATTACAGCCTGGACTCTGCTGCCAAGGGGATCGAGAAAAATGCATTAGTGGTATCAACTGTGGCTACTACTTGGCTACCTTTGCCTCTGTTTCACAGTGTTTAGTAGGGCCGCACTCACTGGCACGGCAGTGTGACTTCATTCAGGCCAATCTACTGTTAATCTCCACTATCCATTAGGATTTCACACTGGCCATATGGAGCTGAGTTAAAGGGTGAGTGGATCCTGCTGATCACTCCTTTGCTCTCCGGTCAATGAATCAGTTTATGGATGGAAATTGGGCAGTCTCGGTGCGATGCTGCTGCTGCTGCAGCATTGAGGTAGTGATTGGCATCTGTTGTGCTTCAATCTCCCACAACCCCAGAAAAGAAGGGTACTCTGAGAGATCTGTTGATGTAGACAGCTGTTTAATTCCCTCTGTCTCCAAGGCAGCTATACTGCAAGTCCGCTGATATCCTTTAGAGTCCTAGACATACCCTCTCCTAAGATAGTTTCTGCCAAGAATGCATGGAGCCTCTGGGCCAGTCCCAAAAGGGTGCTTTTGCCACTCATTCGTAGTCAGGGTCACTTCAACCTCCAATACAGTCAGTTCTTGGGATACCCCTATCATTCCAGAAATACCAGTGGGAATTGATGGCATTACAGTACCCTCTGCATCAGTGTCTACTAGAGCCTTACCGTGGGTCTGATGCACCAGATCATTGAATCCACACATTCCAGTAAGCCCTGTCCTCCACCTGGCGACAGGCAGGGCTCCTCTAGTCCTAGTAATGATATTGCATACTCACTTCTTGTAAATATCAATCAAAAGTCCCTTCAATCAGGAGTAAAATCAGCCCTGCTATTCTGGAGAACTGCTGACTGGAAACTGGAGCAGCAATTTTCCCGGAAGAACCCCCTTTGAGGATTGTTTTTCCTTGCAACTCATATACCTGTGCCTCTAGGACTGAGACAGATTTTCCAGCCCACTTCCTCATGTCCTCTCTGTGGTCACAGAGTGATGTGTACCCACTATATCCTCTCTTTTGAGCAGAGGAAAGTTTACTCCAAATAGCTGAGACACTGGTCCATACTGATGGGGAGTAGGATCTTTGTGCTTCTGGACCAGTTTTTCTGCAGCTGAGATGAGGAAGGAAGAGACATTTTCTCCATATTGCTGAAGTTGACCAGCTAATTTGTCCACCTCTACCATGGCTAATTCCCTCAGTTACTGGATACCTTTTTCCGTGGTGGTCCACTTGCCTGGGTGGCATATCTTCCTTGAAGGAGTGCCTTTTCTTCCCATCTGACAGAAGTCACCTCCAGAAACTAAGGAATTGTGCCCCTCTTTCAACCACTTTGTCAACGCTTCCTTCCCTAGAAAGGAATCCCAGCTTCCTTATCCTCTAATTCTAGGTTACTGTCCCCATTTTCCCAACATCGGAGCAGCAATATGACAATGTGCTTACCTGTACAACAGCTGAAATCTTTTCACACATCTCCCTGCTCACTCAGGGGTTGGTTGGCATCTCATTTATGAGTTTTAACTTTTTCTGCTCCCTGATCAATGTCTGCCTCTCTTGCTCCTCCTGTTCTTGAGATGGCCTTGCTTTAAAGTAGTCTACCTTGTCCACTTCTTCCTCCTACTCCCTCTTAGAAGATACCCTTTCATCCCTTACTAAATGACCTCACTTCTGCTTCCAATATTTCTGCACTTGTTCAGGGGTGAAATCCCAAAATGTTGGAGGTGACCAGTGTTCTAGGCACTTGCCTATCCTATCCCAAACACCCTGACACTCATCACTATCCAGCCTCAGGGCAGATCTACAGGTGGTATTATTAAATATCTCTTTAGCCATAAACAAGACCTGAAACACATTCAGGAGACCTAGCAATAGGAACATGCTGGTTTTAACACCCTGAGGATAGTCAAAATTCTCAAGTGCTATTATAATTAGCCTGGGGGAAAAGGGGAAGATGAAGGCAGGTATCTCCCCTATAGATTGGCTCTCTGAGGAGTAAAGGTAAAAGTTGTAATGATTAATAATTTCCAACAGATGGCTCCTGGAATATGATGGTGATGACAGTGCTGATTACAAATACCAGAGTAGTCTCATGACCCTCAGTTTTATTGTATCCTAATGCAGTATTACAAAGTACAACAAAATAATGATCCTAATCCAGCCCCCAGAGATTATAAACAGAGCAGCTCGGAAGATACACTTCATATAAGATCTTACATAACACAACTTCGAGAACATGCACAACAGCTATAAAACAGATTGCCTTTTTAGCAGGGCTTGTTGGGATAGGACAGGAGGTGATGGTTTTAATCTGAAAGAGCGTTAATTTATGTTAGCTTGAAGGAAGATGTTTTTTGTGATGAGATCAGTGAGACACTGGAACAGGTTACCCAAAGAGGTGGTGGATGCCCTATCCCTGGAAACATTTAAGGTCAGGTTTGATGAGGCTCTGAGCAACCTGGTCTAGTTGAAAATGTCCCTGCTTATTGCGGGGGTTTGGACTAGATGACTTTTAAAAGGTCCCCTACAACCCAAAACGTTCTATGATTCTACATTTCTGTGGCCTCTAAAAGCAAATAAATCAATATTGTTTACCAGAGACTAATAAAATAATATAATGAATGCTTATAAAAAATTTGTTTTAGCATGCTCTGGTCAGATCTGTCATTATCTCACCACTTTGTGCCCCATTTTAGGCACCAGAAAGGATTGAGGTGTTTAAATGTGCAGGCAGTTAAACACTGCACTGCTTGCTCACTGCCTTCCCAGCCCCAAGTAGGATGATGGTGAGAACTGGGAAAAAAATGTAAAATTGTGGGTTGAGATAAGACAAAAACTTAACAGGACAGAAAATACAATAATAGTAATCATAATGAAGAAAAAAATTAGAATATGCAAAACAAGTGAAGCACAATGCGGTTGCTCACCACTCACCAACTGATGCCCAGCCAGTTCCTGAGCAGCAGTCCCAGGCCCTCTTTCTCCCCATTTTGTATACAAAGCATGATTCCATATAGTATGGAATATCCCTTTGGCCAGTTTGGGTTGGCTGTTCTGGCTATGTCTCCTCCTAGCTTCTTGTGCACTCCAGCCTATGCACTGGCAGGATGATACGAGAACCTGAAAAGTCCTTAACTTAGTATAAATACCGCTTAGCAATAAATAGAATATCAGTGTGTTATCATTATTCTCATCCTAAATTCAAAACACAGCACTGCACCAGCCTCTAGGAAGAAAATTACCTCTATCCCAGGTAAAACCAGGAGAGAAAGTTAGAATGACTTTAAATAATTCCAAATTATGTCTGTTCTTTCTGTTTAATTTTCAAATACACATTCTAAATTGCTAATTTTAGCCCAGAAACTCATGTGCACTGTTGTGCTGAGACACGGAGAACATCTGTGTAGGAGCAGGAATTTCTTCCTTCTGCAGAGAACGAGTTGGAGAAATTTCTTGTGTAACAGCCTGTTACCTATGCGAAGTCCATAATTTCTGCTATGTTTATTTTCCCCAATGCTGAGAGTTAACGTTTTTCAGAGTAAGCATTCTCCTTTGACAAAGAAGAGATTTGGTCTAAAAACCTTGGAGAATGTTCTTGCAGGAAGATATGACAGGAATATCCGGAACCCTCTGTCCTGGCTGTTTGCTGGCAGCTGTGGCCCTCACAGTTCATGATACCTAACTTCTTAGGCCTGGCCTGAAGTTTCACAGGGGGATTTGCTTCACATTTTTGGGCCTAACATATATTTAAGTGTTTTCCATGGAGAAAAAACCACTTTTGCAACAACTACATTTCAGAGTATTTCTTTCCCTGGTGGTTTGGAAGCAATAGGTGGATACTTGTGTTCAGACTTCCCTCACCCAGTCTTATCTTTCAGGTTTTGTAGCTTGAGGGGGACTGTTCATGAAACTTTCTGTCTCTAAGAATGATGTGTAAATTATTTTCAAAATTATTAAGGAACCAGAGTAACTCTAAAGAATATGATATGACATATCCAAATAAATGACAATTGTTTCTCTCTCATTTGTTATAGTTCATTTAATACATTAACTGAAGACAATGAATTCTTGAATCTGGTCTTACAAAAAATCCAGCACAAGAAGCTGCTGTATAAAATATTCACCTCAACTTGAAGGTGGTTAAGAGATTACAATCCGGCAGTTAAATAAATTGTGAAGTAGAGAACCAGAAGGTTTCACAGGATTGTTGTTTAATGTACTTGTGATATACTAAAAGAGATGGGGTCGTGTAGTTCCCAGAATAAAATTTCATAGATGAATGACAGCTGGAAGAGACTTTGATGAATCTAATGTCCTTGATAAACTGACAGCATGTTGGCAAGTGAAAGTCAGTATTGACAAATATAGGAAAGATTTTATTGTAATTAATCGTATACATAACTTATTTCTGTGTTAATTAATTTATACACACCCCACTGTAGACAGCTCAGTAAAGATTTCTGGTTAGTTTCTGCAGCCTCCCAGTAAAAGCAAACAAAATTTCAGTGTGACAACTACCAAGCTATTTTGATAACCACCAAATAGACCTAGAAGAATTTTAAGGAGAGAAGTCTTTGGACATTTTAAATTGATTAGATGATACTTTTTTTCCTTTAGCTAGAGCATCTTGTACATCTTCAAGAACAGATACTTCAGTCTTGAAAGCGTGTATGAAATGAAAGCAGCCAACGTTGCTTGGAAGCTCTCCAGTTAGGCTCCCTTTTCATGTGGGATAGAGACAAACTTCAGTCCTCAGTTTCAACCTTTGTGATATCAGAACATGAACTGATGAGGTCAAAAGGGGAAAAGGTGACCATAGATCTCTCACAAAGAAAAGAAAATCATTGCATGTAACATATCACTCTCCTTTTATACTTGAGCAACCTTTATGAAAATTAACCTAAAATTTTCCATAATCTTCTGGTATCAGTCATGTGGCCCTCAATTTTTTAGTCTTGCTAATATTAAATTGCCTTAATTGAATGCGCATTTACATATGATGTGTTACTACAATAGTGGTGTTGCTCTTCAGCACTGTACTTTGAATGCAGGGTTTACAGCTCACATTGTATTTAGAAACTATTAGCAGAGCAAGTTGTTTAAGATGATCAGGCATGGCTCCTGCTTTACCTGTCTTTTATCTTTAAGCAGTAAGTATTTCATGTGCTATATTATTAAATGTAAAGAAAATTCTGAGAAAACTACTGCATAAAAAAATTATGAAGCCTTGTTCTGAGTAGCTGTTTTGGTTTCCAGCATGAGCTGTAATTATGGTAATTGCAATGATAAATGTTCCTTTTAAATGTGGTTTCTAGTGAGTATATCCCACTCACTTCTTCAGGGAAAACAAATCCCGCTTTTAAGCACCTGAAAGCAAATATTCATTTCACATTTTCTCTTTCTTTTCCCCTTCTCATGGATCTACAGAAATTTATGATGAAGGTAAGCAAGTTAAACATTTGGTATTATACTTCCTGTGAATTCCTACAATTTAATTCATTCTATTTCTTTATTTTAACATCAGCATCAAACTTGCCTTCAACTAAATAAAACATCCCAAATTTCTTAAAAATTTGGATTTAGAAACCATATTGACTCTAGTTTGGATTGGAGTTATGGTTTATTCAGATCATGAAGGACCAAAGGGAATCACCTCTATGGAGAAAGGACTTTTGGCTGGCTTCTCTAGTTCTCATTTCATACTTATCATTGTAGTAATAATGTAGTATTATTTGGTAAATGCAAAATCTTGAGACAATGAGTAAATAACAGAAGTCACAGTAAAACATTTGGGCATTTTGGAAAGCAGGGACATCAAACTGTTTCTTCTGTCACAAGAATACTCTTGTAATGGTTTGGTGTCTCAGTGGAATGGGTGGGGAGCCCTTGGGATGGAGCTGGAGCTGTCACTGCCTCAGATCAGCAGGCATTTGCTGTAGCTCTGCTTCTCAGGGCTGCCCTTTTTATTTTTTATTTTTTTTTTTGACAAAGCACTTGGTGAACCACTAAGCATTTAGCATTTTAAATATGTGACATTTGAATAATTAGCTGCAGTTTTCACCAAAATGTGTTGCTTATCTATTTTCTACTTTAATTATCAATGTCTATTCCCAATTCAACTTCTAAAATGATTTCTTTACTGATTTTCTTCCTGCAAGAGTTTGCTTTTCTGTGGTGTGGTATTGCTTCCTTATCACACTCCCAAAGGGAGAAATTCTGGGCTAGATAAGCAGTTCTATTTTAAGGGCTGGATTTAATGATGTCAGAGGAATTTTCTTAGCATGATTCCTCTGCTTTTACATCTTTTCTTCCCACTTGGCTGTCTGTCTTACTCTTTATCTGTGAGTTTCTTTCTCAAGTGACAGGGATGATTCACATTCCTTGTATCATACAACAACAGAAGAAGCTTAGTCACAATCCTTAACCTGTGAAAAATGCCTCCTCCTCCACTTATTCAGCTCTAAAATTACCAGGAGGATTTTTATTATTTCTTCTATGTCCTATGCAGATAAGGAGGAGGAGTATGGGGGAAGTGAAATCTTCACTAGACTAAGGGAGAGATCAATAAATTTTATTCTCTTGGGCAATTTTTTTTCCAAAACACTGAAAGTAGGCGTTTGTAATGGAAGTATTGCCTTAGCCATAAATATAAATGTTTGTTTTAAATATAGGGATGGAAACAGATGATCAATATTATTAATTTTTGATTTATTTTTACTGCTGTGTCTGATTTTCCTTCTTGTGAAGTTTTCTGTTGCTGGGGAAGTGATAACATATATGTACTGTCAGAAATATTAATGATGAGGTATATTTGAAATGTTTCTAATTCAGCCTTCCAACAGGTCAATATTAGCAAAATTGTGATCATTTAGGATGGGGCTGGAAAATATTTGTCATCATTAGTGATGTTTCTAATCTTTTTAATGTAGATAGTAAAATATTTCTGTGTTCTCAACTGAATAAGACATGCTTGTGTTTTTTATTGTCCAGTTGATTTATTCACATTCAGATTTTTATGTGATATTTATGTAAAGCATAATTACACATGACGCAGCTTTTAATTCAAGCTATTCTTAGGAAACCTATAGTTTAGATAAACTCTTTTTTCTGTTTTATTTTTGGCTTGGTGCAAAACAGAAAGTAACTATTGATCATGTCAGTGAAAGAAGTTTTATTTGTTTCTCCTTTTTTTTTTTACTTTTTTTTTTTTTGTTTGTTTGTTTTTTGATCACAGTGGCCATCGTTAGCTAAGAGCAGGTACCAACAGTCATCAGTCATACTAATCTCCATGCCTGAGTTTTTGCAGCACTTTCACTGCACTGCTTTGTAGTGAATTTCTGAAAAGTCAGTTAAATAAGTAGTGGTTTAAAAGTAAGCTATAAAGACTAGAATATGTATAACACATATAATGTCTTGATATATTCAACTTTCTGTTTGTTATTCTATTGTAATATATGTATGGGCTACAATGAGACAAACAGAGGTTTTAGACTGTCTGAATTCACCCTTTGATAATTGCTGTTAACTGATAGGAGCAGAGTGAAGGAATATTAGCTCAATGCCACGTGTCAGTGAATTGATTTACTTTGCATCTTTAAATTCTTAGCAACTAAATGCTGTGGATTTAGTGCCGACCACTGGAAATGGCAGCCCAAGAGCACAGTAATTGCTCATTAGCAATTTGGATTTTTTTGGTAGAAGAATTCTAGGCTTCTGGGCCTGGATGCTGTTCCTTAGGAAAGGTAATTCTGTCTGTTTTGTATCAAGATTTTTAAAGAAAATGGATACTTCTATGATCAATAAGAACACGTAAAACTTCTTGGCTCACTCTCTAGCTTTGTAGTCTTTACTGCTTGCAGCATTTTCAAGTTCTATGATGCTACTGAAGATTTAATTTCCCAACATTAGCATTCCAAGTGTTAGTTGTTTAGTTTTGCCTGCCTAATCTTGTCTCACAAGCCTTCTAGCTCTGTTCCAGGATTAGTTCACAAGTTCTGCAGTGATTCAGCCTGTTTCCACACACTGTGGTTTCACCAGTGCTTGGGGTTTTCTGGACTCTTTGGCATTCATCTCACAAGACTGATATGCCATACTTACAGCCATGGATATTCTAGGCTCCCTATGTAACCACAAGGAGAATGCTCAGATTTTGGGTGGGATGAATTACTTACCAAAAGGCCCTTTTTCTCTCCACTGGCTATTTAGTTGCTTTAGGCTAAATTAATCTGAGTTTGTATTTTGTCATGAAGTGTATTAGGTCTAGTTCAGACAAAGTTCATTTTCCCTATAGCAGCCCTCACAGTGCTGTGCTTTGCATTGGTATCTAGAAAAATATCAATGATACACCAGTGTTCTGGCTACTGCTGAGCAGTGCTGGCACTGCATCAGCGCTGTTTCTCCAGCGTTCTGCCCCCCCATCAGTAGGCTGGGGGTGGGCAAGATCTTTGGAGGGGACACAGCTAGGACAGCTGACCCAAACTGACCAAAGGGATATTCCATACCACATGATATCAGCTCAGACAGAAAAGCTAAGAAAAGGAGGAACTGAAGGCATTCATTATTTACGTTAGCCTTCTGGAGCAACCACTACATGTGCTGAAGCTGTGCTTCCTGGGAAGCGGCCAGACATTGCCTGATGCAGGGAAGTAGCAAATAAAATCTTTGGGGTTTTACCTTTACTTGTGCACATGCATGACCTTTCACTTTGGGTTTAGCTAACTGCCTTATCTTGACCTACAAGTTGTTTTCCATCTTACTTTCTCTCCCCTGTTCAGCGGAGAAGGGGGAGTGACTTGGACACTTGGCATCCAGCCAAAGTCAATCTACCACATCAAGAATTTTTTTTAGATTTTCAGAAACTGTAATTGATCATGGAGGTATTAAGAAAATGGGCCTTCCCATATTTTCCAGCTGGCTGTTGCCTAGTGTCAGCAAGAAGCTCTTGTTAGTCATCTAACTTGCACTCAGTGTGTAATTGTGGGGAATAAGAGGTCTCATCAGTCACTTACCTATGGTGGTCTCCTATTCTGGGCAGCTTTTAGGATTGCATAATTGCCAATTTTAGATAAATACTGGCCCCCATCAACATTGGTCTAGAACAGATTAAGAAATGGCATATTAAAATGAAATCAGTAAGTGAGTAGTTTTTACATTGCTGTGGAAATATTTTGAGTATCATCTCCTCTACAGAAATGGTTGTAGCATCATGCAAATATTTGGGTTTAGACTGTGGGACATCCTTCCCTCCTATTCCTCATAGTTCCTTTTTGTCTCTTCCTGATTTCTTTTACTTTCTTGATAATTCTGCCTTCTCCTGAGGGGTAATTCAAAAGCTTTCAAAATCTGCATTTATTCCACATCCTTCCAGTAATTTTCACTCTGTCTTAAGGTTGCTTAAATGGAAACCTTTAATTTGCTTAAATGAAAGAAGTCCTAAAGAATTTTATATAAACAAAGCATGATTTTTGTGCATTCACAGTTTTCTTTTTAAAGAACTAGCTCAGATTAAATACTTATATTAGCCTGCTGGTTTAAAAACTTTCATCAGCATCTTGATAAAGGCATTGATGCCGACAGCTTTACATCTCTGATCTTGACACGGGTTGTTTCAGACTGGGAATAGCATAGTCCAGGGCCTAAATGTAGTTTTACTCAAAAGTGTGGTAGTTGATTTTTTTCAAGCCAATGCATGTGGTCAGACCCAGATTTCCTGTATGACTTCTCTTCCTAACGGATCAAAACCACAACTTCAGAATGTAATGAATTCTCCTGCATGAAAAATTTGACAGCTGCAATGTAGGTTCCAGGAAAGGGAGATGGAGAAGATTCCGTCACTGGAGAAACATGTAGTTTTTTTACATATAATTCTTTAGAGCTTCCATCACTGGTGGGTGCAGTTTCCTGCTTTGTTTATTTTTGTGGTGGTGATGGTTTTTAATTTAAAAGGATTCATAGCATATAACTGTAGGACATTCTGTGTTTAATTCTATACTTCTGCTTATACATTTAATTTTAAATCTAGATTTAGAAATAATTTTTTTTATGATTTTGTAATTTTCTAGCAGTACAAATGTTAGAAATAAACTACTGTACTTCATGAAACTTAGAACATACTCGTGATGGAGAAAATAATGCCTTTGCATTTATATTTACAAATGTTTTTATGGATAGATGTACTCTGTTTATCATGCTGTTTTGTCTCCAGCAACTGTTTTATGCTTAAGATGGCCATCATCAGTGTGCTCCATTTTAATGAAGTGTGAGTACTCAGTGCTTTAAAGGACATTTTTTTACTCCAGTGTACGTGTGAAACAGTCACTAATTTTACAGTCATATACTAATACATAACAGCCATATTTGAAATTTTTAATGTTGTCTTGCAGTATTTGCCTTGGAAAACACTTTTGAAGAAAAATGGGGAACATGTTGCTTCTTTTACTGTACAGCTTCTGCGCATGCTTTCCCATATTAGAAGTGTTCAGTGCCATGAAACCAGCTGTGTAGTATTTTTTTAGAAATCCATTTAAAGCAAATATTGAGTGATCCTAAGTTCCATCTAGACTGCTAGGACTGGATCTGGGGCACAGAGGAAATACGAGGCTGAGCAGCTGATTGCAATTAGGTCATGATATACCATTACAGTAAGTTATATGGATTGCATTTTTGAAGGATTTGCTACTGATGTATTGTCATTTATTGTTTCATTTGCCTTTTTTTTTAATTTTTATCTTTTTAGGTCCATCAAAGCTATTTTTTTCCCTACAATTTACTCTTTGTACTGTAATTTTCCCTATAGCACGTGTCAGTAATTCCGTTCTACTGATTCACACCCATAATGGAATGAAGCAAGAAAAGCCATTACATTGTTTTAAAAAGTCACTGTGTTATCTTGTATGACTTTTTCTAGAGTGTGAATCAGTTCCTGTGTTCTCATGACACATTCAGTATTTTTAAATTGCTTTCGTGAGTGACTAGACTTGTTTGAATAGCCATGTGCTAAATGCACTTGCTGTCATGCTTTGTCAAGCATTAGATTTCTGAATAATGACAACGTTACATACAGAAGCTTTGTCTGTACACACACTGAAATAACTATCTTAAGTACATGCTTTTGCATGATTGTCTTTCTCTGGTACCTCCCTGAAGCTCATAACTTTTTCCCTTTTCTCACACATTTGAAGGTTGTGTAGACCTATGAAGAAAAGTCAGCAAAGAAACATCAGCATTTACTTGCAGTAGAGTACTCCCTGGTCTAAGAAATGTTTTCCTCTAGTGGAAATAAGGCTGTTCTTTTGAAAAGAATAGAAAGGTAATGGCTATCTGACTCAAAATCATGGATGCCACAAAGCTATTCACCAGCCTCTAAAAAGTCTCATTCTGAGGTTCCCAGAAGCAGAAATGGTTCCAAAACACTTATTCAACGTCACCAGGATTAATTTCTACAGCTTCTCATGTTAGTCCAGCAGTGTAGCAGTGCAGCTGTAGACACAACAGTGCAGGTACTATTGTGTGGATTTTTTGATCTGTGAGATGATTACACGTGTGTACCTATGATAGTCAAGTATATACAAATTTATACAGAAAGAAAGGGTTTTTCGAGTTAAGTATAACACATCTTACTGCAGGATTGGTATTCACAGTAAAATAGATGTTTTTTGGTCCAATCTAATTATAAATATGTTATTTCATGTTATGCTGCTTCCATTGTTTGCACATTTTACTACATAGTTTATAGGTTGTAGTGCTTGAGTGCCTTTTGGTGGTTTAATCCTTTCTCTATGAAGATAACAAGGAAAAATAAATAATTTCCCAATGTTCCCAAAGCTTATTTTCCTTTATTTTTGTTTCAAGATAACACTCTTTACATCAAATTAAACAGCTCAGATCTTAGTACTTTATTCACTTTATTCTCATGGCCTGGTTTAACAATGTTTTGAACTTGAAAGCTGTGTATATATTTTGAATGCTAATTTCTTCAGCTCTAATTCTTGTTGTTATATCCTACCTTTTCCTTGGAAATGACTTTTGGCTAATGAGATGACTCCAAATTAATCTTGTATTCCAGCTGCAGAAATATTAGATTAGAGATGGGCAGTTTACGTGAAGTTTTCACAAGCACTGTGAATTTGCCGCATGTGCTTTCAATCTCAATTTATTGTCTTTAGTGCTTGCCAGTTCTGAAGGCTTTTCAAGTCTTATTCTAAATCCCAGATTCATGGGGGATAAAATAAGAAGAGTTTTGTGTTAATATGATTGATTCTCCTGAATGGCATAGCTTGCAGAACATCAATGGTAAATTCTTCTTTGGACAGAAATGTATTTTTGTCCAACCCGGTTTTATTCGAGGAATGTATTGTTCAACTTAGAAATTACTCTGAAAACTGGAAATTAAAAACATAAAGAAAATAAGACTCATGATAAATAATGGGGTTGTTAGCAACTTGCTTGCATTATAATGCCATTCATATATTTGTGTAAAAATCTGTGGGTGTTATGGATTGAATTAGTCAGCACTATGGCTTCCAAGAAGTCTTACTTGCAGAGTTTTCTGAAATATTTTTATTATTGCAATATTACTAGAAACTTGGTAAAACTTCAGTGGCAGATCTCATCTTGGATGTTGCAACTTTGCCATAGAAGTCCAGTTGTTAACTTTTACATTTATTTTGATTTTTTTTTTGAATATGTGGAAAATTTACAGCTTTCTGCTGGAAATGAAATGGATCTCTTTGAAAATCAAGGATTCTTTCAGTAGACAATCACAGTCCAACCAGTACTTCTTATGCAGTTTCTGACATAAAGATAAATGCTGAGTATTTAGTTACAAAACGAGCCATTAAAATAGGAAATGAACTTATAGGTATGTACGTATCCTGGAAGACAAGCTCCAAAATAGAAGGCAGTTTCGTGGAACCATCTTTCTTTTCTAGCCTTTCCTGTATTTTTCTGTTTCATTTTTCGATTTCCCCCGCATAGATGGTTTGATTATGATTTCCTCTCAGAAACCTCTAGGTGGAAAATGCTTCAAATGTTTTTTGCAACTCTATTGTCCATCAAAGAAATGAACAGCAAACTTGCTTGCATTTTTTTAATGGACAGAATAATATTGGTTAAAAAGAATTATGTTAATCCTCTTGGAAAAATTATCTAAAACCATTCTGCCATTTTTCACAGAAGTGATTGAAGTTGTTTTGAGCCAACCTTTTTCCTGTCCAGCTACAAATGAGCATTTAACAAAATACGTGCTAGACAGACAAATCAATATGACCAAAGTAAGGGCAAACTAACATTACTGTGATTTTGTTGGTCACACTACTCCTCTCATCTTTTGTACAAAAGGCAACTAAATCTTTATGTTAGATATCAAATTTATGGATAGTAACAGAATAATTTTGATAAAAATATTGGTGAAGTGCTGGTAGGGCAGTATGTTCACAGAAGCTTTTTCTCTTTTCCCCAGTGTGATGAGCAGCAGACATTCAGCATTCATCTTTGGCACAGTGGGCCTGACATAATCAAATGTCTTGTTCTCTCCTTATGCCTGTGGAAAAAGGGGTGGTATTAATGGTAGATCAGAGCTAAGCCTTCATATCTTACTGTCAAGACTGTGTCTGTGACAAACTCCATGACTTTGATTCTTTCTCAGTACAAATTCATGTCATTCACTCTTCCAGAGAGATTTCTGAATGTTCCTTCCTGCATTTTGACTGCTATGCAGTTTGTTTAAAGTAAAAATATACCTTGTGTACATCAAGCTGCTCTTTTCTCAATAAAGATAAAAATCAGAAACTTTTGGCAGTTTCTTAAAAGTGCTAAAATCATTATTTTTGAAGTGCTCACTTTTTCACCACTTATTCCTATATTTTTTTTCTTGACCAAGTAACTCAGAGATCAACAAAGGCAAAAGTATAGAGAAAGACAATGAGTAAACAAGAGGGGAAATAACTGTGTATTGCCGCCATAGCCATTCAGTTAAATTGATCTTCAGCACTGAAGTGTATGTAGTTGGCAGAGACATAAGATAGTATGATTGTTTCCAGTTTATTCTATAATGAATTTGATGCTCCAGTCAAACAGAAGATCAGTCTACTGTAGTAAAAGAAAGGATAGAAATACTGTATTTAAGAAATTAAATTAGGAGTCCTATGTGAAAGAATAATGCTGCCTATGGAATTGTCACATTTATAGACACATAAAATATGTATTTATCAACACTGCTTGATGAGTGTGGTGTGCATAATGTTACATGAGTTCTTCTGTCAAATATGAACTTAGGCTCTTGACAGTGTCTTGTCAGACAGTCTCTGCTCCTGTCCAGTGCCAGTCATCTGCATCTCAGTCTAAGGAATACATAAATCTTCAGCAGAAGTTGAAGCATTGCTCATGCTTTAACAAGATTTATTTATTCTTTCATGAGTACTTAAACCAATTATTGATAAGTAGAAACTGTAATGAAAATTGTAGAAAAAATGGTTGTCGTTTCTTGGGATAAAAGTGAATTTTATTACTTTAATTTTCTTTCACTCAAAATTTGTGCTGCATTTCTCAAGAGGAACAATTACTTGGGCATGATTTCTGAATTTTCATAACCCCCAAGTACTGCTGACTTAGCTTACCTGTCCTAGCAGATGAAGAATTCTCTCTGATAGTATTTGAGCAGTGGGGGACAAGAAGTCTGCAGGCTGATGTTCTTCAATGTGATTGATTAATACTTGCTGGTAAAATAGGGAGAATATTTCAGGAAGTCCTCACTCTGCATACCTTCTATATATAAAAGTAAATAATTTGGAGGGAAAATGGGTGAATATGGAGAGATTTAACAATACATAAGTGTGTAGAGGGTAGCATGACACATCAGAGCTGCTCCTCTCTAGAACTGGCTGCTTTCAGCCCAAGGAAGAAGGATTCAAGATTCTAGAACATAATTTATACCAAACAGGTGATGGTACAAAGTACACAATTTTCTCTCATCTTTCTTCCTCTCTTTCTCAAAAGCGCCCATTTTATTATGACATAGCACTATATTGTTTCTTTTTATCTTTCAGTCTGCACAAGGAGGTGGTCATCGAACGCTACTCTACGGACATGCAATCTTGCTGCGCCATTCCTACAGTGGCATGGTAAGTAATGGGAGTTGTGAGCAGCAATGATTTCTTTTTTGTATGAAAGTTAAGTTTGAAAGTGCCCATCCTACTGCTACTTACTGATATCTGGAGAGTTATTCATGTCAAAGAGGCATTTTACTCATGGTTACTGGAAACCTTTGTGAAGGGTAGGTGCTTGGAAATACGAAATGGAGCTGGTTGTATCTGGGTAAGTGCTAAAACTAAGTCTGGCTCCCATAGTGCTGAATCTTCCGTTCATCAGTCTGAATTGGTGAATTCTCATTTCTTTTGCTGTGGATATTCTATATTGCATAAGCTTTGACTGAATCTACAGCTGGCATCTTGCTGTCAGCCTGAGCCTATGTTGAAGGCTGAGTGGAAAAGGAAATTCCTTCTTGGATGTATCTTAGACAGAAGTCTTAGTCTTCAATTCCTTGATGAATTATATAGGTTCCAAACTCCTTAACTACAGATGAGACTCCATGGAGCTGCAATGCGATGCAACTAACTCTTTTATTTCCAGTGTCAATGGAAAGATAGCTCAGATAGACTGAGAGGTTATTTTAGAACATATATCTTTGTCAAGTCTCCTTGAGTGCCATTCAGTTATCAGGCATACATATTCTTGAAAGTAACTAGTGGGGATAATCTAAGAATAGTTAATCCTATGTTAGTAGGTTTTTATATTTTAGTGGATTATCAGAAGGGAGCAGAACAAGTACTGTATGCTTTTTTCTTTTGATAGTATCTGTGCTGCCTCTCTACATCTCGATCTTCAATGGATAAGCTGGCGTTTGATGTAGGATTGCAAGAGGACACAACAGGTAAACACTAGTTAAAAAGAATATATAATGAAGAATACTTTCAGTCTAAAATCAGAAGAGACATACGTATAAATCTTGTAAAACATAAGACTATTTGAAGAACTAAATTAAAAACCCAATATTTTTGTGTTTAAATATTTAGTATCTTATCTTTATATTTTCTAATAGATTATTTAATTTCTTTTCTATGAGATATAAATACATCTATTTATATTTCCATATATATTTGTATTAGTGAATATAAGTAAAGGAATATTCCCTAGTTTTAATTCCTGTAAAAGCCTTTCACTGAATTTTTTTTAAACATATTATTTTAATAAAAATGCTATTAAAACTTTAAGCTGTTGTTGACTTGGATTTATTTTAATTTTTTAAAGACTAACACTGCTTCTTGCAATGCCATTGGTTTGGTGTAATTGTTAGTTCGACATAAGTTTTCTTGTTTTTTAAAGTCATGTTCTAACTAGGAGTAATAAGGGTAATAGCTGCAACAGTTGAACAATTTCAAGATCAAAGAGTTCTCTTCTGAAAAGCATGCTTTTTGTTCAGGAAGCATATCTGATAGTAAGATTTGTCGTCAGAACAGAATTTTTGACTCATAAATATTAGAGACACGAACAATCAATTCAAGTTGAAGAACATATTGGAATTTATGAGATCTATCAAACATTGTTTTAAGCAGTATTTTAAATGGTTATTTTCATTGGTCTTAGTGATGATTTGCTCTGTTTCTTTGTCCTAATTCTCAGTGGAATATTCTTTGATGTCTTTTCCAGAATCTATTAAGAAAATGACTGTGAATCTTTAGCAAAAGCAGCCTGGACCAGGTTGCCTAAAGACCATAGAGCTGCTTCCTTACTCTGACATCACTGTTCCAGAGGTCTTAGTCATCTGCTTATGTGTATTATTTCCAGCTGAGTTTCTGACAAGGTGGTGCAGGAATGATACTAATTATTGAAAGCACATGAACATTTGGTTTAACCAACTGAAAACTGGATCAGAACTTTAGGGCTGGATAGGTGTGAAAGTAATGTCAGTAAGATTGGGCCTTTTCTTTCTTATTTATTTCTTTGCTCTTACTTAATATTAATACAGGTGAGGCATGCTGGTGGACCATACATCCTGCTTCCAAGCAACGATCAGAAGGAGAAAAAGTACGTGTTGGAGATGATCTTATTTTAGTCAGTGTCTCTTCAGAAAGATACTTGGTAAGTTATGTAACAATATCTGTACAGTTCTTTTTCTTCAGAAAAAAAACCCGATTACAAAAATTGTTGTAGTAAAGTGTGGTTTACATTTTCACCTCCCAAAAGTAAAACTTAAGGTGTTCAAGCTGTTTTTTTTAGTACTATTTTGCAACACAAGACACTGAAGGTCTGGAAAGTGCTACTTCATTATATGGCTAACCTAATTTGTGTCCATTTCAGTAATGGTATAGAAGTTGAAAAGTTTACTAATCATGAAAAAAAGCGAACACAGAAAAAAAACCCCAAACCTGTCCAAACTGCACAATTGGGATGTTTAGAATCCCTTTCAGTGTTCTGAGGTTAACAACACTGTTACACATAAATTAAAGCTTGTAACCAAAATTTTATTAAGATTATGTACAGTTTAATATGTAGTGCTACTGACACATCATAATTAAATATAATTAAAATACTTAATGATTAAATATAGTTGAAATACTTTAAACATTTCTGTAGTAGCTGCTTCTTATCACTGGTTTAAATAGCTTTCTTCATCTAAGTATCTCCCATTTTTTCTGTGGTGAAACACTTCAACACTTTAACATGAATTTCTTTTGGAATTCTTGGTGTTGCAAACACCTGAACTATTTATGGTAAAAGAAGTTCAAAATAAGAAGAAAATAATTCTGCTAGAGGCATTTGAAAAATTAGCGGTAGTGATTCAGCAAAACAACCTAAAAATAGAATCTCTAAACAGAGGTGTTTAGAACCTCTAAGGGTTGTTTTGAGTTTATCAAAAAACTGTTTCAGATCTAGGAGGGCCACAAAGATGGTGAAGGGTCGAGAGGGGAAGCCTTATGAGGAGTGGCTGAGGTCACTTGGACTGTTCAGGCTGGAGAAGAGGAGACTGAGGGGACACCTCATTGCAGTCTCCAACTTCCTTGTGAGGGGAAGAGTGGCAGGCACTGATCTCTCCTCTGTGGTGACCAGTTGACAGGACTCAAGGGAATGGCCTGAAGTTGTTGTCAGAACAGGTTTAGCTTAGATATTGAAAAAGATTCTTCACACGAGGATTATTTGGCACTGGAACAGGCCCCAAAGAAGTGGCAAAAACCCCCAAGGCTGACAGACTTCAAGGAGCACTTGGACAATGCCCTCAGGCACATGGGGCTGTCCTGCGCGGGGCCAACAGTTGGACTTCATGATCTTTGTGGGTCCCTACAAACTCAGGATATTCTATGATGTCTGCATATAACATTGTTTTATTCACTCTTATTCACTTTTTTTTTTTTCCTATGAGACATCATTATTTTTTAATTTTTTACAGTATTTAGGAAAAAGTGAATAGCTTAATAAGGCTTCAATTATAAAATTGAAAATGTTCTTCCATCTTTTGGAAACACATAGGAAAATGCAAACATAATTATTAGAATATAATTGTAACTTCTACTTAGAAGCTCAGTAACTCATTAAATGAGTTATTTTTTGTAATTACGTATTCTGTCAACTTTCTCATCATCTTTGCATTTAAAAATTATTTTAAATAACTACTTTTATGAGAACTGCAATTAGACTCAGTGGAAAAACCATTTATTGTGGACTAAATTAATGAGAAATCTAATTCACGAAAGAACATTGGATTTCATGGAATTGTTGAATTTGGTTACTGAAGTTGAATTTTGGTCCAAATTGTGTGTCTCTGTAGGCATATGCCTGAACTTATACTTCCTGGCCTCTAATTAGTAAATCAGCTCAGCTTTTTATATTATTTAGGTTTGTGCATCAACTGTTGATTCTTGAAGCTGTCACATGTACTTTGATGCAGCAAGATGCGTGATGCTGTCTGCAGAGATGGAGTTTTGTCAACATGTGGTGTTAATGTGTGTAGTTCATCTTCCATGCAAAATAGCAGCACACTAAAAAATATTTTCAGTGTAGAGAGAAATGACAATGAATTATAGTCCTAAAATGATTTAGAGCTAGGCTTTAATGAGTATTTATTAAGCCTATTTCAGTTATATGGCTCTGGTTTGACAGTAAGAGGAAGCAAGGTTTCAGCAAATTAATTTTGCTCTTACATGCACTCACACATTTTATAAACAGATGTTTTTCAAGACCAAATTAAGGGGTGGTAAACTATGTACCTTCCTAATCATAAAAATATTTGGGTTTTTTCCTGCCTATTCAGTAATTATATTAGCACTGTCAATAAAGCAATGAAACTTATGAAAATTCAAATAGTTGATAAAAACTGTATTAGCCGGTTATGAATGAGTGAATATTTTTCATGAAAGCTACTTCTCTGTCTTAAACTGTTTGTCTTAATCCGTTAGGCCATTTAGAAAAATAACTTCAAAGGACATTAAGTTTGAAAAGAATATGTATATTATAAATATACATCTAATGATGCATATGTTATAAATTGTAAATTTTTTTCATTGAGTACGGTGTCATGTTATAACTGCTATTTTCTACAACTCTTAAAGGAATGCAGCAACTTCGACCTTCTACAATAGTCAGGGCTGTGGAGAGCCGAAGTTATTTTTGTGAAGCTACTTGGATAGTGAGACCAAACAAGCTGTTTTGAATCTAGCTGAGAAATGCTTTTTCTAAGGATGTGGAGTTCCTCAGATGGATCCCTTAACAGAGAATAACGTTCATCAGGATGCTGAGGGACAGATTTCTGTATGTTGTGTACTCTGCGGTTAAAACCTTAGGAAAAAGTTTTCTGTCAAATGTTCTATGTAAATATGCTGTCAGGAATAAGGTTGGAATATCACCTTTTTATTTTGCAATATTGCTCTATGTTTTCAAACAACTCGCTAATTTTTTCCGAATGAAGACAAATAGGTTAAGCATCCTGGGGCTAAGATGTGCATGTAAAAATAACAGATGAATAGAGTTCATTCACAGGGCATGGCTTTTTCAAAATGTAGTCAGCTCTTGGCTGAATTTATATAATGTAAGAGGAGAGCAGAACTATGTCATATTCATTAGTTAGTCTTCCAGTTTTCTGACTGTATCTTAATTAATTTAAAACTGAGATCATAAATTCACAAAGTCAGTGTAGTCAGTACATTAGTGTTACCTCGTTTGGTTGGCAATCCCTATTAAATATTAAGAAAATATCAGGACTTTGCTATAGTTCCACTTCCCCACTTTCCACACAAAAAACTTATTTTGGGACAATTGGCTCTATTTTTTTCCTCAAAAAGTAATCTTTTTACTTGCAGTGAACAAGAGCTAATCTTATAGGAAGATCAGTGTTAAAATCATAAGCTAAAGGTCCAGAGATATGGATTTTTTACTGTTTCTTGACTCACAACAATGTCCCAGGGCAAGACATTTACTTGTTCTGACTCTAGTTATCTGCCTATACAACGGAATGTTGGATCCTTATTTTCCTGTGTAGAATTTCTGAGGAAAAGCACTTACGTAAGTGGTTGTGGCATTATATAATGTGTGAGCTGCGTTATTGCCAGATACTTGAGAGAGGAAACTTGGCTCTGCTGAACCCTGTTAGCACAAAGATGTTCGGCTATAAATATTGCCACCCTTTAAGTTCAAGCTAGAGTTGCTATATTTCCTTTCTTGAGGCAATGCAGCCTGATAAAAGAACAGATGTAATATTTCCAGCATGTTTCCCCAGCTTGTACATAATGGTATCTACCTTTGCACTGAGGTTTGCCTATGCCTAATACTAATTAATAATTCCTGATTTCTTTCAATATTGCCAATTTTTGATAATTTAGAAGTTCAATTAATTCTAATTTCTTTCAAATTTATGAAGCCTCTGAATAACTTAGTCTTTCAAACATAATTCAAGAAAAACCCTTTAAACATGAAGTTGAAATACAAAATGCATAAATGAAGATAAACCTGAAAATTTTTATCCATGAGGCCAGTGTTATCCTGGCTAAGAAGTCAGGAAGGAGGAAAACCCCCCTAGGTTTGAATCTGCAGTGCACAGATTTCAGTATAATGCAATAGTTTCTGCACTGTGGTATATATGTAGTTTCTGAGTTGCTGTCTCAGTGACTGCAGTGCTGACCTGCTGCTGCATTATGCAGATCTGTGAACAAATCTTGATGTTTATTTAACTGAAGTGACCTTTTTTTTTAAAAAATTTTTTGACTACTGGAAGCTAATATGAAACTAATCGGAAGCTTTCCTTTGAAGTCTAAGCTTTTCCTTGAAGATTTTTATCATGGTTAACTAATGGCAGAGTTCCCTTTCAAAAATAATTTCATTCAAGTTAGATCAAACTGTTTTGAAGGTGGAGCTGATATCTGTCATTACTCCTGGACAGGAGGACAGGTTCCTCAGTATTGCAGAGGCACTGCCTCTGCACCTTCTTGCGTCAAATATGTTGTTTATTTTCAGCTCCTAGTTTATTTGTCTTATTTATTATCATATACTTGGAACAGCTTCTAAACATCTGGTATCATTTGTAGGTGCAATAGTACCAGGGAATACAGCAGTATGCGACTTTTTTTTAAATTTTAAAAAAATTTATTCTTCTCTTTCAGTTTTTTCTAAAAGTATGAAACTCAGTGTTGAACTTTGCTTTCTTATCTATAAATTCACAATTCCATCATTTCTTGTTCTTGAAAAGTAAAAAAAAAATTTTAAAAAAATTAAATTTTTATCTGCATAAACAAACCTGAAATTAGTGGAACCAAGGTGGTGTTGAGTTGCTCTGTTACACTGATCATAATGCAGTTCCCATGGAGTCTTTATACACATAGAAATGTTATTGTAGAGGCTGGTAGAAGTTCACAATAATTAAGGTTGTCAAGCAGCTCTGCTTTATAGGGTCCTGCTTCCAAGTGCTTATAATCAAGTGCTTGCAATGTGAAAAAACACCTACTAGAAATAGTAGCATCTATTTCTGGGGTTTTTGCCTTGTTTGGTTCTTTGTTTATCAGTCTGAGATAATTTTTTTTTTAGTTAATCCAGAAGAGGGCAGATGTTACTGAGCTCAAACACAGGGGAAAAAAAATCATATTAAGAAAATTGATCTCATTTTCTGGTGTACTTCTTGGTAACTTAAAAGAAATAAAAAGAGAAAGAAATAAAAGGCAAAAAACTCTTCTTGCTTAAGCTTAATAAAGAAACATTCTTCTGAAGTAATGGAGCTTGGTCATGCCCAGGGAAGATTGTTTAAATTTTCTTTTAGTAGCTAAAAGTCTGATGACTGTTTTACATAAGCTAGATCTCTTATGCCTCCTGTGTGTTAATGAACTGTTTAAACTCCCTCTACAGCGAATAATTAAATACACCCCAACCCTGGTGGGAGTAGATATTCCTTGAAATGGGTTGCTCAAGGCGGGGATGAAGTCAGGCACTGTAGTGACAGCTGAGAAGTCAGTGTTGTGTGTGCTGCCGGTGATCTGCTGTCATTTAAGATATGTGGAGGAAGAAGCTATGACAAAGTAGAAGGAACAAAAGGCAGGTGATATATCAGTGACAGGAGTGGGACTAGAGAGGGAAGGAGGGAAACTGAGTGGGACTTGATGACTGGCTGAAAGGATTGTCAGCTGAAGGCAGGCAGGCAGTAAGGGACTAACAAATTGTCTGGGACAAGAAGATGGTGATGAGCAGTATGCACCTGCTGGCTGAGGGTCAAAATTTAGGGCAGAAAATCTGTGTGATTTTTGCAGGGAGAATTGGTAGAAAAACCAGTAGAGTGGGACTGACAATGAAGAGAGATCTGTAGAGCAGTGGGCTGTCTGGGAAGAACCTAACTGCTGGACAAAGATCCAGAGAGAGGAATGTCTTGGGCCAAGAAATGAGAAAAGAGTTGAAGGTCAGGAGTTGTAGGGAGTTTCTGGAAAGAAGTTTAATGCTGGTTGATGTGGGAAGAGGCTGAACAAGAAAAATACCTAAAGACCCGCTTAGGCTTCGTGGGTTTCAGGATAACCTTCTGAAGCAGGAGAAAGTCTTAATTCTGAGTGATAAGGTAGGCTTGTTATTGGGTCACGAAGCTGGTTTGGCTATGTGAGAGATGCAGAATCATAGAATGGCTTGGGTTGGCAGGGAACTTAAAGATACTCTAATTTCAGTTCCACTACTGTGAGCAGGGACTCTTTCCACTAGACAAGATTACTCATAGCCCTATCTGACCTGACCTTAAACACTTCCAGAGATGGGGGGCAACCTTTTCCAGTGCCTCACCACCCTCACAGTTAAGAATTTCTTGTGAGAAAGGGATAAAGATTTGGTAAGGAAAAGAATGGTTGAGGTTTGGAGCAATTAGGCTAGATAACTGCTATCAGCAACTATTCAGAAAACCCATTCTATTAAGGCACAGCAATCACATGTGGTATGCTGACAGCTAATTTCTGTTGTGATTTTTGTGTTAGTTTAAGTGGCAGATGTTTAAAAAATTGTTTTCAAGTTATTCACATGAACCACAGGTCACTGTCATTGTGGGATTTTTTTTACCTTTTTTTTTTTAAATATAGGAAAATTACATATAAATGATACCACAAAAATTATTTTCTTAAATTTTGAAAAATCACAGGCATTAGAAAATATGAAAATTATGGCACTGGTATATTTTTATGAAGTCTCTTAAGTGTACAGTCACACTGGCTTTTTATGGAATGTTATTTCAGTGATGATAAAAGTTAGATGGATGTGTCAGGGCTGAGTAGAAGAGAAGCTGTGGAATGAAGCAACTTTGAAGATGAAATTTTGAGCTGGGAATTGCATTTGAAAGATTGATGGTATGATGCTTAGTTAATTATTTTCCCAGAGAATTAGATTCTGTATCAGACTCTGCTGTGGAATTTGCTGAGCGGATCTTCTTGTATACTAGACTTGCTTTGCAGAGGTCACTGCTTATCCCTTACTGGGAATATTCCTTGCTGGAGTTATGTCTCTCATGTCTCCTCCTTCTGCTAGAGGTTAAAGTCTCAGGGTTACTTAGTCTTGATACCTGCAACTGAGGTGAATGTGAGATTTGTCTTGAATATTAGACTATGTATAATGCAGTCTACAGTGGGAATTAAAAAGGTTCCTGTCATCTTAACTTGAACATCTTAGATTAATGAAAATTTCTTCATGTAATCTATGTACCTTCATGTCCCATTGGAAAATGGGCTATAATGCTGCTTCTTTGGGGTTTTGAGAAAGTTAATTCATTAATATTTGTTATGTTTTGTGAAATACTTTAATTGGTAGCAAGAGAAAAGCCTATAAGAAAATTATTAATTCTCTTTTCAAAGCTTTGAGGAATTGACTGTATTGAATAAGGCATGAGACTGAAGACTGAGGGGAAAACAAAGCACTGAGCAGCTGTTGACAAAGTGAACTCCTTTATTCTGTATATACAATGAGACAGCACATGTCAAAAAAATTGTACAGGATCATGCCATTGAAGACTGTAATATGATGTGTTCACCAGAAGCCATTCTTTTTCCGTAGGGTTCTTTGACGTTTCCTAACTTTTGATGCTTGCTTCTGTGAAGTTAATATTTTGTTAATGAAAGCTCTTGTGGCTAATTGTACAAAATGATAATCATTTGGAAGCATAGTAGCTGATGTGCTTCAGGCTTTTTGTGGTTATAGTGCAGAAGGAAAGCTATTATAAAGAGGAGGAATGCAAACTCCCCCCATCTACACTCTGTGGGTTCCTTATGCTTCCCTGCCATATATCTGCAATTACCCATATTCAGCTATGTGGTAACTAAGTAGATGGTTTTAGATGGCTGAGTTGCAATGGTCATTTCTGAGTGTCTGTGGGTTTTAGTTTCTACTCTCCCTTTGCTGATGGTACATTTATGCTGAGTGGAGGGGTGACAAGTGGTTAGTATTTTGCTGGAAATTCTCTTTCTTTATCAATGAAAAAATTCTCTTTGCTTTTGAATTTGCTGGGGAACTGTTTAAACTACTTCAGAGAATTGCGAAGAAACCAGGACTTTGTAGTATTTCAAACCCATTGGAAATTTGTTTTTTTTAAATGCAAAATGTTTTTCCCTTCCTAATTAAAAAAAAGGGGAAAAAGAAAAAGGAGTGTAGTTTGGTTTGTTTTGTTTAGTATTTTAGTTTTCTTTATAGATACAGTTACATTATTTTTGACTTATTTCTAAAGATAGAAATGTATCCAGTGTGAACATCCTCCAGACTGACCAAGGAAAACTAGAGAAGCATATGAATCCCTCTCCTCTGCCCGCCACACACACTTTGATACATGCATTCTCACTTGTGTACCTTTTGTAGGAATAATGTCTTGTTCAAGACTTGGAATATCTCAGATATTCTTAGGTCATTGAGGATAGGTACCTAAATGGTTTGAAACTGCTCTTCTGTTCTGATCATTGTAGTTATTTCAAGTCAGTTAGCGAGAAAGGGGAAATAGCAAAGGCTGTCAGAGTCTCTGTGTACAGGAAAGAGAGTAGCCTCCATCTATCTCTGCACCTGCTGGTGTTAACAAATCTGAGGGAGCGTGGTTGATGCTGCTGTTGTGTGCTGTACTTAAGCATCCTGGGAATTTCCTTATATGAGATTATACCTGCTTTGTGCATGGTTCTCAAAATCTAGCAAATAGTAGAAGAAGAAAATAGTCTTAATTTATTATTTTTCTTATGCTATTCTTGCTATTTGGAATGGCCTGAGATTGAAGGCAGAGCCATCAAACTGCAAATGGAAATACATATTGATAGATAAGCTGTCAGTATTGACACACCTTAACCAAGAGGAAGCCTGAAGCAAAAGCTTTCCTTTCTTTACATTTTTCTCTTTGTACACATGCTTTTTTTGGAGAACAGAAATTTTCATGCAGACTGTAACATTTAAAATATATCATCTAGTTATTCAGAGCTATTGTAAATTCAGCTATGCTGCTGCAATCACTGCTGAAGGGTTCTTGTGGAAATTACCATCTGATTTCTGAGCTCTTCAGTGAACTTAAATACACTGTGTTCTTCTTGAAGACCTAGGGACTGAGCTGTGATTATGTTACTTTTCTGCAGAGCAGTGCAGAGTTTAAAATATGCCATTAATTTCAGTTGGGAAACCTGTAGTATCTTCAGAGATTTGAGTCTGGGAGTTTATCCTTGAGAAACTGCCTGTAGACTGTCGTGTTAACCCTTATTCATAAAATAACATGATTTAATTCTGAGAAGAGATTAAGTGCTGGTTTAGGAGATTATCAGTCTATTAGTAAGAAAGACAAATCTAGCTTTTTTATTTGAGCCTGGACACCAGTGCAGAAAAAATAATGTTTGGTTTAGACAACCTGCCTGTAATGGGAAGGGCCCATAGCAAGATTGGAATTGACAACAGGATTCCTGAACCCAACATATTTCTACTTTACATATGTTGTTACTGCATACCCGAAAGATGTGTTATGCATGTGCTCCTCACTGATGATGATAACGTGCTACTCCTGCCACACACACTGATATGCCAGCCAGCAAAGATCTGTGTAGCACATATGGAGGCAGTTCAACATGAGTGTGAGTGTCATGTCCACATCCTGGTCATTGCATTATGGAATTTGTTTCATTTGGATACATTTATTGTGCTGAAAGTATAAAACCAAGCAGTCTGTAACCAGGAAGTTACAGACAAAGAGCAGATTGCTTTAAAACAATGTTGAGATTGTTAAAGTGTAGCACTGAAAAGTTAGGCTATGCCAGGATAAATAACTGGCATCACTAAACTTTTGGGATTTTTTCAATACATTTGATATAATTGAATCTTTGGATATCCAGTGACAGGCTATTTTATCTACCTGGTTAAAGCTTCCTTTTATTGTTTTCTATGAATGCTTCCTGGGGATGAACAGCATAGTTTATGGAGTTGTAAATGGCAGGACACCTGCTGTCAATTGTAAATTTAAGGAAGGCACATGGAATCTAGGGAAGTAAAGGGAGGAAGGAAATTGCAGAGGTATACCTCTGCTGTTGTGGTCATGTGTTATATTAGGTCATTTAAACCTTACTTTTAAAGTTATAGTTCCCTGGTGAGTCAGTTTGAGACATCTGGATTATAATCAAAGCTGAAACTGGAGTCGAATGGATAAAATTGACAGGTGTTCTGAAGAGAGGTGTCAACAATGTATTTTTGTTCAGTGTCTTGTCTATACAAACAGAACACTAATTCAATTAATACCACTGTGTGTGAAAATAAGTTCATTGACATGTACAAAGCACACTGTTACAAGTGCTCTGTTGATTGCAGCTCTGAATGACAGAAAAGTTATCCTCTTCCTCTTTTGTCTACCCTGAATGATAAGTTTTCCTTGAAAAGTAATATTCCTGCTTTGCTCTAATGGTTGAATTCTTCTTTGTGACTAACTGGATCGATCTAGTGATCTCAGAGGAAACCTAACAAAATTAAGGCCCACAGGGCAAAAATGGGACTGGAGCTGTGATGAAGTCTAATCTCCCATCCTGTTCTGCCATTCACTATTTTATCTAACTGCAGTAAGGGCAAAACAAGAAGTGAAAACTTGATTTGTTCATTAATGTTCTCTATTACATGTGCTGAGTAACACTGGTGCAGTGTAAACATGACTTTTGTGAGATGTCTTATTTGTATGCCATTGGCTGTTATGGGAGCCTTCTAAATGAACTGATGTACTGTTTCTTGTACTGCTGTACAACTAGAATATGTGCAGGTAGGAAGACAGAAGAGCTCTGCAAATGTTATTAGGAATCTAACTTTTTCTGACCTCCACTGACATTTTTGTCTTTTTCATCGTTAATTATTTTACCCAGAAGTTGTTAGTTTTGCTCACGACACACAGAAACAGAGACCATATACTACTCTATAAAAAGTTACTGTCCTGTAGTTTAAAATAGAGTTCTGCTAAAAGTGTCTAAATGTTACTGCACTTGAAAAATTAGTACCTATTAAGGATAAACAGTATACTTAGAAAGAGCTGCTTATTCACAGAACACTTGTTTCCATAATCTTATATAAGGTTATATTGTTTGGCATTGACAGTGTATCAAAGGAACTGACTGAGAGTGTGAGAGGAAGGATTTTGTATGGATGCAATGTAATATGCTTTGAAGTAAGAATTTCTGAGACAATAATGTCACTGAACTAGTTGGAACAAACACACACACGCACGCACACATGAGGAATTCTGAAAAGAGAAAGCACCTGAGGCACTTATTGTAAAGACCTGCAACATTGGCAGAAGATAGGGAGTAACAGAGCAAAGGAAGGTCATCCATTGAATGCTTCAGTAGGAAGCGAGTCTTTCAGGGAAAAATCATTTCAGATTTGCTTGGATCCTAAAAACTTTGTACAAGAATATATTTTGTAAACTCTCTTAAGTATACCTTACAAAGTCAGCAGTTTGCTTACTTAATTTCTTTGATCTGGAGGCAATTTTAGGAAGCCAGTGACCTACAAGAAATATTCAAGTGGTGAGTTACACTTGAAATACAGGTTAATGTCATATCCCAATATTCAACCTTTGTGGAAAACCCCATTGTGTATAGAAGGAAGAAAACAAGAGTAAGAACTCTGTAACATTTAACAATAAGCTCTTCAGAATGTGTGCTATAGTCTAAGACCCCAAGCAGCTGACTGGACTGTTCTGTACTGTTCCTGTGTGTCTCTTTGAAGCAAATATGCCATTACTGTTCTAGCTTTATTTCTAATGTCCCTCGAAGAATACCCAGGTCTAACTTTGTGTTTACTTACACAGTCAATGGGAAAAATTTATGTATGAAAGAAACAAGAGAATGTTTGATACTATTATTGCATACTGTAGTGAGATTTTTAATTAACCCCAAACAAAAGCCTCTGTCTTTCCTGGTTTTAGCATCTCTCTTACGGCAATGGTAGCTTACATGTTGATGCAGCCTTCCAGCAGACACTCTGGAGTGTAGCACCGATCAGTTCAGGAAGTGAAGTTGCCCAAGGTAAGATTGACTCAACTTTAATTGTTGAAAGACTGAAAGTAAATGAAATACTTTAAAAATCAAATTATTATGCCAAGTGAGGGAGTGGGTTTCTATTATGTAAACATTCAAAATAATAAATAAATATACAAATGTTCTGAAAACAGAGGGGAGGCTATACTGAAAGCTACAGTCATAATTTGCTACATATTTCTACTGAATACTGAACAGCTCATTCAAATCTCATTTTAAAAAAGGTATGATAACATTCATAACATTTTTTTTTTAAATGGCTTTTGGTCCTGGTTTAAAATATTATTTAACATTATTCTGATGTATGCAGTCATGGTTACATGTTCCTGAGACTGACTAAAAAATGGGCAAGAGACTTGGAAGCAGGATGTGGAATCCCGAGAGTGAAGATGGGGAATGGTTTTGTGGGTATCATATGGTTGGGAATTAAAACAAAATGAGGGGAAAGACAGAAAGAGAACAACTTTCAAGAATTATTTATTTTATTAAGGGATTAGGAAGGAGTTTTTTTAATTAATTTTTTGACATTGAAAGGACAAGGAATTTATGCCATGCTGATTCCACAGAGAAGGAGAAAAGAGTAATCTTTTTCTGAAAAGTCTGTCATAGTGTAAAGACTAATGATTTCTAGTTTTCTACAGACTGATTGTTTCGAGTAGGTGTTGTAATAGAACCTTAAGAAGGCTAAAGCTGCAGGTCCTTTCTTGGCCTATATCTTGGAATTTTAGGATACTATTTTTTAAAAGGCAAATTTCACACCAATTACTTTTCTCTGGATATTTTAAAATTCAGTTGTGGAATGTTCTTGCAACTTTTGTCGTTCAGATTTTAGAGACAGCACTGCCAAAATCTCCTTTCTATGTACTCATTTTGTTTTTGCATATGAGAATCACTTTGCACATTCAGATTCTCTGACGTGGATTTTAGCACAAACCATATCTAAACAATGTTAGCGCATTGATTGACAATGTCCAAAACTTTATGGAGAAAACCTTTCTGTTGAGGAGAAGAGAAAACCTTTTCCTGTTGCTCCTTCCTATAAACTCCATTCTCCTCGTCCTCCCACTGCTGCCAGCACTGAGGTGTCATTCTTGTTAATAACCCCAGTATGGTTTGTGAGCTGAGACCCAGATCTGTGCTGTGCCACATCTTTGCCTGGTGAACCTCACTAGTGAGACCTGTCTGTCTCTTAGAGAAGCAAAAATCCACAATGATAAAATGTCATGTTATGTACTTATACCCCCAGGAAATAATGTGAAAATGATGTAATATGATTTCCATAGCTGTGCATTTCTGTATATTTGCTTGTTCTTTGTTACTATGCCTTTCTGTTTTCACTTTCCTCAAGTATAGGCATTATCTTTGTTAAGCAGTATATTTTCTAGAGTTCATCTGGCTAGTGTCAGAAAGGATTACAGAAAAGGCCTTATTCTAGCAAAACTGGCAAATGTTCCTGTAATCAAAGTAGTCCTGTTGTGAAGAGAGAGTAAATCTGACACTTAGTGTGTAAGGCCTTACTCTCGACTCCTCAGTGAAACAGCAGCCAAGCTGCAGAAAATTACATCAAAATGAAGGAGAAGAAAATAAATCTATTTTTGTTAATATCTGTAAAGTACTTTGTCATATTCATAAATAAAATATTAATATATAAGAATAACCATACTACAATATCCTCTCTTAATCAGAACTTTCCATTAAAATTGATTATTAAGTGAAATGAAATTACTTTGAAGAGAAGATAATGGATAATTGGTTTGTAAAATGAACTGGGATATTTGAAATAGTTAAAGAATATAATTTTTTTGCATGCATATCTGTAAAACTGGCTTATGCAGGAGTCAATTTATTGTTGAAGTCAAAACACAGCTTTAGAGCCAAATCAAGTAATTCTGCTAATTCTGTACTGTGAAACGAATGGAGGCCTCTTTAAAAACAAAACAAAACCTAAAAAACTACTCAGGGCAGAACATCTCCAAAATTATATTTACACAGGTCCATGTACAAATTAATATATGTAACTGCTGTTATCTGGACGTCCTCCTCTGTGTCAAAGTCAAGAGTTTAAAAATTCAGTGCTGAAATTGGCCATGTAAATACTAATTTGATATTGATTTCCAAGGTTTAAAAAACATATCCTGAAATATTACCCAATATATATTCAGGAATAAGATTTCATGTATCTTCAAAATAAACCTGTGAAATGTGTACAGTGTAAATGCTGGGTTTTCAACACCATTTCCCCCTACAGATCTCTCTTACTGCTCGGCATTACCTGGCATCGTTTCAAAATATTATTCCAATAATATTTTTTAAAAAATCTTTTTGCTATAACAGTAAACCTGAGGAATTATGTTACCACATCCCACTCAAATGCAGAATTTTATATTAACCAGTTTTAGTGAGAAGGGAATGTGAGTTTAGGAAACAAGTGTTTTCATTTATCTTGTCAGACTGAAAAAATACTGTTGAACTATGCTTGAAATCTACTGAGTCTTAGTATTAGATTATAATACAATATTTGTAGGACACAATTTGTTTTGACACAAAATGTCACATCCTCATGCAAAAAGACTGATGAAAAAGTCTCTATTTTATTAACATCTTTACTAGTTAGAATTATGGCCTAATTTTCAGCTTCTGGATGCAATGTCCTGGAACTTCAAATATTGTGATGCTATATGTATGCTCTGTGCCTTAATTTGTGAACATACATTTACACTGTAAAGCCAAGTATTTGGCTCTGAACTTGCATGTGCAGTGGAGGTATTGGCAGCGTAGGAATTTCCTTTTGGAGTCCAAATAAATCATGATCGTTTATTGTGAATCTTCTGTCAAGAAAAGCTTAGAATGGATTGTCCCAAAAGTTTTTCTCTCAGAAAACTCCAAATACTCCAAAAAACTGTTTTAAAAGTAATGAACTAACTAAATCAAACTTTTTTATGTTAGTATATGAACTGGAATCCTTAAATTAAATGAAAAGTGAGTAGGTAAGATGGAAGTTTCCCACTTTTATGTTGTTATCTGAGGGCAGAGTACTTGCTTCCTTGTTTCCATCAGCTCAGTCTTTTTCTGAGTTGTGGAAACTCTGTAGGATCCCATCTCTGGCTCCTCTTTATCCTGATCCACCCTTTGCTACTTGCTGACTTGGAGTTTTTCTCACTTGAAAATGTTCAGCTGGCTCCTCAAGGTATGAGATATCTTCCCCTTCTTCTGGTTCTCTTTTTGAAGTAGCATAAAATGCCAACAGAAAAAAATGAAATAAATAAATAGTATTTATTATAGTTTGAACTGTAGTTTTATGTGTTGCTGAGTTCACATAAATGCACTTGATTCTCTCCCTTTATTCAAGGATACCTGATAGGAGGGGATGTTCTGAGGTTATTGCATGGTCACATGGATGAATGTTTGACAGTCCCTTCGGGTGAACATGGAGAAGAGCAAAGAAGGTAGGTTTCCAGCTTATAACAGAATAATAATAATGAATGTTGCTGAATCAATATTAAGTGTCTCTGATATCCAGATGTTTGAAGGATGTTGTGATGAGATATGTTACTCATAAGAATGAATACTGTTGAGACAAACTTTAAACATGAGCCTTTTCTATTTTCAGTATTGTTCATGTCTTGTTTTTCTCACCAGACATAATAGCAATAGTGATTTTTGATCATTTATTGTCATCTTTACTAATTTAAAAGCCCTGTGAATGAAATGTGTTGTTTTTTTTTACTGCTGGATTTTTTCCGTAATCACAAAAAATTCTTCAGGACAGGGCATGTAAAATTACTTCCAAATCCTTCAAGGTTATTATATATACCTATTCTGGGTACTGATCTTAGGTCTAGCTGTCATGGTAGTCTAGAACTTCATTTGTGGTTATTTTCTTGACTCGAGAAATCTTAGAAAGGAAGTAGAGAAATGCGAACAACTCAGTATGAGTCTCTCTCTGATAACTAAAAAATCCAAATAGTGAGAAGACTGACACTGTAAGTGGCATGACTCAGTGGAGTGATTGCATGGATGCATCAGTCTCCTCCTTATGTGCTCTAATACATTATGCCCTAAGCTTCTTTTCAATAGGGCAGTGTCATATAATTTATTCCTACCTTCAGCCTAAATGTTGCTGAATTTTATTTCAGATTAGTTTGTTTAGTGCAGCATGTTGGGTAGCTTCATTTCCATGACAAAGAAAATGCTATTCATTAATTTAAAAATGAGTTTTCTTGGTTTGAAAATAGAGATGTATTTTTTGTTCTATTTTGTTCATACTTGTAATGATAAGGACAAGACTCTGGAAGGTCTCATAAAATATTTTCTGTCAAATGTTTTCTGCAAAAATTTTCTGTAAGTTTTTAAATATTAACGAGAAATAGTTTAGAAATTTCTTACAGAGCTGCTAACCAACCCTTCCTGGATATTTCCCATTTTTAGACAAGGGAGTAGTTTTTGAATGCAGAAGAGAGTTCAAAACGCTGATACTTAAAATATGATCAGTTTATGTTTTAATTTTAGTTACAATGTGAGATACATTACAGCTTGGAGTTTTTTGCTGCTATTTTTATTCTCAACCTGAAAGTGATGAAAAGTTAAATAAATAGAATCCTGTAGTGCTTGGTCTTACTTCAGTTTAAATCCTGCAAAACTCCTTTAAAAAACTGTAGTTGCAGTGTAACTGCAGATTTATAGGGTGATCAAGCACTTCAGTAATGAACTTCACTGCTTAAGAACACACTAAAAATCTGTCTCTTTTCAACAATACTAACAGTACACCTAAACCACAATAATGGAGTGTGAAGCTGCAAATAAAAAAAAAAAATTGATCTGATCTGCTTGTGCATTCACATGATGCACCTTTCTGTCCTATAAGAATATGGTTCATCTCTAAAGCTGTGGGACAGACAGTAAACAGATCAGATAATTGTATTTCTTTCTGCTGTGTCTGCAGTGTTCTGTAATTCTTTCTGCCTTCCCCATATCTGTCTAATAGTCCAAAAGAAGCAGAGCTAGTAGGCAACAAATAGTACGCGTGTCTTTGTCTTTATATTTCCTGATAGCAATACTGAGAACATTGCTTCTCAGTGCTTCATAAAAACAGATTTGTTATGCTGAAATTTACTTGTTGCTCAGGATCTTTCTTTAATAAGCAAGCAAAATAAAAATAAGTTTGTTGTTTTTTATATTTTCCTTTTCTGAAGTTCTTCTATTGCTTTTCTGAAATATTTTATTTTTTTAATAATTAACTTAGAATATAATCTATGATTACTTTTAATTATATGGAGTTAGGTATAATTGCTCTGTGACCCACGCTTTCTCTTAAATTATTAGTAAATTTACTTATTGCTTAAAAACTCTATACATCTCTGTTAGGACTGTTGCCTATTCAAAATAATTTGTGGCTCCTTTCAGTTTTCAATATGCATGCATACCTTATTTTGATGGGTAGGATTCAACAGCTGGTACAGTTATTTGAAAAAATACATGTAACTTTGGCAGGTAGAAAATTGTAAGATAAACTATTTTGTCTTTCTTTTCAATTTAAGTTCTGTAACTTTAGCACATGAGACATGGTAAGGTATAATATGTTTTGAGTATAATAATCCCGTATTATTTTTTCATTCCCTTTTGAAATAGTCTGGTGACAGATTATTGTGATTGTGCTTGCTTTGTTTTGTTCCAGCGTACGCCTGAAGAGCAGCTCTGCTCTGTAGAAGGGCAGCATAAAGAAGCACTGAGAAGTTCACACCTGTTGTGACTCACTAATTCCTCTATCTCATTTTTATTTTTCTTCAGAGACCTCCTCTTTATGCCTTTTCAAATAAATAAACGATCAGACAGTCCTCAAATAACAGTTTTATTCTATCATGTCACCTGGTATCTATTCCAGGAAATAAACAAATAGTTGCAATGTGAAGGATCCTCCTAGGCAGTTTCCAAAAACAGCTGTCGTTAAACTCTATTCTTAGAACACCGATACTGTTACATAAATTTGAGTATAAAAGTGTTTCAAAGAGTACCAGAAGTTTGAAATAAAACACACATTCTCAAGGTGGTTATACTTGTGTATATATGAAAGTTTATACTTTCAGCACAGTGGAGATTTATGAAGCAATCACAGTGCAGATACTATCTTTGTGATTACAGTACCTAAAAAAGCCTCCTCTGGAGGCAAGGTTATCCAAATCTGCACTGGAAGAGACCTAATACAGAGGCAGGTTAGTCATATAAAAAGCTTATAAAATTATTTTCTGTGTCTCGCAATTTTTTTCTGAGTGTATACTGTGTTTCCTTGCTTAATTGTTGAGCCTGAGTGTCCCTCCGTGTGGCCTTTAGATTGTGCTACTGTGATCACTAGAGGGTAGGATGGAATCATTGTATTTGAGAGACTTTGGTGTCAAGTCAGAAACTTAACTTTTCCTTAGGAGACAGTTTCAAGATCCTTCCTGTAGCTGGTAGACATAGTTTGCTATTAGAAGATGTTCCAGATGGGAGCAGTGCAAACAGAGAAGTTTGTGGCAATATGTTGGTTACTTGATATTACACTAGAGGAAAAAAGTGGTATTATTTTTAAAATGCCACAGGCAGGGTGGACATGACCCTGGTAGTTTTCAGTCACAGACCCACATAAAGAACAGTAATGAAACAGACGAAAGGTTAAGTATGTGCAATTTCACTGAATTAAATATCATTTTCTGCATATTCTAGTTAGGTATGTTGCAGGTTTGAGGCAGCTGGTTTAAGCCTTGTGCATAGAATCCTTAAACTTTATTCTTTTTATTATTTAAAATGACTTATCTCTAGCAAGCTAGACTTAAATTTGCAGTGTTGTTTTTGTAGCTCTTCATTCAAATTTCAGAAGTATTTCCATGTAGATTAAAAAATAAATATAGGTATAGATAGATAAGTGAAGACATAGTATAATCAACTTGGTGTTCTTATGGTGGTTACTTTGATTTCTATCTATCTTTAAAGCCAGGGCAAACTTCTTTGAACGAGCACAGTAGCTAAGAGTCCATATTTATCTTGACTCTTTCTCCTCCACTCTCTGTCCTCGTGGTTGGTGGCCTGGCTCCCGTCATATGAGCTGATATGAGCAGTCTGTCAGTAGGAATGAGGCAGACCCACAGGGGTTTCCTTTATTTATAAGAAGTTTTTTTCTTTAAATAAAAGATTACATAGTCTCCTTTCCCACCCTTTCCCTCCAGTTTCATACAGGAGAAATTTGTTAATAATTTTTAATATTTCTTTTTTGGGTGGAGGATTCTATATGTTTATCTAGCAGAAGATTTAAATCACTTTTTGTATTACAGGTATTTTGGAATGGTCTTTGCTTTCCTCTGAAATCTTTTGCTGTTGAAATTGTGACTTTTTTTTTTTTTTTACCCTGTTATTTGGCAATTATAGTATTTAGTCTTCACATTTGAATTTATAATATCAAAGGAATGAGTAAATTTATTCTAATTGTGGTGGAAGTTGATATTTAGAGCAGGTATACGTTGAAGTTCTGTGAAATTGTTTTCCATTGTTTCATTCTTTTAACTAAAAAAATTAATGAAAAGTGTTCACAATAAATTCATCACAATTCAATCAGTCAGCAGCTTCCCCTTTTTTTTACAGGTCAATTAAGTGGAATTATTTTACAATATTGACATTCCTGTATTATGTGTGTCATTTTTATTTTCCTGTAGAAATGTCAGCTGGTTATTAATACAGGCATGACTGTAGAGTTTTTTATTGCTTTTTGATTTTGGGGGGGACTTGTTGGGGGGATTTGTTTTGGTTTCTGTGTGTTTGGTTTTTTTTCTTTGTTAGTTCATATTTTTTCTAGGAAGTCCCCCCCAAAAAGGTAATAGCAGATAGTAGTAGAAGCATGTAATAAAAAATGAGGATTTTTTCTAATTGGTTTGTGATGCTTACTTTTTATTATACCACAATCTTTCGTATTCTTTTAGAACTGAAATACTATACAGGAGTTGGGCTTTGAAATTCAGTTCCCAGTCTAGAAGGGAACGATGAATTTTCCTATTGCAACTTTGCATTTTGGTTTGAAATATGTATGTTAAAGTGATGACTGCACTGCAATTTGGACCCTTCAGAAATATATTGTTACAGAAAGCAATTACGTGTGAGAGAGAGCAAAGTGCTCCTGACTTTTCAAAGTATCATTTGGGTTGGAATAGGCCTTCATGAGGGAATGTATAAGTGTAGCCTAATTTCAGAAACAGTTTTGTCATTCTTGCCTTTGAGACTTTCTTTGGGTGAAACATATTACGTTAAGGCTTTTGGAAATGGCTTTGAACATTTAGTGTTAGTCTCATAGATAGACAGGGTTTTAAAATGATGAAGGTCAAAATCATTATGACTTAGCCAATCTCCACTTCTTTTCACTTTCCATGCTATTCTCTTCCAACAGTCTTTGTTATGGCATTATGAACTAATGAGGTCTGTTGTACCGCAGAAAGGCTGGAATCTGTCATGTGTAGAGGATTATTTATGACTGAAATGTGAACTCAGAAAGTTTTCACCCAGCATAAATCAATAACCTTTCCCCCACACCCTGAGCCTTGAATAGTCATGGTCTTAAATGACTGATTTTTCAAACTAAGAACAGAACAGCTTTGCCTGTCATTAAGGGGAGTGGAACAATTTCTTTCACTTGAACATCTTATATGGATGTATTAATTTTGTATAATTCAGCTATTGTTCTTTATGGCACCTTGATTCATTCCAAGCTACTGAGATTTTACTCCATTATTTTCTTGCCGTGGAACTTAGGATTTACAGGTTCTTCAACCAAGACTACCTTGGCAGTATCAAAACACTGTAATTTAATGTAATTTATTTTTACTTCATTAACTGCCCTTTTGCAGTCAATGAATTTTACTGAAGTGATTGCCCTCTCTCTGCTGAACAGTACTTTAATTGGAGTATGAATTCAATAATGATTCTCCGGGGGGTTTGATACATGGTGGTCTATTTTAAACCTATGTAATTAATTTATTATTGCAATTGGAGATGATAGATTCAAATATCGAGCTTTCTTTTTGATGTTTACTGTCACTTTGCCTCTGCCTCTCCTCTCGAGAGCTGGAGGAGAGCGCCAGGAGCAAGCCGGGGAGAGCAGGACGGGTTCCCGTGCGGCTGGTCCTGTCGAGGCCATGGCGCTGTCCCTGGTGCTGCACCCACAGCCCGGGCTCTCTGAGACAAATCAGAGAATCACAGAGTATGCTGCATCGGAAGGGACCCACAAGGATCATTGAGTCCAACCCTTATCCCCATACAGGAACATCCCCAAGGGTCACACCAGGGGCCCGAGATCATCATCCAAATGCTTCTTGAACTCTGGCAGCCTTGGTGCTATGACCACTTCTCTGGGCAGCCAGTTCCAGTACCCAACCACCCTTTGGATCGAGAACCTCTTTCTAATATCCAACCTAAACCTGCTCTGATGCAGTTTTAGGCCATTCCCTCTGGTCCTGTCGCTGTTTACTACAGAGAAGAGACCAGTGCTGGCCCCTCTTCTTCCTGTCATGAGGAAGTTGTAGACTCCGATGAGGTCTCCACTCAGTCTCCTCTTCTCCAGGTTGAGCAGACCAACTGACCTCAGCTTCTCCTCATACTGCTTCCCCTCAGGGCCTATCCCAGCACTTGTTTGTATTAAGGAGAATTAAATAGAAGAATGACATAGTCAGGAAAAGGATGATTAACTTAACGTCGTAGGTCAGACCAAGAAACGACTTCCTTACACCAACCTAACTATAAGGTTTATAATAAAGATTAACTGAAAAGTCTCAAAGGTTCTTAATTACTTATATTTTATTTTGAAACAAAAGTGGTTAATACCCTTAATCCATACATGTAGAAAATGTGGATGAAGTGTTTTGGAAAAAATAGAAGAAAATCGTCAAGAATTAGTCTTATGTGTATGGCTTTGAAGATACAAGTTATCCCAGGCTTTGAGGAAGATGAACACTCATTGTAGTGTCTTGTTATCCTCACTTTTTCTGCTGCTATTTGCACTTTCCTTGTGCATTTACATGACTTGTAATTTCATAATTAGTTTTTGTAATGGGGGGGGGTTCTCTACTGTTTAGCAAATGTACATCTTCTTTGCACGTTGTGACTCAATTTTTTTCCCCATCCTGAGAATGTAAATAAGTTGTAAATCCTTGAGAGTCTCAGAATTTTTGTTGCTAATTTCATGTCATTAAAAGCAGTTTCATTTGACCTAGTAGTACCAGTGTCTGATATGGCTTACCACCGTCAGTGTCAGAAAGGATTCAAATGTAATGAATCATCCTTCCTTTTCAACACTGAACTGTCATCAGAAGTATATAAAAAGAAATGAGGTGCATCCTATTGAATGGTATATATGACAAGTACTAAGGAAGTTGGTTTGAGCAATTTCAGAGCAGTTTACTACATTTATTTGAATGAAAGGAGCTAAAAATGAACTTTCAATTCCTTAGCACAAAGACTTTTCAGATGGGGCAATGGTTAGTATGCATGCTGTTATGGTAAAGGCCAAGTGACTTGCCCTTCACGGAAGAAATCTTTTGTTCAAAACCACCTTTACCATCTTTTCTGTAGTGAAGACAGTCTGCAGGTAAAAACATAAGAGCTTAACACCCTATTCTAGTTCTCTGTGCTAACTTGTTTTTTGTAGCATGTATCTTCTTTCCTGTCCTTACAAAGTCTTGCTACTTCATCCCTGACTCCAGTCTCCAGGTTTCTCGTTTTGCTTCCCTGTAGGGATCCTTGATCCCTAGCCCTGAAGTCACCAGCTTTTTCTCAGTCCCCCTCCAGATTGCTGTCACCTCTTCTTTTGCTGGGGCTTTGCTGCCAACTTTTTGTCTTTTGTCCCCAAGGTGCTATTACTGTCTTTCAGCCTTTACTCCCTCTATTGTTGCTGTACCTGTCCGTTCATATGGAAATAAGAGACAATCCTAGAATCGTTTTTATTTCCTCTGGTAAAAAACCAACGTGTTTTTCTTTAGGATTTCTTCTCTTCTATCTCTTTTCCATTTTCTCATCTTACCTGGTGATTCCAAGACTGAAAGGAACAGAGAAAGGAAATAATGGATGGACAGTCACATAAAAGAAAACTACTTCACCCATGAGAAGCCATTCTTTTAAGTTCAGGATGGGAGGTTTTTTAGGTGTTTAATGTTACACTTACCCATTGTTATGTGTAATCCAAAACTAGCTTTAAAAGAATAATCAGACTGAGAAACTGGTGAAAGTTTCTGTGTTTCCACTGTGAGGAAGAACTCTGCAAAGTAGAAAGTTACCAACTTAAAAATGAAACATTTTTATGAATTTAAACCTTTGTTTCAACCTAATTTTTCATACAATTGAATACTGCTGAATAAAATTGTTAAATTTTGTATTATGCAATATGCAAGTGCAAGAATTCCAAATGCATTTTTGTGAGTGAGGTTCATACTGAAATATGCCATGATGTAATCAGAATGTTTCAACTTTGAAAAAAAGCCCAACAACAATACCCCCACGCAAGCTGCCCAAACAAACAGCCCACACCCTCCCAGTCCCAACCCAAAAAACCTGACCAGGGTGACATCTGATCTGTTATTGTTGAGATGATACAGCATAAAGCCAGTCTCAGTCTGTTATTTGCAGAAGAAAAATTTGAACAAATAGCTGAAGAGCAGAGAGAGTGTCTGAACAGAGCAGCAGCTGAATGCAAGGTTGTTTAGCAATTGCATTTTACTATACTAATGAAGGTAAATTTCAATAAAAAATAAGATGACCTTTGAATTTCATTCAAGTTGCTAATACCTGTCAGATGCTCCTAGCACCACAACCATTTCAGCAAATGGCTAAGATAATGGTTGGAGAAAATGGTGGATATAAGGTCAAGGGAGAATTTTTTACATATTTATATATGCACTCATAGCTGCTTCTTGCTACATGGAACATGTGCCAGACTTGCCATTTATAGCTGAGTCATGAATGTTCAGTATGAATGGTTCTGTAATTGTAGTGAGATGTATTTATTTTGGGTTTTGACTAATTTTTTCTCCTATATGATTTGTTTTTGCGGTGTCTGGGAGTGTTTATTTCCATAATACTTTTTACCATATTTCAAGATGATTTTAGGTCATCTGTAGTTTCATGTATGCTTAACAGTACTAAGAAGTATATTCTAACTCACTATTTCTGTTGATTTTGAACTATCTCTTTCAGTGCTGGGTTCCCATCTGTGCTAAGCATTCAGTCCCTCTGTATTATATCTACAGGAGGATTTTGGAAGCTAAAGTCTAGTAAATACTATGTACTTGATTCCAAATTTGTAGTCCTCAAAAAATTGTTTCTAACAAAGAATGGGGAATGCCTGCCATTTCATTATTAATATTGCCTAAAGTTATGCCTCTGGCTATTTTGGTAGTGCCTGATCTTGGCTGAAGATTGCAACATTTACTCAATCCATAAGCTCTTCCAGGATCCGTAAAACTAGGCCATTCTTTGGCAGTGTTCCCTGATGTGCCTGATCTGATAAGCATAGTAACAACACTCCTTTGCATAAGTGACTCCTTTGTTCATTTTCCCAAAGAAAAGGCCATAGTGTGGAAATACAGGTGCAGCCAGGAAGCAATGCAAAGAATGGCTCCCTACATTTAGAATGGCAGTGCTAACTTTCCTTAGTGTTTACTTTTAAGAAATATCAGGTTACATACTCAGGGCTTTTCTTGACCATAAGTCTCAGCCGTTTTGTGCATCCGATGGAAGATCACTTATCTGTGTGCTGAATAATGGAGGAAAAACCCTTCACCTTTTTCAGGCTTAATTGACTGTTTTCTAGAGACACTTAGATTTCTGGGTATATGCAGGAACTAGAGAGGTCATTCCATATAAAAATTTGTAAATAGGAAGCTGTTAGCATCTGAGATGTGTGAAAACTGTATCAGTGTGGTTGTAAAATCTTTAGGTGTTGTGATAATAAAATAAAGTGCTAAATGAGTAAGTTTTCATAATTGAATGTAGTAAGTTGCAGTTATTTTAATAATATAAGCTCTGAGAAAATACTATCTTTCTTAGGAGATGTATGCAGTGATCACAAACCTTTATCATTATTTATATTTATTTATGTTAGAATCTAGAAATATTCTATTTATTAGGCTATTGATATTATTCCCCCCCCCGCAATTTTCTATCCTTAAAACTCTAAGAAAAATGTCTAAGCAAACACTGTATAAACGTTGTTATTATGAATGTCACAATAATGGATGCTAAAGACAATTAAAACAAAATTTGAGTAACTAAGTCTGAAGGTTTAATTGATGGATGGGTTTTGAATCTAATAACCTTTGAATCTGACAAAGGCAATAATTGTTTGACAGTCTTAAAATGAGAGTTGTGGTTAAATGAACAAACACCTATGATGAATTCTGCTGAGCATTTAGTCTGTGCCTTTGCTTGGTTTTCAGAACTGTCCATTATGAAGGCGGTGCTGTGTCCATCCATGCTCGTTCCCTTTGGCGACTAGAGACCCTAAGAGTTGCGTAAGTAAAATCCATCTCAGGAAAGATGTACATTTGGCAATACGCTTTTTGTATTTTAAGTGTGATTCTGTAAAATCAGAATGATAATGATAAATCCAGACTACTAAGACTAAAATAAGCTTTAAAAAATGCTTGATATCACTTTCATTAAAATTAAACAACTTCCTGTAGAGTGTGTGTGTGTTTTGATTATTTTTTCATGCTGTTATAGCTGTCAGTGGACTCACCATTTACTTTCTTAACACATACATGACATAAACAGGACTGTTTTTTTTTTTTTAAAAATCATGTGTGACACCCTTCGCCTCAACCTGCGTAAACCATTTAGAAGTAAAAAATTTACCAAAAAAAAAAAAAAAAGCACTAGCATGCCTTGTTGGAAGTGTTGGAGTGACAGTAAGGAATTGTGCCTTGTTTGTTAAGGTAATTGCAGTGTAAAAATTGCACTTATATCATATTACAATATGTGCTTGTGATAAAGTTTCTAGAGACTAATAAATGATTGATTTTTAGAGATTAAATCAGGACATATTATGAAAAGGTTACACTCTGATGATGCTGTTTTCTGTGTGTGCATTTTATTAATAGGATGACATTAAATGTCAGTGATAGGGCAGTCAGACTTTTCCTTGGGACTAAAATAGACTTTGAGACAGTGACAACAATGAAACTGTGGAATGATCTCTGGCTTTTTATTTTCCTTGTGGCGTGTACTTGCCTAATAAGCAGTAGTACTGCAGCAACCTGGGGATTAAAGAAACATCTGTTATGGCCATCATATATCTCACTTTATTAGACATTTTATACAAACTTTTGAAAGGTAAACATTTGAACATTTATATCTGAAAGAAATTTTAAGAACTGCCAAAACAACTATAACAAAGACAGTGGTAATCTTTCTTTCTAAGATTTTCTTACCAGGAAAAAAAACAACAAAAAAATAAAACCCCAAGAATAATGCTCTCTTCTCCAAGCCCTTCACCAACCTATTTCCTGTATGATATTGTAATATCATTCATTGTTGAATTGCAGTCCATTACTACTCATGCAAATGCTTCAATTTGTAGCTTAGTATATGCATGCCTGAAGTTCTCAATGAGTTGTAGTCCTTCCCAGAATGACTGCAGGTATAATATCATGCTAAAACTATATGATTCTAAAGGAACCATTTTTCCTCAACTCTGTTCATTAGTGGAGAACTCCCATAAAAATTTCTTGGGCAGTCTACCTGTGCAGATTCCCTACCTTAGGATGGCAAATACTATTTATTACTCAGCACTGCTTTCTTTCTCAAAACGTGACAGGGATCATATTCTCACATTGCAGAAAAATGCTTTTAGTATTCAGAAATGGCTTCACAAGATACTTTCTGCTCAAGGGGCTTTACATGTAAGTGCAGTTGATTGCTATTTTTCTATCCTGCATGGATTAACTAGGGGCATGGCTCAACTGCACTACTTTCTTCTTTCTTTTTTTTTCTTATGGTCCATATATATTGGGCCCAAGAGAAAATTGAATCAAACAAGAGAAAAGGCAACTCCCCACCATGACCTGTAATGTGAAAGGTGCAGAATTCATGTATTTTACCAGACTCAGCAACACAATAGCTGAGATTCATGACCTGACATTTAACTGACTTGAGAAACAGGAATTATGCTAGAACACTGGACTCAGATGTGCTTTTGTGGAGAATACCAACTTTGCTGTGCAGAAGACAGAAAAATGGAAGTGTGTTTCTAAGATATAAAGCTTCCATATTCCCGTCTTCCCCAGAGCTCCCTCAACTTAAACAGAGCAGACTCTCGTTTAAAAAAGAAAATAGTTGAGGCTGAAAACCTTTTCATTCTTCTGGCCTCTTTAGAATCAATAACTAAAAAGGTTTAGAAGTTTAATCACTGAAATGCAATAAATCTTGTTACAAAACAGAAGCATTTTTAAAACTCACACACTTTTAAAATGTCTGCCAAATTGGTTTTCCATACTTTGCATACAGTATGGCCGACTTTTAAGAAGACACATTTAAACAACTGGGTATTGTTATTGAAAAGGTATGTGCTTTGATCTGCTACATCTGTATGTCATGGAAAACAAAAATGACAAACCTACTAAAGTGCTAATTAAAGGATTTGCAGACTTTTACATGTATATATACAGAACATATATGTAAAAACTTGTTATTTTTTTAAATGCTGTACGCAAAATTACTTGAAAGGCAAGTGAGAAGATGCAGTACTACAAAATTCTGATGTGGTACTAAGTTTGTAATCAGTTAAAGTTCATAAGGATGCATTTGTATATTTAATTGATATTATGTAAAGATTCATTGATAATTTTAAGCTCTTTAAAGCCACAGGAAGCATAGAGAATTTCTAGTATTTGCAAAAGCACATCAGAACTGTGGCATTATGTCATAATTCCATTATGATGGGTATTTTGCAGACACAAAATAAGTACATGATTTCCTCTCCAAAAATTGGCATGCCACATACATCTGAAGTACAAACTTTTGAAGATGTAAGACTGAAGAAAGTTTTGTGAAGACCCAGGAAAACATACTGTTTAGTAACCCCTACCCAAGTTTGTCTTCAGGAATTAATCAGGAAATACAGAAGGGCGGAATTTTCAGTTTAAGGGAAGAAGTCAGGAACCTGTGACCTGTATTTTAAGTTGAGTAATTGTTGGGGAGCTTAGACAAGCTTTGCCTTTCTTCCATTATTTCCTCCTATATGAAGAATCTGGGCCATTCTTGGCTTAATAAGTTTACTTATTTATTTTAGGAAGTTTCTTTCTTTATTTGTTTAGCCATTTAATTTTGCATACTATTTAAAGTGTGCTTAAAGTGTGCTGCCTGCTAGAAGATGACTCGGGGAGAGTGAACAAAGCCAGCTGCTGGTAGATGAAATATTGGAGAGGGAACTGGCAAATCTAAGCTCTTTGTGTACAGCATAAGCCTCCTTTTCTGTAGGCGGTCTGTACTGTTTCTCATGAGGAATTCAGTCTGAACGAAAGCAGCCTGTGCAAAGGAAGAGATTAGGATGTTAAGATTATTTATTAGAGTGGTTTTATAGCCACAAAGTAGCCATTTTCTTGTTGATACTCCAACATTTAGAATTTTATCTTTTCACCAAGTAGTTGGCAATATAATGTCCTTTAAAACATTTTTGCCAGTAGTTAAAATCTTTTTTTCTTTTTTTTTTTTTTTTTGTAACTAAATATTTTCTATGAACTCTCTTAGGTGGAGTGGCAGCCACATTAGATGGGGACAGCCATTCAGACTAAGACATATAACAACAGGAAAATATTTAAGTCTCCTGGATGACAAGAGTCTTCTTCTTACAGACAAAGAGAAGGCGGATGTAAAATCTACAGCATTCTGTTTTCGGTCTTCCAAGGTATGGAATCAGTGCAGCAGTAGTATAACTAGTACTAATTCCAGTCTCTTTGGAAAGCAACATTTAGATATTTTCTGTTTGTTGTAATTGCATTGATTACTGGAGCCTTCTACTTTTTACTGATTAAAAAAATCCAAAACTCACTATAATCAATATCTAGAATGCTTCTTTTATGATACTTTCTTTGTGTATTGCTACCTGTCTGTCTGTTTGTGGTGTGTTTTTTGTTTGTTTGTTTTTGTTGTTGTTTTGGGCTGGGTGTTTTTGTGTGCTTTTTTGTTAGTTGGGTTTTTTTTATCCTGCTCTCCCCCTTTTGAACAATTTGCTCAATTCGAATTTGTTTTTCTGATTAACTTCTCAGGTTCTTCACTGCTTAGATCTCTTGGCTGTCATAGGAAAAATCTGTAGTCTTGTGGGTTACTGAAATTAAATTGGAAATTCAGGATTTCTTTCAGCAGATACTTTATTGTAGTCTAATCTGAAGTTACTGTAGTTTGACTTTTCATTTTGACACCTTCAATAAGCATTTAAAGTTTAAAACAGTGCTTTTTGTAGTATAGTATTAAGTATAATAATAAGATAAATTCTTTTATATCCTTTGATATCTCATACTTTTCACCTGTTGCGTGGTGTCTCTGATAATTTTCCAACAGTAATTTTGTTGTTGTAAAAAATTATCTTCTAAAATATATAGTAATAGTAAATAGAATTACTCAATAACTTTTCTATAGCATTTACTATATATATTTTTAATTAGTTGCCTGCTTGGGAAGACACCCAAAAGCAGGTATAGAGAGTTTTGCACTCTGATAACAAAGACTGTATTTCAGGTGATTGTTGTGACATGCAGACAATGTATCTTTTTTAAAACCAATTAGAAAAGTCATAGAAATGGTTAAATATCTTAAGGCAATGCAGTGCAGCTATATTGGGGATTTCCTGTTGCAGCTGTTATAGATCTCAATACTTTAAAGCAAGAGGGATAGAATAATCCATTCACTGATTTTCAAGATGGGTTTTCAGCAGGAGTTATTCCAAAAAGAGTGGAACAATATACTGCACTCCACTGTTACATGTTTTATTTAGTTAAAAAAATACTTGAAGGCAAGAATTGTGAGCAATACGGAGTATGTTTTGTTGATATGGAGAAGGTGGTTTGTCTCTCTTTTCCTGAGGAACATATGCACATGTGTTTTGGAGATTAGGTAATCTTGTATTTGAAGTTTCTTTTTTTTGTTTGGTTTTTTTTTTCCCCCAGCCTGAATTTGCTTATTTGGAATTATTCTGAGAATCTGTATTTTGAAATGGTTTTGTTCTACCATGCTCAAAACAAAAGCTTAGCATATTTTGGTTAGTTGTTTTTAGTGGCCAAACTTAGTCTATGCTGAGCAGAGCAGAGATAAAAGCCTTTGGGGCAGGTAGAAACATGTTGTGGTAATCAATTCTTGAAGTAACATGAGAGAATTCTCAGAGAGCTTGATAAGCTAATCAGCACATGAAAAATACAATCTTACTGATGCTAAAATATGGATTTTCAAAGAAATTGAAAGTTTGGAAGATCATATTTGAAGTAAATGTTGTGGATGCCCACATTCATTTTAACTAAAGACTTATTTGGCAGGAATTACAGAGATACCACAGGGGAGGAGTATATCGTTTGCGCTTCATTGCTGAGGATAAATCCAGTCTGGACACAATCCTGTGCCATGTGCTCTAGGATGACCCTGCTTGAGCAAGGAGGTTGGACCAGATGACACACTGTGGTCTCTTCCAACCTGACCCATTCTATGATTCAGTCTCCTGATTTGGGCTTCTTATAGGAGTGTCATGTTTCACTTTATTCGGATAAAGGCATCAAAAACTTTCAGGTGCCTTCTTTCTCTGGAAAAGAGTGTTAAAATAAAGATTTCAAAATTATAGCAGTTCTGGGAAGGTTTCTGTAGAGAAGGTAAGCAGATTTAGGGTCTTTTTCCCTCTGAGCATGTATGCAAAAATCCTTCAACCTTTCCCTTGTGCTGTTAGCACACAAAAAATTATTCATGGATAAGACAGAGTCCCTAACCTTCTTTATTGACTACAGAGCATTAATACCTGGGAGTATTTCAAGCAGCTAGATATTTCTTATAGGAATTTCAGCCCTTTTTATTTTGCCACAGTCATAATTCTTCCTGAAAAGTAGAAGAAAAGTGAGAAGCATTATGAAGATCCCACTTGTGCAAGAGTAAGTTAGCTCTGAATAGGTAAAAACAAATAAGGGAGAAGAAAGTGTTAAAGACTAGATTCCTTCAAACATGTGAGTAGATAATAACCTCAATTTATAAATTAAAAGCAGCTTTCATGTTTGCAGAGATAACATTGAAAATGTATCTCCTGTAAATCTGAAGATTCAGATGCAAATGTAAAGGCTTATCATTTATTATTGTTTTAACCTTATTATTTGCAAGGGCTCATCATCTTAAACACATTAGCTTCCCAGTACTGCCTTTAAAAAATAGCCCAGAAGAGAACTAGAAGGCTGAAGTCTTTCAAGCATCTGAAATCCAGAAAATACTTTTTTTTTATTTTTTTTTGCTCTTGTGGTCTCACTTCACTCAGCACAGGATGTCCACAGATATCTACAATTTATCCCCCCCAAAACATATGGCTCTTTGATAGACTTTAGTTCGTAGTGATCAAGTTTTGAGGATTTTTTTCTGTCTTCCATTTGCTCAATATTGATTTATTTTAATAGAAAGCATTGGTTTAATATCACTTTACTACTGAAATAAGGTATTTTTACCAATTTAGAAATGTTTATATATTCTGTACCAAGTCTGCTTTTCTTGTCCCTTGTCTTTTCCAGCGGACAGAAGTATATCAATTTAAATAAAATTTTATGGCTTTTATTTTTGTCTTCAGCTTTTTCTTAAAAAAATGTCATAGAAAATATATTAATGTCAGCTTAAAAAGCAGTCATGAATTAGCTTCTTGCAATTACTGAGGTCTTTTAGAATATCGATCCTGACTAAAAGTATGCCACAGAAGTTATAGGTTGGATCGGATGACAAGAGGTGAAGTTTAAAGTACAGGCCTTAATCATGGAAATCCATTTTGGAATATTATAAGAAATTAAACAGAAACATTAGAGTGAAATAACACATTTAAGGTGAGGCTTCATAAAATAATTTTTTCAACAGTAAGATGAAACCATTTTAAATTATTTTGTTCATTTAGCCCACAGCAAAAGTGTGAAGATTGTTCACGAACAGTACAAACTATTTGTAAAGAGCACATCGTTCTGGAGAAAATCTGGCATATTGTTCAAAAAATCTGTTCATTTCCAATTCACTCTTGTTGCTTTACATTACTGAGGTGCTTTACAAACTGTTGCAAAACCCACTTGTTGATGTTTGTTCCAGTGTAATAAATGAAGATTTTTGATCCTTGTTTAGAAAAAGTATATGGTCTGAGAATGGGTCAAGACTGCAATAAAACTTAGGGTTTTCTGTGTAAAAATGCAGTAGGAAGAATTAGCAGATGGTTAAGTAATGGTGGGTTACAAATGTGGTAAGAATGTAGTGGGCTGGAAATTTGCATCATTTAATATCTATACCAATGTGCAATTATTAATTTGGGACATGATGATTTCTGATGTTTTTCAGATCCTAATTTTCACTGATGAACAGTATTTTACAGTGGATAATGAGATTGATTTATTATATGTACTTTGTCAACTACCTACTGTTTATTGACATGAAGCCAGAATGCCATTCAAATCTTCCCCTTTATAAATAATTTGTGGTTCCTGTTCACTACCCCAAAAATCTCAACATCCCCGAATGAATGCTCCAATGCCTGTGGCCCCAGACTGTCCTCTAATCTTCCATTTCTCTCCTATGTTTAGTCCAGTTTTTACACTATGCTTTCCTGGCTACCATATTTTTTTTTGCAGGAAAGAGATTATGGGGTTGAATTCAATCTGGGCTCTAAGCCTACACACAAAGCTGTTAGTGTACTTACATTGCTGAGAACAGAGATCTTGTTTGACAAATTGTTGGCACCGCAATTTTTATGTTAATTAAATTTAATGTTAATTCTATGAAGATTTCAATATCACAAAGAACCCCAAACCACAAAAAACCCAAAAAACCCTGGTTCCTGCCAGTGAATTTTAAACAAAGTATGGAATAATATTTTAAATAAATAATCCCTCATGTTATTTACAGTGCTTTATGAGAAAATTTGTGAATCCTTATATTCATACCTTAAAAAATTAGTTGTGAGACTTGAAAAAGGAAAATCTTACAATGTAAAAGTACAGTACATTCACACAGGTTCACGCTATCTTGTAGTTATGAAGAGAATTCGAAGGACTGGAGCTTGAAATCAGGCTGTCTTTTTCTTCATACAATAGCAGGACCTAACTTATTTTTTCCTATATCATCATTTGTTTGCAATGTCATATTATAAGTAGCTTTTCAATTTCCAACTGTCATTACATTCAGGTTATTTCTGCTAGCTTTTGAAAGAATTGAATGCAACACTTAGAGAAATGCTATGAACGAAATAATGAATTAATAATGACATAGAAGCACACGATAACTCTGTAATTGGCATCAGATTACTAATGAATCAGTTATTATCATGTATCAATGGACAAGATTTTAATAAGAATTTCAGCACTTAAGGAATCAGCCATTTACATGGTAGTAAAATTAACATCAGTATCCAGAAACAATCAGAAAACAATCTGAACTGATGAATGTTTTATATCTGAAAGCTTAATGTTATGAAAAGTAATCATAGGAATTTCACCTCAGTATTATTTTACTTCAAGGTGCTTCAAAATGCATTCATAATTGTAGGCTGAGAATCTGATTACAGGACATCTCCCTTTACTTAAGAAATGCTTTTAAAAATGCTGTAATAAATTGGAGATCATTGTCTGTTCATTTAAAGAAACCAATCTTTTTTCAGCTTTTACTGTGAAGCTGCCTTCCCATGTTGCCAAGTCACACATGTGTGGTGTAGTTATTCTTCTACTCTTTCCTGGTTGTAGAAGGATAGAACAAGTAGAAGTTTTTGTCTTACTATTTGTAACATTACTCTGATTAGCTGAAGGAAGATGCTTTTCGTCTACTGCTATCAGGAGAAATAGAGACTGTTGAAGCTCTATTTGCTTAAGGGGATCATGTTCCACATTGAATGTACAATGGAGTAAGCATATCAGTCAGTTGAACCATATGGTTTTGGAGAGATTAAATGGATGATCTGTTGTGAAGCAGGATGCGTGGGCTATTTGTCTTATAAACTGTCTTATATCTCTGTGGGGAAGGAGTTGGTTCCTAGAAGAGCTAGATATTGGGGAAACACCTGTGATTACAGTCAAAAACTACAGTATTGTTTGGGATACTACATTTCCTCTCCTAAAGCAACTGCTGTCTGTGTAGGTCATCAGCTGCAGTGATGCGTGGTCATGCCATGTGGAACATTCTTAGTTTGCAGACTAGTCACAAACACACAGAAATGGTTGCTTTTCTCAGGGAAATACTGAGCCTATTGTTGTGTAGTGATAGAATAAAGGCCATCTCTCAGTGACAGTTGGATGGTGCTCATCTTTTCCAGGCTGGGAAAAAACCACCAAACTTCCGAGTAAAAGCTTCTGGAGGTTAATACCTTATTCAGCTAGAAGATTCAATATATTTGGGGTTGTTTAGTAAGCTTTTATGTCTCAATAATGACATGTACTGTCAATTATGATCCTAGTTCTTTCTATGCAGGTGAAATGAATAAGCAAGGTTTTTGTGTTGATGGGACTGCTCTCTCTGTGTCTTTAACTAGCAGTTACATTTTCTCTCTCTTTTTTTTTTTTCTTAAATAATTCATTTATAGAAGGATCTCAAATATTCTTTTAGATCCTGTTCTGGACAATTGCCTGGTATTTAATGTTTTATGCAAATATTAACATGTTGATTATTGTTTCTGTATATATTTTTGTCTTCTTCAGGAAAAATTGGACATAGGGACAAGAAAGGAGGTGGATGGAATGGGAGCACCTGAAATAAAGTATGGGGATTCAATATGCTTTATACAACATGTAGATACAGGCCTATGGCTCACGTACCAGTCTGCTGATGCAAAGTCTGTAAGAATGGGTTCTGTGCAGCGAAAGGTAAGACTCCAAATAGGAATCTGTTTCATTGAGTCACAGTCTGATAGGGTGGGTGGGGTTAGGAAATGAAGGCAACTATGTGAAACAACTAATTTCTGGGTTTCAAATATTTTAAGCATGCCTTAGCATGCTTACAATGTGAAAGGTTGGGTTTCTTTTCAGTCACATATTGAAAAATTTAAGTGATGTACTGAATTTTTAAACTGAAAGCCAAACAAAGTGCATGTGTCAGCCTCTAGACATTAACCTACAAACACTGATAAATCTAGATATACTTGATTTCAAACTAAAATATTAGTAACAGCCTATAGAATGTACTAAAATTCCTTTCTTCAGTGTAGTTTGGATTGAGGAGGCTTTTAGTTCAAAGTATTTCTTTCCACACTGTAAGTGTATTTCCTTTTGGTCTGGAATGTTCAAATCTTGAGCCCTGAGAGATTTCTTTTACAGAATAATAATAGCCAAGCAGAATGCTAGCTCAGCATCATGAAGTAGGAAAAATACTATTTTACAACTTAACACTGTAGTATTTTCCATGACTGTTTTACATACCAGAACTAAAAAGCTGGAGCAAAGGACATACCTTAAAATTTTATATATAAAATTTGCCTGTATCATACGTATGTATAAATATAAACATATATATATTCTATAAAATTCTATAAAGGTAATATTTATAGATTCTATACATGTACAATTTTAGTGATTATAATACTGATAAAATTATCAATCATAATAATTGTAATACCTAAATAATTCTAAAATAATTCAAAATAAGTTACTTTATTAAATAATTTAGTAATGAAAGTATTACGAATGGCGTGTGTGTGTGTGTATACATGTACCTGTATGAAAAAAAATTGTTACTATAAAATATTTATGCAGATTGGATTGAATACCTTCAGAACCATGATAACTAAACATGAAAAACTGTGAGTTATTGGAAATCACTCAAAGCATAGTCAGAAAAGAAGGCCAATAACACTCTTAGAAAACAGGACCAGTAAAGAATACCTGTTATGACCATGTCTGCTTTAGGATTTACTGCTTTGTAATGGAACTGTTTTTAATGTTGATAAAAACAAACTGCAAGCAAAACCTCTTAGACTTTTTTTTTTTCTTAAATAAAGTATATGGTTTACAAAAGCTGTGGCTTTGAGACTATTATGGCACTGAACCTGCTGGCTCAGTAAAATGTGTCCTTGGACATGAGGAACTAAAACATGGAATTGTCTGTTTTTAATCAAATAGTTATTTTTGTATATGACTTCATCATTTCCTAGCCTCCCTTCCTATGTGAGTTTTCAAACTTCTTATTTAGAAATAATGTTTCGTTTGGCAGTGACTGCTTCTTATTTTTGTTTTGCAGGCAATAATGCACCACGAAGGTCACATGGATGATGGTTTAACACTGTCCAGATCTCAGAATGAAGAATCCCGTACAGCACGTGTCATCCGTAGTACAGTCTTCCTTTTCAACAGGTTTATAAGGTGTGCTTTTAAAATTATGTTTTCATCCTTTTTGATTTTTCTCTTCAGGAAGGCAAGGGCCTTGAGAGATACTGGTCTGTTTCTTTTCTCTGTCTTCTAATATCAGTTTATCATTCAATCTTGATTTAAGTGCATAAACATACTGAAAATGCAAACAAACCATAAAAGAGAGATTTTTCCTTGCCAACATTTGCTTTAAGTCATGTGGTGCATCATTTAGCTTTTCCTTTTCTAAGTATTGTTTTTAAAAGTTCTCTTCTTTGAAAAGCCTGGAAGAAGGAGATAATTGTATAACTACAGATTTGTGAAAAACACAAATATACTGAAGAAATTCATAGTCTCAAGAAAAAGTTTTTCTTAAAAATTATACCTTCTTTCTACCGTCACGTTAGACTTTGCTTATTTGTTTGCTTTTAATGCTACTTTTTTCTTGAATATTTTGAAACATTAAAAAATGTGTTATTTTATAGTAATTAGCCATTTAAAAGTCCTGTCAGATTTATGCAATTTATCTTCCTACTCCAAATGTCCTTCTAAATAACACTGATAAAATGCTAATTTTCAATTGCTTGTGATTTAAGTAATTGATGAAAGGCCCTTTCATCAGTGTAGCTTGTATTAGAAAAAGAATGATAAGAATTTCGTAAGAACTCATTGTTCACAAGAATAAAACAGTGTGGGAGATGGTGACCTGAAGCAACTATGTCCTAAATCATTACACAGCCAAAGACATACACATGTCATTTTGTTGAAAAACATTTAACAAGGTACTTAAATAACAACAGAGAAAAATCACCCATCAGGAGAATTGCCTCCTGTATGACATTTAAAATACAAAAGAAATGTAAGCCCTAGGTCACTTCTGAAATAATACACCTTCTTAGAAGCTTCTAAGAACGCCATAAAAGATAAGTACAGAGAAAGGCAATTTAATGATAAGGTTTAACAAATCAAGGTATTGCTAAATTACAGTGGAGATTTTTGTGGAGTGCACAGGGAGTCGAAGGTAGTGTTTAACAGTTTAGTTTTGGCAGGATGTTATTCCAAGAAGAAAAAGCTGAATTGGAGAGGATGAAAATTATTCTTCTAAGTGTTCTTTCCCACAAAGTCAGTAGAAAAATTGCACTTCGGATAATGCGTTCACAGTAAAAATTAAATTTTAAAGGTAACTTTTGCAGCTATCCTTTTGAAACATTGCATTTATTGTAAGAGATTTAAAAAACAAAACCAACCAAACAAAACCCCCAAATCAAATATCAAAACAACAAGCATATCACCCCCACCCTGTCCCAAATATTTTGTCTTAATCCAGCAAGAAGCAGAGTATGAAATGAGCCTTGTGCTCCATATCATGGCCTGGAGATGAATCCTGGGAGCTAGCCAGGTGCTATACAGCTCAGGAAAGAGGACTGGCAAGGACAGTCATGGGTTAGGTTGCAGGAAATCTTTGGTACCTTCAAGGAAAGAAAAGAGGGAGATGGGTATGGGGCTGAGTGGGTGGCTGTCTGGGCGTGGTGGGCTGCTCTACTCTGTTTATGCTGACCTAAAGACCACCAGTGAACACAGAAAGGACCTCGTTGCTACATGATTGAGCTTTACTCAAAAATATGATAGCAAAATAACTATGTTACAATTGCAGAATTGAGAATAAGTCAAAAGAGAAATCACGTGTCAAATAATCCCACTCTTCCCTGCTGTGTGCTGCCATTCCACTCAGGGCTGCTCCTCTCCCAGCACTTTGGGCCCTGGCTGGCTACTGCAGAGCTTCAGGATCTCCAGACCTTTCCCTCCTCCCAGAGGCTGGGCATTATTTTCCCAAGCCTTCTGCACCCCAGTTTCTCTCCCCCTCATGGCTCCTCCTGCTTCTTGCAGAAGGTTCTGGAGGGCTTCTTGCAGCTCTTGCTGGGGCAGACCCCCTGCCCACCATCATCTTGCTGACGGATGTGCAGGGGAAAACCCTTGCCTTCCACTTGCTACATAGTGCTGCTGAAGTCTCACCTATACTTCAATAAATATGAGATTTAAATGGAGGAGAAAGTTATATGAGGGGTCTGGAAAGTGCAGCGCTGTGGGAAAATTAGATTATGGAGTTTGTTGGGGATTCAGCTCAGCAAGGGGCAGGTGCAACATAGTTGAGGACAGTCAGCCCTCCACTTCTAGGAGAAAATGATCATAGACTCCTGTAAGGCTATGCATGAACTGGGTATTAAGGAAACAAAAAGGCTAATGAATTGCTGGGATGGAGTGTGCAGTAGTGCTGAATTTTCTACACTGAAGAAGGCTTAAGAACAGGTTAGAGATGTGTTTGAGAGCCTCAGTGGGCTATCAGGATCCTCTTTGGCACCCCAGGACTGGTTTCTTTAACTTGTGTTCATTCCAGCTTCATGATGCTTCGCACAGATTTACTGTAACTTCTCTTTATCTTCTCCTCTGCCTCTGAAACTACTACATGCGTAGGTAGAATATTAAAGAGTTTTCTGGATTTCAAAAAAATGTAAGAGAAACAATATTTTTGATGCTTTCAGGTTATGTTTGGGAAGGGAGGGGTGGATTATTGAGTAGAGAATGGGCAGACATAAATAATTTTTGAGAATTTACTTGGCTGTCAGAAAATGATTCGAGCTTTGGCATCTAGCAAACTTTGCTTTTAAATGGATAAGGAGTTTGAACAATAAATTAATTTTTCAATATTCAGGAGACTTTTCATCTTTTTACAGGGGTCTTGATGCTCTCAGCAAGAAAGTAAAGTCTTCCACCGTCGATTTGCCTATCGAGTCAGTCAGTCTGAGCCTTCAGGACTTGATTGGCTACTTTCACCCCCCTGATGAACATTTGGAGCATGAAAACAAACAAAACAGGCTCCGAGCACTGAAGAACCGCCAGAACCTCTTCCAAGAAGAGGTAGTTCTTTCAGTTCTACTCCTGATTTTCCACCATGTTGTCTGGAAGTATTCTTTCACAATATCTGTGGTGTTGCTGTCTAATGCGGAGTATGGTTACATTGTTTTGTTTTGTTTTGTTTTTTAGCCAGTAAGAGTTAAACTATTTGCTACATTTATAATCTCTCTAGATGTGTTGATTTTACTCTTTATTCAAAGAAATTAATTTAAGACCTTCCTTTTCCTTTTTTTTAAAAAATAAATATTAGTGCTCTGAATTCTAACCATAATTTTCTTCTTATTTGTGAATTAGTTTCTTTTGTTATAGTTTAATCTCTTGATGCAGAAGGATGTTTTGGTTTAATAAGCATGCTTTAAGTATCATGCTTAATATTACCTGTTCTTTCTTTGGCGGTGATAGTTGCCTATAATTTTTCAGATGCCTAAATGCCTTCCAGAATAGCAAATTGTCTAAAATTATACCTTTTTTGTTTTAATTTGACCATACTAAATGCTAGGGTTTTATTATCACAGTCAAGGAAAATTCTCCATAGGGATTGCTTGTTTGACTTCATGTATATATTCTTGTGTTTTGCAAATCCAGTCCTTCATGTTGTGTTTTCTTAGATTTCTGAAAATTTTTTTGTTTGCACCTAAAAAATACCTTTTTTTTTTTTTTAGGGTATGATCAACCTTGTTCTTGAATGTATTGATCGCTTGAATGTATACAGCAGTGCAGCTCATTTTGCAGATGTAGCTGGGAAGGAAGCTGGAGAAGCATGGAAATCTATTCTGAATTCTTTGTATGAATTACTAGGTAAGACATACTGTGCGCTATTGTTTTAGCTAAAAATAATGAAGAATAAAGAAACACATACCTGTTTTATTATAGAATAATTTCGCCTATGTAGAAATTTATGATACACATTAAACCAGATTACAAGATTTTTGTGTTTTCAGGTCCTTGCATGTGCTTAAGAATAACATATGCTGAAATCACTCATATATTGTCAATTTTATGATTTATCATGAAAAATAGCAAGTTTTTGACGTAAATGATTGACTGCTTTTTCATATGATCATATTGCTTCTATGTCTTGTGTATGATCTAAAAATGTGTGAACAAAATATATGTAAATACATCTTTCTTACGTTAAGGAGACATGACTGTGGTCAGATTTGTAGAAGTCTACGATTTTTCACGCATCTGCCTGCAGAACTGCAGCATATATCTAAAGCTTCTATAACCAAGTACCCTCTTATTAGTCAGCCATGACCGGTAACTCCAGCTTTATACTAGGATACAGTATGCCATGGAAAGGTATACTCGTGTCAAATCTAGTCATTAAGCTCTTGTCCACCTGCAATCACTGAAAATCTCCCAATACCTCCTCCAATTTTATTTGCATACGTTACTTAAGTTCAATTATGAATCATTATAGAGGGTTATTAATCCCACGTAATAGCTGCCTGCATATTCACTCCTGCTGAGTTCCTAGTTGACTACAAAAGAAAATTTTGCTGCCTAAGAGACTGTTTTGTCAGTTCTTTTCTCCTCTGTCAGTAGGTTTTCTTGTTGCCATAAATCAGTGCAAACATTAACAATAACATTGACCTTAAGTGACTGAGGACAGTAATGTGTCCGTGTCATTAAGCAGTCCTTTGTGCAGGCTGCGTACATGTCCCTATTCTGCTTGCTTTCTGTAACACACTAGCTCTAAGGTGTGGGCCTGCTTGCCTTTAAACTTGCACATGTCTTGTCAAAAGCTCGAGTTTGGACAAAGTCCTCTTGCAGGATTGTTATCTTACTTTCCGGTAGAACATAAAGCATTTGATACACATATCATTTATACTAAATCTCACTCCTGAAAAAATTATTATTGAAAAGGTATACAAGTAATGTTACTTTTTGCATAAACTCAATTTAAAACTCCGCAACTGAACATATAGTTTGTAAAATGAAGTGAATCAAGTAGTTAGGAAGTGCCCAGATGAATGTAGTGTGGATGTTACTAACTGGCTTTTTTGTAGGTATGCATTGTGAAACATGATCACATACTGGTTTTTCTATAGGACCCATTCCTTATTTAGGGCTCATTTATTACTAGGACCTAAAATATGTAGTTTTCTCTTTGCTACTTTGTGTGTGGCATTGAACCCAATTTATTGTGAGCCTTTTAATTCATCTTTGGAAAACAAAGCTATTATCTTAAGGTTCTTTTGTGTCATTTATGATTAGTAATCTCAATAATTAGAATTATTAAGAAGTGTCTGTTGGAAACTCAAAGGCAAATCAAAGGTATTATCTCTCATTCAGTCAGATGAACAGATACAGAGAGAAATTTAGGTAAAAAGACTTTACCAATGCTGCTTCCCAAATTAAGAGCTATGGGATCTGACCTTTTTTTCAGAATATTCAGCAGTATTTCGTGTGTGCAAGGCATACTGAAAACTTGCATTCCTCCAAATTCAGAGGCACAGTAGATGAAATTCTAATTGCATGCCTCACTTCACATAAATTCTTCTTACTACCCTACAGCAAAGTGAGACAACAGAGGCAGGAGTTCTGTATATAACACTGTCACATAGCTTTTCCATAATGGAAGTAGTTTTATCATCTTGTGCTCTTGCAAAAGAAAATAATCTTAGGGAGAAAAAAGTATATCCAGTATATGATGCACAGCCCTTCATAAAAGAAATAAGGTGCTTCTGTCCGGTCCACTGCCTTTACTGTTGGAGTAAATAGAAGTTGGCACAGTGAATGGCATTGAGACAACCAGAAGCCCTTTCCTGTGGTCTCTCAGAGCAAAGAAAGAGCTAGCTGAACAGTTAGGGGGCTACTGCCCCCTAACCACAGGCTGTTAGAGTAGAAGGTGGTTCCGCTAACAATGATTCTAGGTGAGAAGTTGCTGAGATCTATCACCTCTATGTTGTTAAGACTGCAGCATAATGCACGTGCACAGGCTGCAAGGGTGACCAAAAAAACAATTCCTAACATTGGACTGGTAGATTTTATAAACATTATAAGGTAATTTTTATGTTTTTAGTTTTGGTTTTTGTGGTCTTTATAGTTTGCAAGATAAATACACCCTTTATACACCTCTCTCCGCTTGTGTAATTTGCAGCATAGTGAAAAGTCAGTGACGTCAACGTGTAACTCAAAAGTGGGTCTGCAACTTGACATACATCAGACTGCTTTGATTTCAGCTTAGAGTAATTTGTAACAATGATACACTGTTGTCCTTTGTACTGTAATTTTATATGAAGAAACTTTTCAGAAGTAGATGGGAGTTTTTGACAGTGGATTTATGATCCTTGATGATTGAGAGATTTTATGACTTGGCAACAAGAATTGTAGATTCTTCTGAGGAGTGTCCAGATCCTTTTCCTCTGTTTTTTTTCCTCTTGTGTCTTATGTTTCTCAAGCCGATATAGGCCTTTCTAAAGTTTGTTTGCATGTCACAGTTCCATTACCTTTGCCAATTTCTTTTCTTTGTTGGGAACTCTGGTATCTGCTGTAGAAAATGTTTCTTGCTGTTTTCCCTGCATTTCAACAAAACAAAATAAAATCACAGGATATGTAAGGTTGGAAGTCATGTGGGATCATCTGGTACAGCGTCCCTACTCAGGCATGGTCTTACTATAACACATTGCACAGGACTGAGTACAGACAGATTTTGAATATCTCCAGGGAGGGAGACATCACAACCTCCCTGGACAATCTGTTACAGTTTACAGTCACCAACACAGTAAGGTTTTTCCTCATGTTCAGGTAGAACTTCCTGTGCACCAGTTTCTACCTATTGCCTCTCATCTTGCTGCTTGGCACCATCAAGAAGAGCCTGTCTCCATCCTCTTGACACTCATCCTTCAAATACTTCTCTACATTGATGAGGCCCCCTCTCAGTCTTTTCTTCTCCAGGCTAAATAGGCCCAACTGTCTCAGCCTTTTCTCATAAGAGAGATGCTCCAGTCACTTAATGATCTTTGCAGCCCTGCACTAGACTCGCTCCAGGAGCATATAATGCACCCCAGGGTACCATTGGCCTTCTTGGCCACCAGGACACACTGCTGGCTCATGGACAGCTTGTTGTCCACCAGGACTGCAGGTCTTTCTCCACAGATCTGCTTTTCATCAGGCCAGCACCCAGCCTGTACTTATTCAGGGAGGTATTCCTCCCCAGGTGAAGAATCCTGCTTTTGCCTTTGTTGAACTTCAGACAGTTCTGCTCTGCCTAACTCTCCAGCCTGTCAAGGTCCTGCTGAAGGGCTGCACAGCCCTGTGGGGTATTCACCCACTCCTCCCAGCTTTGTGCCGTCAGTGAACTTGCTAAGGAGGCATCTGGTTCTTCATCCAAGTCACTGATGAACAAGGTAAACAACTCTGGGCCCAGTATTGAACCATGTGGGACACCACTAGTGACAGGAATCCAACTAGACCCTGTGCCTCTGATTATGAACCCCTGGGATCTGCCATTCGGGCAGTTCTCAATCCACCTCACTGTCCACTCATCCGGTCCACACTTCCTGAGTTTGCGTAGGAGGATTTTGTGAGAGACAGTTTCAAAAGCCTTGTTGAGGTCAATCTAGACAATATCCAATGCTTTCCCCTCATACATCCAGGTAGTTGTTTTATTGGAGAAGGCATTAAAGTTGGTCAGGCATGATTTACCTTTGGTAAACCCATAATGACTACTCCTGATCACTTTCTCATCAACCATGTGGATGGACATGGCCTTCAGAATGACATACCTTTCCAAGGACTGAGGTGAGGCTGAGTGACTGGTAGTTTCCTGTGTCCTCTTTCTTGCTCTTTTTGAAGATCAAGATGATGCTTGCTTTCTTCCAGTCCTCAGGCACCTCTCCTGATTGCCATGACTTTTCAAAGATGATTGTGAGTGATCTTGCTATGGTGTCCACGAGCTCCTTCAGCACTTGTGGATGCATCATGTCAGGGTCCATACATTTGTGGATGTTAATTTTTCCTAGGTGTTCTCTGAGCCAATCCTCCTTGATCAAAGAAATTTCCTTCCACCATTTTTTTTCCCTGGTCTCCTGGGTCAGATTCCTGAGGCCTGGTCTTGTCAGTGAAGCCCAGTGCAAAGAAGACGTTTAGTAACTGCCTTCTCTTCATCCTTTGTCACAAGGGTCCCCTCTCCATTTAGTAGTAGGCTCGCATTTTCCATGGTTTTCCTTTTGTTATTAATGTATCAGAAAAAAACCCTTCTTGCTGTCCTTAAATTCCTTGTCCAGATTTAATTTCAGATGGGCCTTGGCCTTCCTCATCTTATTTCTATTTACTCTGACAACCTCTCGCTATGCATTCTAAGTGGCCTGCCCATCTTTCCATCTCCAGTGTGTTTCCTACTTATGCTGAGTAATGACAGGAGTTCCTTGTTCATCCATGCAGGTCTCTTGCCCCTTTTGCTTGATTTCTTGCATCAGGATACATCATTCTTGAGCCTGGAAGAAGTGATCTGTGTATATCAACCAGCTCCCTTGGACCCCTTTCCCTTGCAGGGCTCATTCCCATGGGATTCTTCCAAGAAAGTCCCTGAAGAGGCTAAAGTTAGCTCTCCCGAAGTCCATGGTTGCAGTCTCACTTGCTGCCCTGCTTCCTCCATGCAAGATACTGAACTCCATGATCTCATGGTCACTGTAGCCAAGTCTGTCCCAGCCTTCACATCTCTAACACGGCCTTCCCTGTTTGTTAGTATGAGGTTGAGAAGCAACTATTTCTTGTGGGGTCCTCCACCACCTGTTGGTGGTTGACAGCAGGAAGTCGCTGTCAATGCTTTCCAGGAACCTCCTGGATTGTTTGTGTCTTGCTGTGTTGTTCCTGATGTGAGGGTGGTTAAAGTCCTCCACAAGAACTGAGACATGTTGACAGTGAGGCTAATTTCAAGCTGTCTGTAGGAGGCCTCATACTCATATAGCATTGTCTGTCTCCATGCTTGCAAGCAACCAGGTTGTTCAGTCTGAATTCTTTGAAGGTAGCTCAACCACTGGCAGGCAGAAAGGGTTAAAATTTCTAAAAGATGCATGACACTGAACTAAGTTTTCACAGAGAAAATGGTATTAAATCTTAGCGTGAGCTTCTTCTCTCAACTAGTACTCCTGTTATGTTTTCCCTCCCTTTGTTTCTCTCTTTTCTCACTCTAATGCCTGTATGAATGCTTGAAAATGTGGTGTTACGTAATGCGATTTTGGAGGATATCTTGTACAACCCTGAGATAAAAAGATAATTTAGAAGGAATATTGGTAAAAAATTTTACATCTTAATCTCTCTTTCAACTCATATGTGCCCATTAAGTAATGTGAACCTGCTTTAAGCTTTTTTCCTTTTTTTTTTTTTTAAAGGGTGATTATTTTGTCTAGACTAATGGTAGCTATGTATGCAGACTAGGACCAGAGAGTTAATGTCTCCATGAAGTCAGCTGATGACCTTTTAGAGTGTAGGTGATGGAGTATAAAATTCTGTGGTTGGGTTATTCATGGATCTAGGGGTAGTTGAATTTTTTTGTTACAGTGTAGCTATCTCTTGCTAAATGCAAGCACAGAGCAGACTGGAGGAAGCAATGGCTTGATGTCTGAATCATTTCTTGAAGTCTGAAATTTCCAGTTGACAAGGCTAGAAGACTCCTGCTGAAAGAGTCTACATGTCTTGTACCAAGTGTGGTTTCCATGGACTTGTAGTGAGAGCATTGCACAAGCTTTTCTTGACTTCCTGATCTCTGTGTCCCTCCTGCTCTCTGATGTTACTTCACCAACTGCATTATCTTCTGGCAGCTAATGCTGAGGAAGCCTGGCCTTGATCTGGCTATAATGAATTTGTACGTTGCTCTGTTCTGAATAATGCTGGAGCTGTACAGTAATTACATGGATGACAAATGGATATTGCTTTCTCAGTCTTGCTTCAGCAAATAGTACTTTTTTTTCTGAGTCTGCACATAAATAAAAGTAAACTCTGATGCCAGAATTCATGGCTTTTTTCATGCCATTGACATTGTGATATGTTTCACTGTGGGGAGAATGGAGGCATTTACAGACTTTGAGTTGACTAGATACTATGACGTAGAAAAATCATATAATCTTAGAATGGTTTGGGTCACAAGGGACCTTTAAAGATCATCTAGTCCAGCCATCCTCATTGCAAAAAGTTCCTTCCTTATATTCATTGTGAATCTACCATTTTTCAATTTGAAATGATTGACATGTATCCACTAGGGCATCTGTCCTGTCTCTATCACTAATACATGCATTCACCATGAACTTAATCCTTTTGTGTCACAAAGGAGTGCAGGAGTATATGCAACAATGTGACTTTAGTGTCTGACTGGTTTTTATTTCTTTAAAACTGAATGCTGGTCTTGTTCAGAGTAGTAAACAATAAGAAAAGTAACCCTTGGATGTTATTTTTTGTTTTCAATTTTAAGAGTCTGTATGCTTCACTTAATGCACAGCTTCAACTGGTGAATACTAACCTTTTACAAACTTCTGCTGAGCTGCATTTATGAAGCCATCTGTGTCTTATTACTGCTAATGAAATTAAATTCAGTGATGTTAAGCATTGAGCTGTTACTGCTTTTTTTTTATATTCATACCTGAAGCACAGTAAAACACTTATAGGAACAGTTTTTCTGTAGTTCTAGTCTGTGTGTTTTAACAAGATACTCCCCCTTTCCAATAACTGTGGTCATGGTAATTAATGGTGTAAGATTTCAGGGTCCAGACTTTTTTATCATATAGTGGAGCAAGAGAAAGGTTTTTGTTCATTTGTTTTGCTGTTAGGATTTGTTTTCCCGAGTGATTGGGTTTTGGTTTTTTTTGTGTGTTGTTTGTTTGTTTTTTTGCTCGTTCTGTTTTTTTTTTGCTGTGAAACAATTGGATTGTGATCTCTTTTCTCATGATATAGAACTGTCAGTGCAGTGACTTGTTTGCAATTCCTCTTTGCAGATAATTTCATATTATATTTATGTGCAAGTCTCTAAGTTTAACCTTTTATAAATAAAGAAGAATAAAACCGCTGTTGCAATATAATATAGTGAATTTGTGCAGCACCAAAACATAGATTTTAAGAGGCCATTGCCTCTTAGCAGTAGCAACAGTCTCTGCTGCTGAAATAACCATGGAAATTTCAATTTGAAATAATTAGTTGTCAGAATTGGAAAAAAACCTTAAGCAGTATGCACTCTTCCATACACACACCAGACTGAAATGTTAGTGCCTCACACCTTTTTGGAGTAGAACAGGTGCTTTTCTGAGAGCTTATGTGTATGCACATACCTGCAAATGCATATAATGCGGAACAGGGCTGGCCTCTGGGTGCCTGCAGTGGTCAGTGAGATTTCAATTCATTTATACCCACCAAATCAGTGCATGCATTAAGTCTACTTTTATCTTCAGCTTAAAGCATGAGGGTGAAGCAGATTCAAAACAGTTACTTCCTCCCTACAACCCTGTCAAAAGTATGGCAAACAGTTCCTGGACATCTATCTTGTGTTAATTACTATTAACCTTGTACTAAAGTATCAATAGAAAATAATTTACATTTATCACCTGTTTTGTTGGCTTTACACTCTGCTTTTCCAGTGTTTTCTGTCATTACAAGAATACTGTTTTACAGAAATGTGCTTCTACAGCAGTAGCTGTCTTCTGTGGTGTCAGTACTGGCTACTTCATGTAGACCATTTTGCAGGGGTTATTGAGATGGTTTTGAAGCCAAAATAATTCAAATTCTTAAAGATCAATTTGATGTCATAGGTATTTCTTACGCTTAATTCTAACTATCACTTACATTACTTAAATTTAAATCACGAACATCAATAATTAAAGATTATGAATCTATCTTACTGGGTCCTTCCTGGCAAGACAAGACAGGAATTATTTAAATTTGAATGGATTCACAATTGTGGTTTTTTTTCTCTCTCTGTCTCTTTTTCCAATAGCGGCTCTGATTCGAGGAAATCGTAAAAACTGTGCTCAATTTTCTGGGTCTCTTGATTGGTTGATCAGCAGATTAGAAAGACTGGAAGCCTCTTCTGGTATGTTTTTTTAGTATTTTAACTTCCCTATTTGACCAGTTCCAAATTCTTTAAAATTGGTGATATACTTGTTCAGCCTAATTATAATGAAGTTCTTCTTATGAGAAAATAAGTTATATTAATAAAGGGAGATTTATATTTGTAATATTTTTTGCATATTGATTTCAGTTGTAGTTTTACTTAAAGTTCTGGCAGTCTTACCTTTTCCTTGACCAGTTGGTTGTAGTGTTACCTTTTAATTCAGGCAAACAAAGCATTTGACACAACAGCTGTTCTACAGTTCAAGTCATATTAAATTGGTTTCTCTCTAATTGTAGTATCTGCCCTTCTCTTTGGAAGTCTGCATGTTTTTCAGGATTTGCATCAAATTAAATATAATAATAGCTGTATAGAATGGATATAATTTGTCACTTCTTGAAGGACTTGTAGTGGTAATGTAGGGAAGTTCGTACTTGAGTATGTGTAAGAATTGATGGGTCTTCACAAAATACCTGTATGTTTCCAAGTAACAGTGTTACCTATGTAATAGATATACAGTCCCTTTTTAATCACCTCTCTTGCTCCTGAGCTCTGAATTTCTATTAAAAGTTAACAAGAAATGTTTTTCAGTTGCAGTTGAGACCGATTTGCTTTATGTATAATATTTTTTACTATTTTCTTTGAAGATGGCCTTTTGAGAGTCTTTCAAGTCTTATTTCCTCTAATTATGATACACTAAGTCCAAAAGGTAGGAAGGTTTGTAGACAGACCAGTGGCAGGACAGTTACAATGACAGTGCAACATACGTCTCTGGTTGCATATTTGTAATTTATTCCCATCATTGTCTTGGTTTAGTGTCATGTGTTGTTCAATGAACTGGAAGGAACATAATGATTGATTACAGAGTTGTCCTCAGGAATTGAAATTGCATTCCTCATTCTTTTCCCACTCCTGAATCATACTTCTTCCACAGATAGGTGTGTAAGAGTCTGAAATATTAAGGGAGGGATGCCAGGAAGGGAATATGTCACCCCATTGCAAAAGTTCTTTGTTTTATATTAGACTGGTAAACATTTGAAAAGAAATGTCACAGGCACAACAAGTTGTTCTCATCAGCCTCTTACTGTGGCATTAATACATGAGAAATATCCTGCTATTGCTGAGCGTTCTAAGTAAAAGTAGGAGTTGTCCCAGTGCAGATCACTATTTGGCAAATATTAACAAATTTCTTACCTCAGTGTAGTATTCAGTGGATCAGTAGCAGCCGTGAGAACAGATGTGTGCTGTAGTAAACAGGGTGTTTCTGTTCCACTCAGCTTTGTCATTAAACATTCATGTGCATTTTGTTTATTTGCCATAAATCTATTCCTGAGATGAACTGACCAACAGTGTGGGAAAATATTGTCAAATGTCAGTGGCAGGAGTGTTTTCGCTCTCCAAACCAAGGCATGGCATTTGCTAGTTGACTGGCAAATTCTGCAGTGGGTGATTGCTTGCTCCAAGAGTTGACAATGGAAAAAACCTCCTAGAGGTGAAGAATCAGTGTGTAACTGCTCTTCACAACTGCAGAGAGTTCACAAGTCAGTTATTCTTCTCTTGGGGTGAAGACTGGTGTAGAGACTTCGAAGCATTTGCCCATGTGAGCCCCTCCAGTCACCAATGTTTCATAGAAGTACTTTAGCAGAATTTTGTTTCAGGTTGTAGCTGCACAAGTATGGCCTTAGGGTGGGGGATCTATTTTATTATGAGATTAGTTCCTACTTCTGGCATGCAGCTGGTCTGTTTCAGCCTGGTATGTTTATGCTCTGAACCCTCGAGGGGCTCAGGAGATGAGGCAACAGGACCATAGGAGGCTTTGCCTGTATCACCACTTTAGTTCTCAGCTGGTGACACAGACAGCTGGCTGCTCGTAGCACTGATGTCTACTTAGAGGTTTGATGATCATCCTGTCATTGTAGCTAGTACGTTAGGTGTACAGATCCTAACCAAAGAGATGCAGCCGAGCATTCGTGTTATTTTACATTATTGTTACATCTGCAGATGCTGTGATCCTCTTGCTTTGATGAGCAAGAGAGAATTTAAACTGAAACAAGCCTTTAAAAACTGTCAAAATTACCAGCTAGATCTTTTTTCCACTACAGTCCACCTTTGGTGTGAAAGCATTCATCTAAGGAGAATGGTCTCACAATTATGCGGTTGCATGGGACTTGCTTGCAACCTGCTTAATTTCAGTGTACTTCCCAAGTTCTTCATGGTGATTATTTTCTAAAAGGCCTAATTTTACATCTGAAACTCTCAGAAATAATGCAAAACATTATGCTCAACTTTTGGAGGTTCAAGATGAAATATCTTATGACAGCTGTGTTGCATGGTTTCTGTATGTATGTATGTATTTTTAAATATTAATCTCAAAGTAAAGAAAGTTTGAAAATGAAAACTTACTTGTTTATGATGCTATAGTAATGTATGAGTGCATTCTGTAAACTGCCGAGTAATCTGACACTGTAGTCTCACTGCGTAATGAAGCTCCTGGCATGCTGCAAAAATTCTGAAGGTACTAATATTTTGCAATGCTCATTTGTTCTGAGTTTTCTTCTAGGAACTAGGCCACTTGAGCTCCTTTCCTATATGTTCTGGTAATGTAACTCCATGTTGCCTCCAGAGTTGATTTTTTAATAAAGACTTTTTCTGGTTTTGACGGAATCAGTTATAAAAGATGCTAACTAGGCTGTACTAGTTTAGTTATCTCTATAGGCACAGTAGATTTAGATTTTAGCATATACATGTAATTTTGTGATTTTGTGTAGGATGCTTGCTTGACAGATTTTAAGCTTTATTTGGCTTGACCAGGATGAAGATATTCACTGTTTTAATTTACAGTGATAGGTCTACAATAGAGAGAAATACTGGCTTATATTACACTTCTAAAATAAGAATACTTGAATGTGTACATTCACTTAAAATAATTAATATTTTTCTACAGTAGAGTGTTTATGAGGAATAAAGACCACGTTCTGTTAATCATACCAAAATTAAGCTCACCTTCAACATGGAAATTGTCAGCTACATCTCCTGCAGGTGTTTTCTTGAATATGTTGTGATAAAGATTTGGTGCTATAAACCAATATCAGTAAAATTTCTTTTTTCACTTTTTTCTTATCGTTGAGCTAAAAATGTTATGAAAACAGAACAAAGGCTTCAAATATATAAGTAGCAACTGTACAACTGTGAATTAATTGTACAAATTAGATCAGAAATTGATTCGGTTCTTGAGTTTCACTGAAGCAAAAGAAAGAAAATTATGTTCTCTCCAGGTATAAATGTGTCCAAGAGCAAACTACAGTAGAATTGAGTGAAGAATGCAATGCAAATGCTTCAGCTGTCTCTTCAATGCATAAATTAAGATTAGATTAGTCTTTTACTCTGAAATATATTCCAGATGGTATTAACTAGTCCTACTAAAATTTTAAAGGCATTAAAACATAGGTAAAAAACCCCAATAGAATATGGCAAGTTAATAATCTAATGTAGAGGAATACATTCAGTGCAGGTAGCTTGGTTTGCAAGCTGCAGTGTGAGCTGCACGTTGATCTCTAGTGGGGCAGGACCCTGAACCCCAGGCAAGAGGCTGTGAACTGCTGACCCTTTGCCTAACAAAGGACATGGGGATCTGTGGCCCACACAGGGAACCGGACCCTCAGAGACACAGCATGGGGAGAGACCCCCCAGACTTTTGTGTGATTAGACTGTGAGGGTGTAAAAGCTCAGGGGTTCTTTTGTTCAGGATCCCTCCCCAGCTTGAACTACTGTTATTTTGTTATTTAGTTATTGCACTAAGATAAAATCATTTCAAAGATCGGGATGTCTGAGACTCTGCTATGGGAAATCTGGGGTCAAGTTGATAAGGAAACCTGGTCTGACTGTGTGAGTCTGGCCTGTGTAGCTGCGAAGGTCCCAGCTCAGGTGGTGCAAGTGTGTCTGCCAGAGTGGCTCCTGGATGGTCAGACAGAGAAGATTCCTTAATGCTGATATCCTCCAAGTAAAGGTATTTTGGAACCAGCTAATATCAGGTTTTGAGTATTTTCTTAAAGCACATGCATTTTATTCTAGTATTCTACAGTATGACATCAGAGGAGTGTACATATTGTCCTGAAATTATATGCTTCCCTTTAGTCATCAAGAAAGAATTTTCACTCTCCTTACCATAAACTCTGCATATCATAGTTTGTGATATTTGTGTTAAATTCAAATGCTTCCTGCTCTACTGCCTTGAGCAACTCCAATGAAATCGGAACAAGTCCAGTTGTCTTTTATGTAGACAGTCTAAAAGTGAATCAGTCCGAACAGACACAGTACATTCACATGCAATTTTTTTCTGAAACAGACAGAATTTGCCCTTATATCAAAAGGTGTTTGATACTTAGCAATCAGATGCTCCAGTAATTAAAGAAGGTGCTGTGGCAACTAGATCTAATTGATAACATGCATGTATTATTGAATGTTTACATCTTCAAAGTATTTTTACTTCTGGTATTGAAAAGGTTAAGACTAGAAAATGAACCCTGTATAATACTCTAAAACAAAATTAAGATTATGACTCTGCCTACCAAATCTGAAAATTCCAAGGTTATGGTTACCACACTAACATTATATGGTATCATTTCATATTGGATTACTGTTTATATTGTTAAAAGTGTGTTTCAGTGCTACAATGAGAGGTGGCAAACTTTCAACTACCAACTTTTGAATGTTGTGATTTTCCTACATTCCCAGATCACTGTGACACATAATAAAGTTGCTGATCTTGTTACAGATTACCCCTCTAGATTAAGCATCCTTTTTAAATGCTTTTTTGACCTCCTTAGGTAGTTTTAAAATGGTCGAGTGACTGCTACTTGTATAGTTGGCAGGTTGGTTGGACTGTTCTCCTGCTATGTTGCTACAGAGCATCTACTCCTTTAGCTTGCTCTCACGACTCTTAGGTTTTTACCCTTTTTAACAATATTGTTACTGTCATTATTTATAGAACCATATGAATACGGAATACATTCATATACATATTAATGGTGGGATAATGGAATTGTACATCTCTTGTAGCCCAGATTATTCAGGTTTAATATGTTCTCTAATTTGTAGTTGAGACTTCTTATTCTTATACCTTCAGGGCTACAGAATCATTCTGGGAGTTCGCTTCTAGCTCATTATATTATAATTGAGACTTTTTTTGGAGCCACTGCACAGAACAAGAAAATAGTCTACAATATCTGTACTGAGTCACCTGCATTTTCTGTTTACATATCTATGACTCTGTGTTCAAATATATTAAACCACACACTTTGATTGAAACCTGTTTACCAGATAAACTGAATTGTCATAGTATCTGTTGTCTTCTACCCTTGCTACATTTGAGTTGTTGAGTATTCCATAAACTTTATTAGTGATGACAGCATATCATCCTCCAGATCTCTGGAAAAACCTTTAAATACTATGGGGATAAAAGGTGATGGTGCTGTAGGTTATCTGTAGTGGCTGATGTTCTCTTCCTCACTAAGATCAAAGAAAGACCAGAGTACTCTTACTGAGACGTTTTTGTCTGATGGTTTTATTTTTCTTTCAAGCGGAGTTTATGGTGTTATATTTTCCTTTAATTAAAGGAAAAAACAGCCAAAAAGCAGAAGACTCTTGCTATGGATCTCGCTTTGCAAAGGTTAAGCTGAGTATTTGGAGCCATGGCTTGAATACAGGGTTCAAGGCAGAATCGTGAGCTGTTCAGTGTAAATAGGAATTGCGTATCTCTAGGTTTATGACGGCTTCTCAGCTTTCCTTCAGTCCTTTGGATTTTTCTCATTGTGGCTACATGTACAATATTTATCTTTCCCAAATGTGGAAATCCTGAAGCAGGTGTTGACTTGATCCACTGCACACGAGAGTTTTACTTCCCCATTGCAGAGAAACATTTTAAAGCTAATGATTCTTGCTGGCAATGACTGCTGCTTTATTGGGTTTGTTTACCATGTACAATGATTTTTGAAACTATTCCATGTTATCAAGCAACATATTTAAGAACATTATGCATAGTTATGTTTTTATATGCACTTTGGAAAAATTATTTTTCCTTTTTTTTTTTTTCCCCAGGAATTTTGGAGGTTTTACACTGTGTGTTGGTGGAAAGCCCAGAAGCTCTGAACATTATTAAGGAAGGGCATATTAAATCAATCATCTGTCTTTTGGATAAACATGGAAGAAACCATAAGGTAGGCAAAGAATAGACAGGTATATTTAGGTGAACATTTGTGAACAAAGCAAACACATTATTCCATGTGAAAGTTAGAATTCCAATACTTTGATGCTGTTTTCATAATCAGGAATGAAATTTTTCCTAACATGCATATGAGCAGTTTGAAAAAGCAAAGGGAATGTTATCTTTTTCTTGATACACACTGATTCTCAAGGGAAGCTGGAAGAATGTTTTAGTGTTGTCAGAAAAATTTCAGGGCTATTCTAAAATGAAACCACTGTGTTGAATGAATTAGGTACCATCACGTCTTCCAGTAACACAGTATATAGCATGATACTGCCTGAAGTAATTAACAATAATAATGAAAAAATATTTAAGATTAAAAGAATCTGATTTTTTTCAGGTTTTGGATGTTTTGTGTTCTCTCTGTGTTTGTCATGGAGTAGCTGTGCGGTCTAATCAACATCTAATCTGTGATAATCTCCTGCCAGGAAGAGATCTGCTCTTACAGACACGCCTTGTCAACCATGTGAGCAGGTACAAATAAAGAAAAAAAATCTATATCTGCGAACAAAGCAGAAAAAAAATTGTATTTAAAAGAAGCAGTCACTACAGAAAATCTGTTTTACTTCCAAAAATGTTGTTAAGATATTTTATTCTTACTAGGATTTTCCATTCTCTTTGCAATAGTGATTAATTTAGAAGCAAAGAGAGTTGCAAGCTAAAGCTACCCTAAACTGCATTCTCTACAAAGTAGTCTTTTCTAAAGTTTGTTGTCTAGATCTGGCTGTGCATTCAACATATTGTCAGCCGATGTCCTGTGACTGCCTTTCTGTTTGTGATCTTGCAAGAATTTCCTAATCACGTTTGGTCAAAATTAAGAATTTAGTGCCAAATACCTTCACCAGTACCTGGCATATTTAAACAGTGCTCTCATCCTTCCTTCCACTGGCAGAGTTTTAGAAGCTACCTTGCAGACATTAATTAGAAAATGAAGCTAGTAGCATCTTAAATTAGTAAAATATTTTTTACAAATATTACCAAGTAAATGTTTATCCAGAGTGTGAATTTATGCTGAGGTAGAAGAATATGGCTTTGTGTCAAGATTTGTGGGATCTTCCTCTGTCTCAAACTTATGTTTATTTTTAAAAGTTTCAATCACTGATTAAGAATGAAAATTGAAACACAGAAACGGTACTTCCAATTTAGAGTTCATAGGATTTATTAGAAAAACGTAAGAAGTCCACGCTGTATCTGGGGAACTGATTGTCCCTCTTTACTTGGCACTGGTGAGGCCACACCTGGAGTACTGTGTCCAATTTTGGTCCCTCACTACAAAAGGGACATTGAGGTGCTGGAGCATGTCCAGAGAAGGGCAACGGAGCTGCTGAAGGGTCTGGAGCACAAGTCTAATGAGGAGTGTCTGAGAGAAGTGGGGTTGTTTCATCTGGAGAAGAGGAGGCTTGTGGAGACCTTATTGCTCTCTGCAACTACCTGAAAGGAGGTTGTAGCCAGGTGGGGGTCAATCTCTTCTCCCAGGCAACTAGCGACAGGGCAAGAGGACATAGTCTCAAGTGGTTCCAGGGGTGGTTCAGCTTGGACATCAGGAAGAATTTTTTTCATGGAAAGTGTGGTTAAACATTGGAACAGGCTGGCCAGGGCAGTAGTGGAGTCACCATTCTTGGAAGTGTTCAGGAAACAACTGGATGTAGCACTTGTGCTATGGTTTCATTGTCTTGGTGGTGTTTGGTCAAGGGCTGGACTTGATGATCTTGGAGATCATTTCCAGCCTCAATGATTGTGTGATTCTGTGACTGAGCATCTGAGCTGACTTTGGATTTCATACATGGAAGGTAGAGCTGTCTTTCCAAAACATGGCTGAAGAAAAAGCAAATTTGTTACTACATGTTTTTGCTTTACATTAGAAAGTTGTGAATGAGAAGATTCTTACTCTTTCAGTTACAAGGCAAAAATTTTTTTTCAAAAGGCGGTAAGATCAATGAAACATTGATGACATTTAACGTTAGACTAAGACATGCATACCTTGCCCCAAAAATATTTGGTGAAGAAACTTTCTAAGGTATTTCTGGAACTTTCTAAGATATTTCTGTTTAAAGTACGTTTCCAGGGGACTGGAAAATTCTATTCAAAAACCTCTATTTAACAAGATAAATGGATGATTAGGTTGATTAAATTTTGAAGTCTGGACAAAGGCATAATAAGCTGATACTGTGTTCAGGCAGAAAAGATTCAGTTGGTGATCTTGCCAATAATTTACAGATGATATGAATTTTCTGGAAGATAGCTTTTGTCAAACATGTTTTGTTTATAATATTAAGGAAATTCAAATTTTCACTTGGAACAAAGTGAAGAGTATATTTAAACATTCAACAAAAGACATCCCATATGCTTCTAGAAGGAAAGCTTATTAGTCTTATCTGATAAAACAAGTTACTTTAGAAGCCACCAGATCAGTAAACTTTCCTTTTACACTGACTTATATTTAACCACCTGTATCAGCCCTTCTTCCTACCCCTGCATTCCCTACACCAGAAGGCATACTGTGTATTTGGGCTAGCTTAGAGCTACATTTTTGTTGATTAGTCAGCTTGTATGTAGAAAGACAATATTTATGGAAGTAATAACCCAATCTGGTGGAGGGATGTTGAAGACTAGATAACTCAGACTAGAAGTCTAAAAGATTTTTTGTATTATAGGTAACCAGCCATTGAGGAAATATACCTAGCATTGATTTTGCATACTCATCTCTACAGCTTTAATTCAAGATTGAATGGCTTTCTTAGTAGGAAGCTGACACAGAAATGATTGTCTGCAGACAGATTTTTTTTGGTTGAGAGTCTAGATTCAATATTATCCCCAAAACCAGATTTAAAAAGCACAGGGTTTTTTTTCCATTCCCCCCCCCCCATGACCTTTAGATATATGACTCTGCGTATTGCTATTTAACTAGATATTGAGTAGGCACCATAGTAGTTTTGCCTTTTAAGTATTCTTTGAAAGTACTGTAAAATCAGTAGCAGTAGGAGCATTGCATTGATGTTGAGGATTTCTACAACCACTAAAATTTACTGAGGTATACAGGACTTGGAATAAAGAAGGAAATTCAAGAAAATAAAGGAAAATTTTGAAATAGATTGACTTTTGAAATTTTGAAATTTTGAAATAGATTTACTTTTGTATCTTTTTAAATGCTATTCTCTTGAATGGATAATCAGTGTTAAAGAATGCAGTTTGCTATGTCAAATTAAGCCTCCAGTGTGTACTTACTACATTGTATTGGTAACTGGTTAATAGATGTTATTTTTGTTTGCAGGATTTAACATCTGTTAAATATTCAAACACATAAACTATTGTTATTGGTGTCTGAGCAAGGTTACTGTTTCAGTTACTGAAGCAAACATTTTTTTACTTAAAATGTATTTTTCACCAGAATAAATGAATGAATAAATAAATACTCCCTTTTGGGAGCTAAGATCTGAGATGTTGCCAAGAGGATACCACCACTTGTCAAGAGCACAGAGTTACTATCCATTGTTACTCTTTTCATGTGGGCACAAATGGCACTGCAAGCCAGAACCTGGGTAGAGTCAAGAAGACTGAAAAGCCCTGGGATGCCAGTATAAAGTCTTGGTGCTCAAGCTACCCATTCCTCCATTTTACCAGTTAGAGGAAAGGGTGTAGATACAGACATAGAGTGCAGATCAGCTTTTGGCTTCATGGTTAGTGCTGTTGTGGAGACTTTGACTCTTTTGGCAATGATGACTGTAGCCTGTTTGTGCTTGGCAAACCTGATCACCTTTACAATAAAGTAACCTGCTCGGTTCATGTGGAATGTGTGGTGGACACTGTCTACCTAGATTTCTCCAAGGCTTTCAGTACAGTTTTCCACAGGTTTCTCTTAGAGAAACTAATGTGTTAGGGTTGAGACAAGGGGCACTGACTGCCTGGCTGCACCCAGAGGGTGGTGGTAAATGGCTCCTTTTCTAACTGGCAACTGTCATAAGTGAGGTTCCCTAGGAACTGATATTTGGCCCAATGCTGTTTAATATCTTCATAAATGATCTGGATGAAAGGATCAAGTGTACCCTGATGAAGCTGGCCAATGATACCAGACTGAATGGGGAAATGGACACTTGGAAAGGGAGAGCCACCCTGCAGGACGACCTGGATAGATTAGAAGAGTGGGCCGACAAAATCCTTATGAAGGTTAGGACAAGTGGTAATGTCTTGCACCTGGGAAAACGTAATCTAAGAGTGCAGCACAGGCTGGGATCTGCCTGGCTAGGGAGAAGCTCTGTGGAAAGGGGATTCCAGAGGACAGCAAGCTCAGAATGAGTGAAGAGCAGTGCTGCTGTGGTAGAGAAGCCAGGTGGGATGCTGGGCTGCATCAACAAGTGCATCAACAGCAGAGAGAAAGAAATCTTTGTCCCACTCTATTCAGTGCTTGTCAGGCCACACCTGAAATCTTGTTTTCAGTTTTGGTCCCTGCTACGCAAAAAAGATCTGGACAGGCTGGAGAGGTTCCAGAGAAGGTCCACAAAGGTGACCAAAGGACTGGGAAACTTGCCATGGGAGAAAAGGCTGAGAGAATTGAGTTTGTTCAGCCTTGAGAAATGAAGGGTTAGGGTAAACCTTATCACTGTGTTCCAGTATTTAAAGGGTGGCTACAAAGAAAATGGAAACTCCCTTTTTGCAAGGAGTCATATGGAAAGGGTAATGGGTACAAGTATCTCCCAGGGAGATTCTGATTGGACACAATTCTCAGTGAGAACATTCACCCATTGGAATAATCTCCCTGGGGAAGTGGTGGATCCCCCAACATTGGACACTTATAAGATTCAGTTAGGGTGCTGGGCTATCTTGTCTTGACCATGCTTTTGCCAAGAAAGGTTGGAGCAGATGATCCTTGAGGTCATTTCCAAACTGGTAATCTATGTGATTCTATGAAATAAAATTACTTCTGTTGTTTAATCACACAAAACAAGCTTGAAATTTGTGTTTATTGAAAAGTGTGCAGCAGTTCATCATGTCCTTGAGATAAGTTTTTAATAACCATTTTTATTCTTTCTGTTTAAGCATGCGACCCAACATCTTCTTGGGGATTAGTGAAGGCTCTGCCCAATACAGAAAATGGTACTATGAACTTATGGTGGACCATCTAGAGCCCTTTGTGACTGCAGAATCAACTCATCTACGAGTGGGCTGGGCTTCAACAGAAGGCTACTCACCCTATCCAGGGGGAGGAGCAGAATGGGGAGGAAATGGTGTTGGTGATGATCTATATTCCTATGGCTTTGATGGTCTACATCTGTGGTCAGGTATTCTCTTGGGTATTTTGTTGCTGTTTAATTCTGTTTAAACACTACAGTCTTGTTTGCAATCCCAGTGAATTTGTTTTCAACAGCAGCAAAGTGAATCAGTTGTTTCAATAGGCACTAGGAACATACAGAAACAGTACCCTATATCAAAATATTATTTAAATTGACATTGCGTATTGAAAAACTTGTTTTATACAAAGTAGTGCGAATAGACTAATAATTTATGTTTCAGCCTGGGACTCGTTAATTTGTTTTTCATACCAACTATAAAAATTTTATTTAAAACTTCCAAGCTGCAAAAAAATGAAGTCTGACAAACAGTCATCTGGATTTTTGATTCCTGTGTAGTAGTTTAAGAACGTTCTGAGAAATGTAATTCACAGGACTCTCCCCCTTTTTTTTTTTTTAATATGTATCTTTAGGATTTCAGAGATACTTTAGGTGTGAAGATTTTTAAGTATGTTATTTGCCATACATTTTGAAAAAAGATTTTTTTCTATAGTAATTTTTTGTTTACATACATTAAGACTGATTATTGCAAGACTTGCAGAATCATATTCCTAGTTTGCATGTGTTGTATTTGGACAACTATTCATCTTTAAAATGTTCTTGGCTTAGTTTGGATCTATTTGTTAACAGTAATTTCTTCATGCAAGTTCTAGTGTTAGAGAAAGCTGAACTGAGTGTCTGTATTTACTGTTGATTTCCGCAAATACCTTATTCTCTCTTGAAATTGCATTAGCTCAGCAAAATCACAATAATAAGAATCATAAGTTGTTCTCTTAATCTTTTTCGCCTGATTTAACTTTCGTGAAAGATTCCCAGATGTCATTCAGAATGGGTAGTCCTACAGTTGGATTGTCCTGAACTTCTTGGAAGGAGATTTTACTATGGTTTCACCTTGCTGAGAAAAAAAAATTTCCTTTGATTTTGAGAGTGTATTGGGCAGTGGTGAACTGTAGAACTGACTGGAAACTGCGTAAGGCTCATTGGATTGGCAATTCTTGCCACTGTGAAGGTTTTCTAAAGTGCCTTAGCAGATAAGAGAGGCAAGTTAGTAAGTCAGTTGTATCATCCAAGGACTTTGAAGTTTTGAGGCATTGTGGCTTGATACTTGGAAAAGAATACAGTCTTACATTTCAAAAGAACTTTCCAATCAAAATAGCAATGGATTGTATTAATAAATAATAGCCTATCAACTGGAGTGGCATCTTAGGAAAGTAGCTGCCACTTTGCCTCTCATGTGTAGTGAGAATCACTTTGGAACAATGATGCATAATTAATGGTATCATTTAAACTATGTCATAACTGAGTTTGACAGACAAAGTATTATTACAGAAGAACCAGAGAATAATGAGCTAACCAAACTAGCTTTTGTAGATAAGGTCACTTTTAGGTAGGAAACCAAAGATTACTGAAAGTCAAAATTATTTTTCAGCCTACATGAAACTTTTTATTCAGAAATGGTACAAAACAATAAATGAACAATTGGTTGTGGTTCTCAAGTCAATAATCCAGACAGGACAAAAAAGTCAGACAACCTTTTTATATGAAATTTTTGTATCTGTTGTGAATGTGGATGAGGCTGGTAGATTTGAAAATATTTCTGTCTTCATTCTTCATTGACACTATTATGTAACACATACCTCTCAAACTTGGAAGGACATTAAGTAGTTGAATTTTGAAAATCATGGCCTTCCTTTTTTTTCCAAAATCCCAGGCTGCATCTTGATAACTCTCTGCAATGGCATTTAAAAATAACCTTAGCATGAAGCACTTACTGCATTAATGAATAGCAACAATAATTTCTGCCCCGAAGTTTCTTTTCTGGACCAAGCCTGTACGAGAATCACATTTAATTTACATTTGTTTCTTGAGCCCTGCAATTACTTATCTATTATGGAGAAGTGGAACTCATAGAGTTTTGAAGTCTAAGGCCGTAAAAGCACTTCAGACATTCGGTCTGCTGTGTGTTCATCAGTGACCAGTACATATATGTGTTAGCAGTTACCCTTGCCTTAATCTCCATAACCTATATTTGCCTAAATTTTAGTACCTAAAAAGGCATCTAGTCTCAAGTAGAATGCCTTAAGGAGATCAAATATCCACTCTTCATTAACAGGTCTTTAGTTATCCCTGCCATTAAATAATTTATTTCAGCTCTACCTGTGATGTTTTCCTCTGGCAGTATTGTGAAGTCATTTTCGATATGTAGAGTATTGGAAGTTATTTTGCCTCAGGGGTGGTGGTAGTGGTATGTGTTTGAAAATTATTTTGTAGAATTATTGAGATTTTTATTATTTTTGCTTCTGTTAAAAACATATGCCATCTTCATGTTGGAAATGTAGTACAGGTTAAGTACTTCATGTTTACAAAAACTCATCACCATAGTTAAAGAGTTAGTGCTCTGTTCTTAGATGCATCATGGTTTTATCTCTTGCAAACAGTTCATAAGTTATTTTTTGAAATATATGTAGAGATGTTTTCATGCAACTTATGTGCTTTTCCATAATTTTTTTTATTGTAAATGGCAGTAAATTTCAGAAACTATCATTTTCTATTTCTGAATTCTATAACTTGTTTCTCTTGGGAAGCAAATGTGCTTGTGTAAATGTAATTTGATGCAAGGTAGAATAATCCTTTAGAATTCATATAACACTTCTTAAAAATACACGTATTACTGAATACACATACTTCTATGTATATGGCATAAAAATACTGGCTTGTGGTTTGATTGTGAAACTGAATAGTATCTTATGAAAGTTAGCAAGTGTACCATGACGTGACCATTAATAACAGGGAGTGCCTAATTTTTCCTAAATAATTCAAAGTAAGATAGTTGTCTTTATCTTGAATAATGAAGCGTTCTTTAGTAAAGTATACTAGGTTTCGTATTAATAGTTTTCATATTAATGGTTGTTCTCAGTTTGCACCTCTATAATGTGAGGAATAGAATGTAGGCTTTTTTTGTTTTTTGGCTGTTTATGTGGGTATCAGTAATTATTTTTACATGCATTAAATATAATGTAATTGAATTATTTATTATTAAAATAGCTGTGTTGTTATGATTGTAGGCTGCTATTCACTATACTGCAAACTTAAAATCAGGTCTTGGATGCCATAGGTTAGATATTTGTGTATTAATGTGTTTGTGTTCTATAACTGTGTTTTCTTTCTCTTTTACTAGGCTGCTGTGAAAACCTGTGCAATTTTCATAAGTTTCACAAAATGTGTCTCCTTTATTTCCATAGGTTGTGTAGCACGGACAGTAAATTCTCCCAACCAACATCTGCTAAGGACTGATGATGTTATTAGCTGCTGTTTGGATCTGAGTGCGCCCAGCATTTCCTTCCGAATAAATGGTCAGCCAGTTCAAGGAATGTTTGAAAACTTCAACATAGATGGCCTCTTCTTCCCAGTTGTCAGCTTCTCTGCAGGAATAAAGTTAGCATCCTGTGTAGTTGTTTTTTTGTGGTTTGGTTTTTTTTTTTCTTTCCCAATTTGCTTATTTTTTTTCTATATACGAGAATATGCTGAATACTTCCCTGGCTGTCTGCTCTGATTTCCCTTTCTGACATCTGTTTTTCTGGTGAAGTTCCAGTTCTTGGATAGTGAGAGCTACAAAGAAGTCCTGAAGAGATAATGCATCTATTGTTTTTCAGCACACCGGTCTATTCAGGTGGTTTGCAGATATACCTTAGAAAACAGCTTCTTAATAATTTCTTTGCTGATACATTGCTACACATTCACTCCAGGACAGCATCTTTCATCAGCCTTTGATATTAAAAACATATTTTTCCTAACTCACTTCTTATAAGGTAGTAACTATTATTTAAAGAGACATTGACTGCACTTACCTCAAGAAATGGTGGTCATACACTTCCTTTTCAGCAGCATGAGTTAATATGAATTCAGTCAATATGTACTGGTTTTCTGTAAAATTTCAAGTCACACTTGAAATGCCAGACTTCTGCTTCCATGTATTGAACAGTTAGAGACTATGATATTAAACAAGATTGTGTGGTGTTCCAGCGGGGGGGACTGGCAAAGGTAAAGGCTGAAAGCTGATTTCGGTTGGAGGCAGAACAATGCTCTGTGAGGGTTCATTCAAAGAATACCTCAGAAGCTAAGAGCTATCACGTAGTGGGCACAACCCCCTTCTTGTTCAGATGGAAAATGCACTTCAGATTTTGCCTTGGATAGTACAGGAGGTAGAATATGGTGAAACTATAGATGTGCATGCTGCAAAATGCAAAGCTTATAAATCTGCATGCTTTATTTCTGTCATGAGAGAAATATTTGACAGATATTGTGTGCTGCATACAGTTTTTGAGTGTGTTTTGGTATAGCATTAACAAAAATCTTGTAAGGTAGTAAACAGAAAAGAGACAAAATTATTCTTTGTTTAAGCTAAATTTTGGATGTTTTTTTTAGTTCCTTCTGGATGGCAGTGTTCGAGGATGGTTTTTCAGTATTATGTCATTGCTGTATCATTTTGGTATTATGTCATTGCTGCACTATTATTACCTCATTGACCGAATTTTTCAATAACAAAAGACCATGAAAAATTCACCATTTTGCATTGAATAAATGAGTGCTTTCCCCTGGCTTTCTATGAATATGGCAAATATAAGTTTTAGGGAAGGAAATACAGGAGTTTTTGTTTTGTGTCCTAAGGATTTAGGGTTTTGTGAGAGAAAAGTAAGAACAATGGGGTTTTTAGGCTCATTTCTCAAATGAGAGAAAATAGAGTTGTTAATGGAGTAAGTGCAAAGGTGCTTGATTGATTACTCTGGGTTATAATCCCTGCCTTCTGAGACTCAAAAAGCTGCTGTTTACTTCATAGGTGTGCTAAGTAAACCAATTATTCTCTCTCTCAGAGCTTTCTTTTGGTCTCATGATTTAGAATACTTTTATGGAAGTAAAATTAACTAGAAGGAGCAGTTGTTTACTTTCCCTGTGTTTTTATGACCTCCTGCATCATAAACACCAGCAACAGTTATAGAAAGTGGAACTGTAAATAATGCAAAGAAGCTGCAACATTGAAATTTTTTCTTTTTCCTTTTTTCCTTTTTTTTTTTTTTAATGACATTTAATGCTTGCTAGGCTTACAGACTGATTAGACTTGACACCAGGGGTTTCTGGGTAATCTAAAGTAACTCTGATGTTCATAGGGTACGTTTCTTGCTTGGAGGTCGCCATGGAGAATTCAAGTTCCTTCCTCCACCTGGATATGCCCCTTGCTTTGAAGCTGTCCTACCAAAAGAGAAGCTGAAAGTGGAGCATAGCCGAGAGTACAAGCAAGATCGTAGCTATACAAGAGACCTGCTGGGTCCCACTGTCTCTCTGTCACAAGCAGCTTTCACTCCAGTTCCTGTAGATACTAGCCAGGTATGGAAACTGAAAGATTTCATTTTCCTTTTTAAACACACATATTATAGGACTATATTACTTCACATTTTGATTGAATTTGCAACTTGTCCTGAACTTTTTTTTTTTTTAATTGGGATTTGTTGAGAAATCTGATTTGTACAAAGTTTGTTCTGTTATAAAAGTTTGGGTGGCATGTCAAGAATCATATTTGTCATAGCCTCTTTCTCTCTTCTCTCTTTAGATTGTTTTGCCTCCTCATCTGGAAAGGATTAGAGAAAAATTAGCAGAGAACATTCATGAACTATGGGTTATGAATAAGATTGAACTTGGCTGGCAATATGGACCAGTATGTACCTTCCAAATTAATTTTCTGTTAATTGCATAGTATTAATCAGCATGCTAGTTTCAATATGCTAATGGGACCGCATTTTTATCATCCTTCCAAAATTAGTACGATTATAGATACCTTCACACCAGAAGCAGGTGGGAACCAACAGTGCTTGTGTATTTTTGAACCAGAATTTTGGTACTAAAGCTGTTTGATTCTGGAATTTTCAGCCAGTCTGACTGTCAGCACAGAAAGCACATGCTGGGTTTTTCACGTTCTATTTGTTCTTGCAGCAAGAATTCAGTTGCCTAATGGAGTAAACCAGCGAAAGCAGTTATTCTTGGTTCTCTTCACATGTGCTGACTGACATAGCTCTTTCAGAAGTCCCAAATTTATTTTTCATGAAAAAGAAGTATTGCCTGTAGGAAACTTCATTAAATCTGCTTTTCACCTGCCTTGTCTCCTCTTCTTCAGTCTCATGTCTGTATTAGGTGTTCCAAATAACTATTATCTCTTTTCTACTTTTCATGGAGTATGAAAAAAAAATTCTTTTTGAAGTTAATCAGTAAAAAAGTATACAAGCTTGTTATTTGAATCCCACATGGTGGTGTTTATGAAGAAATTGCTGTGAAGGGTATATAGAAACACACATCAGGTACAAGACATAATTCATTTTTGTTACAAAAAAAGATTTTGGTCTTCAGAGGAGTTCAGGTTACAGATTTAATGTAACTGGGCATAGTTATTATATTTGGTGTAGCAAATAAAATATTTGAGTAACAGAGAATTTCTCTAGATTTTGTTGTTGTTGTTGATTTCCCCACCAAATCAAACACAAACCCTCAGTTAAATTAGTGTGTCAAAACATTTTAATTGTTGTATAATCATACCAGCTGTGAAGCAGTCTGCAGAAATTCTTAGTGTACCAGTGAGAATCTAATTGTACAGGTGAACAGTATTTAAACAATATATAATATTTATCAAGTTAGGCAGCAATAAATTTAGTTATATTTGGAATAAAAATAGGTGCTAAATCTGCTAAATTATCTGGCTTTGTCTCTCTAGAGTCAGTATTCTGTGATAGGATATGCTCACTTTGGGAATGTGGCAAAGTATATGCTGATCATCTTCTGGAGATTGACTCCTCAATCATATTGGTTTCTCACAGATAGTTTCATCAGTTTAAGCCACTGCGGTCAATTCTAGTTATCTGAATGAATGCAGTTGCTGAGTATTGAGGGAAGGCATGGAACAGATATTAGTATAGTTTAGATTCACACATGAGTCATCTAATCTTACTAAGATTTGGTCTTTTTTATTCAGAGCAAGATGCACTATATATAGTAGCTAGTGGTGTTTTTTCATGCAGTCAAAAAGTTTAAAGGCTGAAAGACAGAGAATTTGTAAATTTAAATGTCCCTCCATATTATTAAAAATTCTGCTGTAGATTTTATATTTTATAGTTTACATTTTATATTCCCTCCTACATAGATGTTTTATCAGATCTGTATGTAGTGTCACCAAAGTAATACCTCATAATGCATATGATATTACTGCTGCATTCTACTCATGTAACAAAGTAAAATAGGAAGCTAATTTAGCAAAATTTAACTGGCTTCATTATAAGTCTGAATTTGTGTGTTACCTATTGAAATTATCAGATGCATCTGCATATCTTTATTTCTGTTAAACATCACTGTATATTTAAAACCATTGACAAAAATTAAGAATTGATAGTTGTGATGAGTTCTTCCACTAATATAAAGTATTTGCAAGGCAGTAGTTTTTTGCGTTGTGCTCAGAAAAAAAAAAGTGATGGAAAGGCAACCCGCAAATTATGTTGACTACATATAATAGAATTATTAGACATTGTTGCTGTAGAGCAAAAAGAGTGTCACTAGGGGAATAAATTAACAGTGAAATTCTGAGGAAAACAGCTGTCATCCAAAACTTAAATTATTTGTACACAGCTCAGAGACTATACTCAATTTTTATTAATGCAAAGTGCTGTAAATCTTAGAAAGAAAGCTGGAAATAAACATTTTCAGTGTCCACTAAAAGATGTTTCTCTTTTTAGCTTCTAATGATTTTGATCAAGTAGCTTGACAGCTGAATTGCCTATATTGTCTGTCCAAAGAACATTAATCCCATCAAATGAATATAAATATCCCCTAGAGATTGTAAATATTTTTCAATCATATATAAACAAACGGCTGCTGTTCAATTTGAGAATTATTATGTGCTTGGATCAAAATGCAAAAGATATGTTACTCTGAGATGTTATGGAGAAATGTGATTTTTTTTCTCAGGATTGAACAAAGTACGTTGAGTAGTAGGGTTAAGATCAATTTGGAAAAAGTATGACAATTAGGCTTCTACTTCAACTGTTAACATGCAATTTTCCAGCAGAATTATCTGATTGATCAAAAGTCAATAATGCTATTTTTCAATAACTTCCACTTTGCAGCTTTAAAGATTAATGTAAATGGTGAGCTTATGCTCCATCAAACATAGACACAAAAGTGTTATAATATATGGTTTAAAAAGTTACAACAACTGAGCAAATGTTAACACTTTCATTGGGATCTTTGAGATAATATTTTCAAACTACTGTTTTTTTATCCAGCACCTGTAGATTTTGTTGACTGAATTCTAGCACAAGATGCTGAGTTGGGAGCAACAGTTCTTAGTTATCCCAGCTTCCTAGGTTTGCCTTTCCTGGATATGGCCAGTATTAGACTAAAACTGTGTAGAAATAGTGCAGGTTAAAAATGTTTTTGATCAAATTTTAAGTTTATAAAATGTAGGATTTTGTAAATGATAGTCTGTATGGCTCTGCTATCACTACAGTAAAAGTAAATTCATGTTCCACTCATATGTGACTGCTGAACAGTCACATTCTGTTCGAATGATACTGGACATCACTTAGAAAGAAACATTTTCTGAATTAAAACATAGGGAATATTTATCTTTCATATCATTATTTTAATTGAGTAAGGATTTCAGTACTATTTGTATCAATGTATTTATATAAACTGGATGTAAAATTTTTCAGATATGAGGCTGAAGATGAGTTGTTATTTTATGGCTGTATGTCAAAGCGTAGATTGCACTGTTCTTGAACTTCACATATTTGCTGTGAACATTCATATAATAACATGTACAAATTAGCACTTTTTTGAAATCTGCAAATCTGAAGTTTATTTGCAAATGCAAATTTTGCCTTGCTTGAACAGAATGATATGCTCTGAGAATACAGAATACTTTCTGTTTTGAAGTGTTGTTCAGTTTGAGTAATTCTGACAGGATCAGCTTTAAGTACTTTGCGGATTGTACTGTTTTTAAATTTCTTCTGGTTTTCAAGACACATTAAGCTTATTTCTTTACTGTTTTTTTCAGATTAGAGATGACAACAAAAGACAACACCCATGCCTAGTGGAGTTCTCAAAATTGCCTGAGCAGGAAAGAAATTATAACTTGCAAATGTCACTTGAAACACTGAAGTAAGTTGCTAAAATTTTTGAAGTTTATAGTTAGAGTTTTCTAAGAAGATGCAGTTTCCAGAATTATAATTTGAAACATAATTAAAATTTGACATGTAGTTGAGGGCAGTAATATGAAAATGTGGGAGTGAGATACATTAATGAATAATGTATTTGGCATTGAAAATAGCTTTGATAGTCTTTTTACTATTTATGAAATTTTAGAGTTATTGTGGTAATGCTGATTATGAAATGGTAGAAACTCAGACGGTTTTTATGTAGTTTTCAGGAAAGAAACAGATCCAAGCTTTGAAAAAAATCTGCTTCTTATTTGGTTTAATTAAGTTTAGTTTAATTTCTTTTAATTTTCTTTATTGATAAAGCACACTTTGACACTCAATAGATATTTTTTGGATTTGACTAATGACGAACTTTGCTTCAGGACCCTTTGCTGATATTTCTGTGTCATCTGTGCATATTGCCACAGAACAGACAGTAGTAGGCACTTCCTTGTTTTGTGGATGAGCAGTTAGATGTATGAATGCTGCGGAAGCTCTCCAGTTGGAATGCTGCAAAATTTCAGTGGGATGTTAGAGGATTTGTTCAAGGAATCTGGTTAGCTGTCTCACAAAGATACAATTCTTCACCTCACCTTTGTCAATCAAGCAGGTGCAAGTTCTTCCTTTGCTGTCAATACATTGAAAAATCTGTAAGTGTTAAGTAATTTCTTCCATATGTAGCATTACATGTAGCCAACCTGTTAAAATATTTCTCAAACTGATAAATGCTCTGTGGTGTATGTGGTTCTCAAGTTTCTTATATTTGAAATCTTTTTTTCTTGTTAAAGTGTAGTTGTTTTTTCCTGCTCAGGGTTTAGAGGATGAGTGTCTGCAGGTGATATAAATTTTCAGTGAATATTTGTCCTATATTATTAAAGTATTTACCATGTAAACTGATGGTAAAATATAGTGTTTACACTCATAATATGAGGACTTTATGTCCTCATATTATGAGTAGTAAAGTGCTCATAGTACTTTCTAGTAGTAGAAAGCTAGGTAAAACACACCTTCTACCCTTGGTGATTTCTTCTCAAGTCAGCTTCTCTGCGCTATTTACTGATCCACCATTCCCCCAGCAAATAAATTACTTGGTGAAAAACATATTTATAACCCTAAGTGTTGAACAGTTTCTGGAGGGATATTTTGGCATTATTTAGAGATAAAGCGTTTATAGATAAATTGAACTGGAAGCAAGAAAATAAGTTCATATTTGTCTTCAGCTAGATATTAGGATTTCAAGGAATCTTTTTGAGACTCCTGTCAGCACAGCAGTGTGCTAAGAATTCAGAATACCTTCTGGCTTTCTATTCTATGAAACTATGAAAGGTAATGTCATTAACTTTCCCTACAGTTGGATCTTTTCCTAGAATAATCTATATAATATGACTCGGGCATCAGAAAAATCCTGCTCTCATAATTAAATGCACACTTCTAGAGTTTCACTAAGTATTTAACACTTATATGAGTCCTTACCTGAGTACTGGATCAGGACCCAGGGCTTTTCTAATCTAACCCTGTTAAAAAGAAATTATTTTATAAAAATATAAACTATGGATTACTTTTATCTTAGTAATTTTATCACTTAATCTAGAAAGAGCCTTTTCATTAAATGGATAGTATCCAAAATATAAAGCATTCAGTTTTTCTATGGCTTTCAAAATTTGTATGCTTACTGAGCTCAGTCTTCATTACATTGTTGTATTAGTCTTTGTTTTCTGAAATATGCACTTCTAATTTTGTAATATCATGTTATATTTATCACATAGACATCTGTTGTTCAGTGACTAGAATAGGAGTTTCTTGCCCAGGTTATTTCTGCAGGTTTGGAAAGGTGGAAAAATTAGTGCACTAACTGTGATATTTTGAATTTTAAGTTTTCTTGACTGTTTTGTTACTGGATGATTCTAGTCTACTAGCTGTCAACCTCAATGAGTGCAAAAAAGGGAAGAGGGAAAGGAAATGTTCTTTTAAAAATTCCCCTAATAATTTTCTTTACAATTTTCATCAAAGCTGCCTACTGCATACTTGAAATAGTTGCAAGACCTTGAGAATTACTCTGACTGTAATTGTGTTTTCTTTGCTGGTTTGTTGTCAGCTTTGCTGTCAGCTTTATTAGATGAGAGAGTCAGAAACCAAGAAGTTCTGAGTCGTATTATCCAATACAACAGTTCTTTTCAATATATTGAGATCTGTGTTTATTTTTCAGGATGATTGAATACTTTTATGAACTATAAAAATGATACATCGTACGAAATGTCAAGATTCAGGAAAGAGTTGCCTCTGAAAATGTCATGGATTTAAAATATGCTTGCTCATACTGTTTCTGCACATTCTTCTGTATATTTTGTAGTTTGGTCTTGTACATTTTTTTGGTTTTATGACTTATTATTTTGTGACTGACTTTCCCGTTTCTATCTATTTCCTCAGTTTTGTGTGAAAATTGTGTGTGTCAGGGTGATGATGAGAGCTGTATTCAGACACTTAGTTTTCATGTTCAGATTTGAAGTGCTTTAGTGATCTTTCAGAATGTGTCAGTGTGGTATGTCCTTTTATCCTGCTGTGGCGCTCTGATATGCATTTGTTTTCTTCGAGTAGAGATAATGTAGTGTCCAAATTCCTGGCTTACATTACAAGAAAATTAGGGTTAGCAGAGGTTAGCTCCTCTATACTGCATTCCGCTGTTAGATATGTTTCTCTTATTTATGCTGGTGATAGCTGCATACAAATCATATGCTATTTATACCAGCTGAAATTTAGCTGCGTGGAGCATTCTTAGCAGATGGTGTGTTTTGCCAAAGGTAGCCACTGCGTATTGGTTTCCTCATTTCTGATTTTACTGTCTAATTTTAAATGAGGTTCACAATTCATAACAGTTGTATTTACTTCATGTAGCTAGCACTAAAAATATGCTGCAAGAATCTCCTTTAAACACGCCATTCATCTGCCAAGAGACATAATGTTAGGGTAGTATTTATGCTCTTTTTTCCTCCAATCAATTCAAGAGCAGTAAATATGGTTGAAGCAAAACTAGAAAATCCTGTTTTAGCTAGTGATAAGAACAAATACAAACCTTGTTTTCCACCTTTCTTCCACTTTGAGGAAATTGGGAATGAAGTCCAAGGTGTTTAAATTTGTGATTTCTTCTGTGTAATCAGTTTCAATCAAAGATAAGATTGTCACCTTCAGATTTTGAGAAAATTCTCATCTGACTCGAAAGTGGTCTCTGACTTTTGTCTAGGATTTCTTTTCATTTCAGTGTCAATATTTTAGTAACACAGCTAGCTAAAGAAACTAAGACTTTATAACCCAGTATTGAATATAATGCAGGATCAAATAACTGATATACAGGTCAAATTCTGGAGACAAATGAGACCTAAGATTTATACTGCTGGAGAGTGTGACTGTAAGGAAAGGAAGAAGTCTGAAATAATCAGAAACCCAATCAATACTGTCAACCCTGTTCAAAAGTTAAGAATCCTGGTTTTCTGAAATGAGCCAGGATGAGCTGCCTGGCTCAGTGGCTCTATCGCATAAGCCCTGTGGTACATGACACACTGTGTCTAGCTTGAATAAGCTGCCAGCTTTGGGCTAATGCTTATCATGCATTGTGCTGTCAGTCCTCTCTTCAGTAGTGTATCCTAAAAAAAAATCCAGATCCAAGTAAAATCTCTGAAAAATAGCCTCTCTTGGTAAAGAAGACATATTCTAAGAACAACAAATGACATTTTCTGCCTTTTCTCTTTTTATCAGCTGTGATGTAAATAACATAACATAAAAAGATTTGGATATGAAGTGGTATGAATGAGTATGTAAGCAGTATGAATAAGTATATAAAGCAGAAGTAATATTTCAAGGGCAGGGAATCTTTGAACTGATGCCTCATATAGATGAAATAGGCTGTATGACAGTCCCATTTTAAAGTAGCCTACTCATATTTTTACGAAAATTTTTTAGTAACATCTTGTAGCATTTACTTAACACTATTGGAAAGCTTATTACATATACAAAAAGGCTGGTGTTGATCTTTCCACGTTGTATTGATCTTCTTTGTGGTATAGTGCCATTTATATTCACAGCAGAAACTCTAAATGTATAAACATTGGCACTAATTTTTCTCTGACTTCTGTGTTCTAGAACCCTGCTGGCATTAGGCTGCCATGTTGGAATTGCTGATGAACATGCTGAAGAAAAAGTGAAAAAAATGAAACTTCCAAAGAAGTAAGTTGAAATTCAAATACATCTTTTTGTTAGGCAGTGAGAGTGAACACAATTTTAACAATTTATTATTTATATTGCTAGTTTTATGTTGGCATACATTTATGTGTATGAATTTTCAGAAATTTTCACACATCTTCATCCACAGCTTTTCTTTTAGATATTTGTGACCCGATGTGTGGACAAATTTTAGCTTTTTTGCGATTCATTGAAATGTCTGACATTCATTGTTACATATTTATTTTATATATGGAGTGTAACTCAGAGAGTCTATAGAGAATTTTTACAGCAAATTTTTTCAATGTATTTAACTGCGAATATTTGAAAGTAACCCTTTTGAAAGTCCTTAAATGGCCGTTACTTTAAGTGGAGAGAACTCATACAATTGCCTGACTTTTTTTCCCAAGCAATCAATTGGCAACAGCATTGGTAGGACTGGGCTCAGGCTGATATGGTGTAGAGGTCTCCACTACCACAGATCTGAAAGTAGCTCTCATGGCTCAGCCAAGGTGCCCTGGCCTCTTCCTTAGCACCAGTGCATCCCCCCCGAGGTTGGGAATGAAGAATTTGGGAACTTGAACACAGTTGAAATAATGGAACTGTACTTGTATATGCATATGACAGCTCTACCATCCAACATACGCTTGAGCCCATGGTATAAATGAGAGTTATAATATGTAAAAAATCAGAAAGGTGAAGGTTGCAGTTTTGCTTGTAGAGAACTTCCATATGTTCTGTTATTCCTGAATTTAAATTAATAATGTAGTTTCCATTGTTATGACTAAGAGCAATGGTAAGTTCTAGTTGCTAAGTTCCTGCCACCGGTAGCAACTGGTAACTCTTTGCAGGGACGTGCTCTGTGCAGAAATAGCTGTTCCTCTGCTATTGCGTATCTCCATTATTCACAGTAGCCCTTCACTGACCCATGCCTCTGTCCCTAAGGCCAGTGTAGTAATCTCCAGCTCATGTTTAACTAAAGCATGCCTTCCTTCTTCCTTTCCGAGCTAAAAACACACACCCTATTCTGGCAAGGTTCCTGCAGGCTTCTGGGTAATACTTCACTACAATGTAGCTGTAAGAACCTGGACCCTCAAGTCTTTGATATATACCACACTGCACGGATTTATGTACCATTGATATCACAGGTTCAGAATCCCTGATGTGGTGGCTTCACCAGAATGAATGAGAATAAAAGCAAGGTATTAATTTAAATTCCTCCAAACTGTTCTTCAGTTTTGGTATCCTAAAGTAACTGCATATCCCTCAAAGAAGAATGAGATGTCTAGGGCCTTCTGTATTTTTGTTCTGAATACCCTGTGCAGAAATGTATGTGCATTTGCAAAATTGCTCAAGTGAATTAGATTTCCTGTTCTTGAAAAACTGCAGCTAAATCTCAAGTCTGAAGAAATTAGACTTCCCAATTTAACCTAATTTAAGAAGACTGATAATGCTGAGTCTTTTTAATGTCATTAACAGTCATAACTTTAGAAACCTGAGATCCTACCATAGATACTAATTCAGAATTTTGATAACTCACACATAATGGATAGAAAAAAATGAGCAAAAAAGAAATAAAAACATTTTGTCTACATTATCAAAAGCATCAGATGAAAAGCAAAAATGGATGAGCAAAACTGCAGCAAAGATACAGTTGCGCAGCTGGATCAACTGTAAGGCTGGATCACGTTTTTTACAGGATAAAGTCCTGAAGAGGAAAAGGGTTGCTGTTTTACAGTCAGACTAGACTTAACAAAAGAAGATTAAAGAAGGGTTGTGCATAAAGCTAAATTTTTGATAGGAGAAGAAATGTCACTTCCTGTGTTTGCTAGTTATTTCTGTTCATTAGATAATATGTATGTGCTATCCCAACATTTTTGATTTTCTCATGATAGTTTAATAAGGTCTCATATGTGCTTGACACAAAACTTTATTGTGAAAAAGAAGAGCAACAAATATCATTTGGAAGAATCTAGCTCATCTGCTTAAGATTTTTCAACCTTACTTTGTATGTTATTGTCTGTCTTAACCCTTTGCTTCTTTTTTTCTTTTCTGACATCCCATTGTAACAATGAAGCTTATAAAATGTTAAGAACAAGTTTATGTTTGTGTCTGGCAGAATTTTGCCATCACAGGCATACTGGTTACAAGTTGGAAAAAAATCACATATTTAACTGACAGTTGTGCCACAAATTTCCCTTTCCTGATACAGCATTACTCTCTTTTGGACCATTTTGAACAATTAGCTGGTGTACTGCAAACACAACTTTTGCCAATGGAAATTCTTTTTCTATTAGGGAGTGTTTACTAGGTGTAACTTTACTTCAGGTTTTGAACAAAATATCATTCAATGACCTTTTATTTTAAAATAGTTCCCTGAAGTATTTCAAGTCTTCGTTTTAATAAATTCTAAATATTTAGTTTTTCTGTGGGTAAAAAAAAAAAAGTCTAAATGAAATGGGAAAAGAAAAAAGAATTGTCAGAACAGAAAGAAAGAAGGGGTTTAAATTTTATTTTTTTTTGGTAAAACCGCTCACTCAGACTGCTGAAAATCTTTAATCAACATAACGGAGTATGGACTAAGATCCCTTGAAAATATACCTATTGCAGCTTTTGTTCCTTATCCTTTGAGACACCCTGGTTATTTGACACTGTTCCTATATTGGAATAGCTGTGGCTATCATGGCTTTTATACCCACAACATAACACTTGTGCAGGGGAGTGTGACAGAATGATTCAGTATTTCCATTACTGTCTGGTTTTACTCCTATCATTGAAGCAACTTCACAGCTACCTGTGGAGAGGTAACCATGAGGGCAGTTAGCTGGAGTGTGGGAGACAGCCCCATAACTACTAGCTGCTTGATTAATTCTGGAATAGAAACCCGCAGATTGGTAACTATGTAAATGATTTATCTTGATTGGATTGATGTTCTTGAATTGTTGTTTTCAAACTTAAACGTTTTCTTTTTAATGGAGTGATTTTGAAGGAAGGTAGGTCCAACCTCATATTTATAGATGATAATCCCCCTTAAATACCTGCTTAATTTAAATTATTGTTTTTTATAAATAACTTGTTTAAATGGGTTTTAAAATTGTTGTCACATAAGAGAATTAATTAAATTTTGAGAAGGATTTGAATATTTTAGAATATAAATGGAGATAAATACTGTTTCTTTTTCTGGATTTTTCTCTGTCAGTACAAATAAAGAAAATGACAAAATGGTTTAGAAAATAGGCAATTATTTAAACTTGCCATTCTTTAAACACCCCAGAGTGTATAATTTCAGTGGAAGAATGTTGTTTATTTTGCACAGGCCTGTTTTGTTGTGACTGAAATAGTGCTTTGTTTTGTCAGTATGCTTAAGAAGAAATAGAATCACAGAACCATTTAGGTTGGAAGAGACTTTTAAGAACCTCAAAACCACACTCAAGGATATTCAGGGCACATCCACCAGCTCCAGCCTAGTTTCTTCTGGGACCACAGAAGTGTCAGCTTTGGCACCTGGGAGAGCCTCCTCTCTCTCCTATTACCCCTGGCCTTTGTGTCTGCAGACTGTTTTTAACACCTTTTTTTCTCACTCCTCTCTTCCAGTGCAGCATTTTGCCTACTTCTAAAAACTTTTTCGCAGAGGCACCACCAGTATGGCTGAGGGACTCAGCTTTGGCCAGTGCTGGGTCTTGTTTTGGGCCAGCTGGAACTGTGTCGAGGCACAGGGGCAGCCCTGGACTCTCCTCACAAAGGCTGCCCTGTGGCCTCCCCCCACCAGTGCCCAGGCAGCAGTATTACCCAGTAAAGCCCCATCCGTCTTCCCCAAACACTTTTCTCTTCCTGCTCCTCTTCCCCTGTATGTTCCCTCATCAGCTGAGCTAAGGGAGGTCACATCCACCACCATGGTGGTGCCGCATAGTGTTGTAGGTTTATGTTGTAAATGTATTAAGTCCTTTTGTGCTGCATCTGTCACGATATGCTTTACGTCCTTTATTGAGGAAGATTTGGTCATAAGTAAAGTAGGAGATTTCTGTAACTATTTGGATGGGAACAAGTCCGTAAAAGTAGCATCCCTAGGAGAGCTAAAAAAAGTGAGAAAATGCCTTTCTTTTCTTAAGTCATACTTTAAACATGTGCTCTTATGGTTTGATGGATAGTTAAGTTGAAGTATTATAAAGACAAACTTTTATTAGGTGGACTTCATAAGTGATCTTGAATAGGCCATTTGACCTGTGCTGTCTCTCACATCCCTATGTGTAATAGGAAGAATATGTTTTCTTGCTTCAGTAGGAAATAGATAAAATTTAGTAAGTTTTGTGATCTGCTTAGAGGTAAGAACAATAGTGTTGATAAAAGGATTTGATAAGAAACATCTTAATCTACTACTTTGAATATGTGGAAGTACTTTAAAAACATTTTAGTTCAGACCATTTTGGGTAGCTTTCATTACCAGTTACTTCATCTCATCAAGATACATGTCAATGCATTATTATTCTTTATGTTCAAAGGTGTATATATCATATTTATGTAGATATGTTGTATAGATGTTACAGATGTTATATTTATTTCCTTTGTCGTTTCTATGTTTTTTTTTCTTACTGAAAAATGACTACAAGTTCTGTTCTTTTTCAACAGCTATCAGTTGTTAAGTGGATATAAGCCAGCACCCATGGATCTGAGTTTTATCAAACTGACCCCCTCTCAAGAAGCTATGGTGGATAAACTAGCAGAGAATGCTCACAATGTATGGGCAAGGGACCGTATAAGGCAAGGGTGGACATACGGTATCCAGCAGGTAAATGCTAACTTCAGACACTTGAAAAAAGCACTTATCTATTGAGATATTTACAGTAAAATGGAAGTAATGGGGATACACAATCAGGAAGAAACAGCTAATGAATGTTTGTCAGTCAAAGAAAACACAAATACATACTTAAAGAAATACTGCTAAATCTTCTAGCAGTATGAGAATCTTTTAAAAGCAGCATTAAAAAAACTTGGTGGTATATTCTTGTCTGCTATCTAGATGTCAGAGTGAGAAAACTGCATGCAGGAAGCTAATGTGCTCTAGTGTATTAGGAAATGTAAACATTGACTTTCACTAGGGGAATCATTTAAAGGTTTGCAGTCCTTGGAATTGAATAATTTTGTTTATCCAGGAAAATCAGAATGTAAACTTCTAGTAATCACTTTGCTAATATGTTATATTTCTCGCAGAGGCCATGTTTAACTGAGAATAGTTAAGTCAGTCTCAAAGTTTCAGTCCTACTTTATTTTTGTTTTGTTTTAGTGAATAGGAATATTATGTGGTAGGTATCACAATGTGTTACAAGGGAGGGGAATAAGAATGAAGCATGAATGGATTGTTAAAAGTAAAACTCAGGTTCTTTGGTTTCTTTAAAAAAAACCCAAAAAAGTCAATTGGGTATACAGTGAGCCTAATTTAGTATTTTTCAAGACTGTTACTACATCAGTTTCCCCTAAGAGTCTTATATTCCATTCTTTTTGTGACTGTGAATTTTATATACAGAAAGGTTTCTTCACTTCCATTAATAAATATGTGGTAGCATATCACAGTGAAATTTTAGGCAAATTCACAGCTTGGGAAAAAAAGTTTTCATGGGTTTGCACTGAGCATAAAAGCTCACTCCTTTTCCAAAAATGAGAAACAGTTGTTTTGTAGGTACATACCCTTTTCTGTCTATGAACAGTGATTTTGTTTTTGGCAAAAATTTGAGTTATACATTTCTGTGCTGCACATGTCAAAACTGCTGCGCAGGACCAAAACTAATTCTATTTGCAAACTTTTTGTATATAAAAAAAAATTAAGAGGTGTCTGATTTTATATATGTTAAGATAGACACTTAATTTCACTTCACCGTGTACTGACAAAGTACGTTCATGTGACAAAATATATGCTGATTATATGCATTTCGACATCATCCTTTATAGTATCTTACTATAAAGCTGTCATTTTGTTACTTTATAAACTGTTTAGGATATCTATGTTCTGTATTTGGATCTAGGCAGACAGTGAGCCAATTCTTGTGTTTGGAGACTGATATGTATGTAATATTCCCTGCTAGTTAAACACCGATGAAAATTCAGTGTTGGTGCAAATCCCTGCTTACCACAGGATTAAATTTTCCCATAATGCCACATCTTTAAGTAGGAGAAGGTGGCCCTTTGAAGTGCTGTGAACATTTCTAATAGAGTATGAATCATAAATGTTGGAAGTGATGATTTTCTGTTGTCAGGTAGGGGGAGCAGATTAATTCATTTTGAACTCGCTATTTCAATCCTGTGTTTATGGAGGCAGTGCACAATTCATTTCTAGAATGAAAAACTTTATGCTCAAAAGAAATATTTCTGATATATTAAAGAATGCACTCAATAATTTACACCATGCCTCCCATATTTTTTATTCTTCCAGAAGCCAATCGTTTTCTATACATGGCCTCGCCAACTGGGAGATTTCAAGTGAATGAAAGTTGGGAAATAGTTACAGCTTTGATAGAAACTTGGCATAGTCCAAAATTAAAATTAGCTTCATCTTAACCAAAAAATTCTGTTGCAAAACTAAGAAGTTTCTGGAATCAAATGCATCTCTTAGCTAATTACATTTCTAACTAGCATTGGGAAGATTTAATCCCATGACTCATCTGTGGTGAATAAAGTTTCTTGAGGACAATCTAACCTACCCTATGTATCTGTGTATCTTTGAAAAAAAACACAAATAATTTTGCCACATTTATTGGAGTGAATTTGCAGCTAAATTATGTGTTTTCTGCATTAGCAAGATACTAAGTAGGAAAGGCAGTTAAACAATGATGTCAAAGATTTTTCCGAGTGAGTGGCAATGAAAAAGTTTTCCTTTACATCTGCGCAACATGTTTATTATACAATGTCTTTATATATATGTTTTGGTGTGCCTGTTGATGTAGAAGGTCCTGCATTTGAAGAGATGTCATGTGATAGCTATAAATCATTAGTTTTATTATGGTTCCCAAAAGGCAGTGGAGTTGCTCCAGACCACAAACTTTGCTTAAAAAAAAACCCAACAAAACCCCCAAAAAGCCATTGATCAGACAAATCTAGAATGAGACATAACCTAAAATTAAACACTTCAGCCTAATGTCAGAAGAATGATGAAATCTGTCTTATGTTCTCAGCACTGTGCCTGGGGAAAGAGACTAAACTTACTGTTGAATCTAAAATGTGGCCCTGTGAAGTGGCCATTTTGAGACTCACTGGGAAGGAAAAAGGAGAAATCTGTGATCTACTCACTGAACAGATCTCTGTATTTTATCTAGTGACTCCTAAAATACTGTCCTTAGGGGCAGCCTTGGAACTCTAGCCTTGCCTAGACTCTCTTACTAATAAATGCCCTGCTTGCTAGATGACAAAGTTCAATGTGAAAATTAAATCTGTGCTCGCTTACTGCAGTTTATAGTCTGGTTTGAGAAAACTCATGGAAAAGAGATGTATAGTTTCAAACCCCTTAATCTTGTCATTACTGAATGGTGCATTACCCATTTTTCAAGAGTTCTTTTAGAAATTGACCCCATATCCTCAGAAATATCTGACTGGACAAATAGGAATTAGGTATCTAAATCCATTTTGGTGGCCAAGGACAAGCTGTTTTATAAAAGGATTATTAGAATGGTAGTCCCTACTTAAGTTTTTGGAAATTTTTTAAGCAGCTGGTGTGAATCAAGCCCTGATTTTGACTACCAGGTTGTGCTCTGAAAGAGCCTTAGATGAATGCTTCTGCTCTAAGTCTTGATTGGGCTTAGGTATATATGATAAATATTGTACTGTTCTTCCTTACAAAGACAAAGAGAGTTATGGGCATGCAGAGAAGAGCCTGGAGTATTTAAAAGTAAAAAGCTTAAGCGCCTATGAAGCTGGTCACATTGGGAATTCAAAAGCCACTTAGTTGGGATTTTGCAGTATTGAGTGCTTATGCTTTAAACATCCAAGTATTTTTTTTGTGTCTGACTCATTGAAACTGACTGAAAACTTCTGTGTGCTGATTGGGGAACTGTAGCGATGCAGTGAACAGTGTCATAGTTATGCTTTCAATAGAGTATGATTGTTAGAGATGAACAAGAGCTCAGAAATATTCATAGCCTTCAGGAAGATCTGCAAGATCTACAGTATATTTTGCTCCCTTATTCTTGGCAGACAAATTACAGTAGTCTCACGTATGATTAAACAGGTAGATGATGGCCTTGAAAGCTTTGCCACCAATAGTATGTCCTGCAGAAGCTGCCGTTCTTGGAGCGCCGATGTTGATTTTCTCTTAATGCCATAATTTTTCTCTTTTCAAATAATGATCTTTTCTTTTTGTTCTGGAGAAAAGACAGACAGCCGAGTTCTGGGAGTGCTTACAATGTGCAGATAACAAATGCCATTTATTAAAATTTGTAAGAAGAGAGCAGAATAGTGAGATTCTCCTTTCTGGGGGTAGTTGCAGAGATGGTTCTCATTTAGCTGACATACATATCACATGGCAATCTGATAGGTGTTGTCTACACTGCTATGTGGTTCTGCTTGGCTCCAGTGGGTTTATTTCATGGGCTACATTTTTTTATCCCATCATATTACTGTGACATATTACAGTGCTGGAATAAAGTGACATGATGTTATGCTGTATAATACTATAACAGATCTTGCAGAGCTATGAAATAGTTTCCTAAGGGAAAGAAGCTTACAGATGTTTGAAAGTAGATGAACTAATCACTGGGAAATATGTTATGAACAGCAATCCTGCTGTGGCTGTAGGCTGAATTAGATAACCTAGTAGGTCTGTTCCATATGAGTGCCTCATCATTTTGGAATTATATAAAATGAAAAAATTAAAGGGATGCTGTCAAGTAGTCCATGTATAAACCATTTCTTTCCTTTAAAAAGTATTGGAGAAAATACCTTCCTACTTCCAGATTTTTTTTTCTTCTTCTAAATCCACCACTGTTTGTCAGGATCTTTTCTTAACAAGACATAATAGCTGCTCTTCCTGCCTGACTATATACAGTATTTTTGTTCTGCTGCTGCAGAGCCAGCCAGCCAGCCAGGAGAGGGAGCACAAGTTAGGTAATAAATCCTGTTCACAGAACTGTCCTGACAGCTGTGATGAGAATGATCACAAACAAGTAAGTATTTTTCAGTAGTACAGACTTGCAGTAACTTATTGCTCCATGAAAGGAGCAAAAGGAACAAAACAGGTAGGAAAAATACATAGTTTTGCTTAAAAGAACATATTAAATAGCAAGGGTAAGTGGAAAAACAAGCACAAAATTGGTATGAAAATACTTGACAGTGTCCCTTTAAGGGAGAACCTGATTACCTGCAAGTTAGTGGTCTTGGAACTGGGGAAATGGTGGATGACCAAGAACACATAAAGAATCCAGATCCAGCCAAAGGAGCAATATAACCTTGGTGTAAGTGAATTAAAATTATTGCATTTGTGCTATGAGAGAGGGCTTTTTTTTTTTTTTTTAAACGTGCCGTGAATTTTGACATTAAGTCCTACCATGATTACCTGTGTGTTTTGTTTGGTTACTTTTAAGGAGTTTTTCATAACAAGCTGATGGAAAATTAGCATGGAAGTGTAAAATGATATATTTGTGACTAAATTTTCACAAATCTTCACAAATATTTTCCATGAAGTCTAATGAAAAATATTCAGAACTCACATAAGTTTATTCATGAACTTACAGTATTTGTTGATGTTGATGAAACTGTGGTGTTACATATACAGGAGAATCCCAACTTCCATATAAATAAGGAAAAGACAGAAAGGAAGAGAAAAGAGTCAAGTTTAGAGAGCAGAAAGCAAATGAAAATAATTTCAAATACATTACCTGCACCCTCCCTCTTCCTGAATACATGATTTCTAGGTCTCCACACTGATTGTGTGGATCATAGCTAAAGATTCTTTCAAATTTTGCTTATATACATTGTTATGCATCCAGATAGCTCAGTCAAAAGTTATTTTGCTTTCTTCATGTTGCATTGTGTTGTGGCTGAAGAAGCTAACAATCAGAAACCGCATTTGTATTGAGAAAAAAAGTATTCACAGCTTTAACAATTGTTTATAAAAATAGCAACATAAAAAGTTCTTTTCACTGTGTGAAGAACATCTTAAAAAAGATGCTCTACACTTCCTGTTCTACAATATTTACTACTGTGAAGCAATTATCAAATCTGACTCCTCTTTGGCCCAAAATGCAAGACAGTTTGGTCTTTAAGGCAGGATCTTACTATTTTAGATTAATAGGAAGTATATGACATCACTATTTGATCAGGAGTTGATCTTCTCAGCCTGCCTAGGGCTGTAATGCAAGAGGGGCATTGTTCTGGAAATTCAGGCTGAGGAAATAAGGATGCATGGGCAAAATCACAAGTTGTTACTTATTTTTTTATGAAATATATATGAAACCAGCATCTTGTCCTTGTAAAATCTGTTTATGTTACCTAACTTTCACATTTTACATTATTTATACTGATATCTTAGTTCCTTGTATTTATAGTCAGGGCACATTCTTCCAGGCGTTCCGTATGGGTATGGTCCTCAATGAGGACGGTAGAAGCTGTACACATATTACTAAGGATACACATACTTCTAAGGTCAGAACTCAGCTGTTAGTTATCCAGATGAGGAATACAACTTCTGCTTTGGTCAGGTAGCTTTAGAGTATTTATTAACGTTGCCAAAAATATGGCTTCATGAGGACTTTATTGTGCTTTACAGTTCTAATGCTTCGGACTTTGTAAATTACTTACTTAGTAAATACCAATGTAGAATTGTATTTTTCCTTTTCCCCTATAAAATGATTTTAAATTTTTATGGTTTCTGGTTAAACACGAGCTGCCATGGTAAATGTAAAAAAGCTAGACCTCTGGATAATAAGACAAGAATGGCATAGTATATGTAAATGATCCTGTTCACAGTGTACATGCTGCACACTCACATGGTGGCTCACTGGCTTTCTGATGCCATTTGTTGTGACAATTGCTCAGAAATCTTTGTGGAAGTGCAAGACGTGGATCTCTCATGTCTGTGGAGTTATGACAGCAAGCAGAATCAATTCACAACTGTGGAACGAGTGTTTTCTAATGGTGCAAAAGAAGCTAAGAAAACAACAGCTCATCTGTCTCACTGGATATGTGCTTTGTGCCTTGGTTATGAGAACAAAATCATTTAATCACCCTACAGAATATGTATCCGTACACCTCTAGTACTTCAAATTGCAAAACGTATGATCCCATTACATTATTATCATATTTTTCCTGCACTTGTCCTGGTATGTGTTTTCTTATCTTTCTTTTTGAATGACACTTATTTACATATGTTTCTGGTGTCTTTTTTATTGTCTTTAGTTTAGTGATCTGTGTTGTTCCTGAACTTCTCAGAGATTCAGAAAGATCTGGGTGTGCACAGGTTTGTGGTATCAGATTTATAGCTCTGAAAACTACATTATTCTTTTCAGATGTCTTTTAGGGGTTTATATGAGGCTTTTGTTTTTGTCACTGAATTACTTCTGAAGCATACAACCTTATTACATACACTACATCTATTAATAGGCTCTTGTTTTAGAGCTGCTTGTAGAATTTCACTGTGATTTTCTATGCTGCTGTAGATGGTATGGCCATTCCTCTTGTTTCACTCTTGCTGTCTGTGCAAGTTCCAAGACCAGTTGTTAGTTCCAGTGCACTGGTTCAGTCACCTACACGTCACATACTCACTGAACGAATGAATGTAGTTTGTATCTCTCGGCTCCCTCTGTTTCCTCAGAATTATTTTGAAGCAGTGTTGTTTACCTGTTGTGGAAGTTTTAAAAGACATACTGATATTTTTTGGTGTGTGCGTTTAGGTATTTTTTTTGGTGGCTCTTTTCTATTACTTTTAAGAGCTATATTCAGGTAGTGCCAATTGTTGACCAATTATTGCCTATTTAAAATATTTTACAATGTATACGAATAAATGTATATGTTATTTGTAATAGTTATTTGTCTGTCACTTGATGTATATAGCAGAATCTGTAGTGTACACTGTATAAAGTAATACTGATTTTTCCTGGTCAGTGCTACATCGCTGAAGTTTAGCATTATTAGTTCCTTCCATTTATGGTCAGGGCACATTCTGCCAGGCATCCCAACTTTTCATGGTTGCAATGCTTTTTTTTACCTAAGTAAAGTAAATTAAATTCTAAATTATTAATGAATGTTTGTAACATCAAATGAAGACAAAGCTGTGTAATAAAATAGATAGGCTTTTTTCCCTTTTTTTTTTTCTGTGATATGAGAGGATCTGAATTCAAAACAAAAGAATTATATTAATGTCATGTGTGTGACCCAGCTCAAACCATTTGTCTGTGAACAAGTAGTTGCCAGACAAACTCTATACAAAACAGTCTTCTGATGAAGAATTTGACTGTCGAATCTGGAAAATACTGACAGAAAATTAAAAGCTTATGCCGAGTTTTTCTTCTTTTAACAGTCTACAATAACTTCTCTATATTTGAAAGGAAGAATTCAGTCTATATACCAATTGGAAGCATACTCAATAAAAATTAGCACTCTTAGCTAATCAGTTTTCTTGTTGACTTGATTGTGAGCGTGCAAAGCTCAATCACTGTACAGGATCATTCTCTTGATTAGCTGCTCTTAAACCACAGAAATGCAGAAGGTCATTAGTACAAAAATTTATGATGAGTATAACAATAACAGTTCTTAATTCAGCAATAAGTAACACATTCAAAATTTAGATGGAAATGTAATAGGAAAAAAAAGAACAAAATTATGAAAAGAAAAATCCCTTCTCACATTCAAATTTAAAGAAGCAGCCACAGTCTTGAATGGGTGACAAAGGTCACAATATTAAAGAAAATTAAACCCAAGGGAAAAAAAATCTGTAGAATCAAGTTGGTTTAATGCAAGATTTCTTTATTCCTTTTGGGTTTTTTTCCACCTCACTCTCATTTTTGTGCTTAGACATTTTTTAAAACACTTATACTGTATTTCATTATTATATATATTATATGTATATTTCATTGTTATCAGGTGATTGCTGTATGTTAATATGTGTTAACGGTTGCTGTGGCAACTGCCAATGCATTAGTGTAACTATATATTATGGCTAAGAAATTACATAATTTTTGTTCCAAATTTCTGTTTTATATTTTTAAAGATAGTAAAAGTTGGTAATATCTTTGGGACATAGAGTGTTTCAGAGGAAATTAGTTCTCTTTTTATGTCCTTTCCAAGACAAATAATTAAACCACAGTGTTTCGTCTCAGATGCTACTGTGAACATTCTTATATCAAATAATAATTCCTTATAAAATTTACTTCAACATTTGCTTCATTCTGGATGCAGCCCTTACCTGCATCTACCAAATTCAATAGTGGAAAAAAGGGTATGTGAACTTAAGTGTTTGGGATGAGTATGGAAAGTAGATCCCTCAAATGGTCTTGGTGTTTGCCGTGTCAGTCTCCTTTCCACTGAATATAACTAGAGCTGATATGGTCTTGATTTGTGTCCCCAGCAATGCATTATCTTTATCTTTTTGTTAGCCCTTTTAGCATATGCTTGTCCCTTCTTATTTCTTCTCCTAGAGGGATCACTTGTAGGACCAGATTTCATCAAGCGCTGGTTTATAACTGCTCTTTTAATAGTTGGTTACCATGACAAGCTAAAAGGCAGATAGCCTTGCATCTAAGCATTTAGAGATGCCCACAATTATTTGTCAGAAGGGATGTACCATTTCTTTTCTGCCTGCAAAGAGAGAATGAAAACCACATATGCTTCTAAAACTAGAACTTTAATGCTATAAAAGAAGTAAGGTACTTTCACTGTAGGCACTGTTTTCTAAAGTAATAGACACTATTTTTGCACTTCTTACTAAATCTGACCAATCATAAAAGCCTCTCAGTATTATTGGTATTGTACTCAAGACAACAAGCAGCAATATTTTTTTATATGTTTGGCCACTAATTTTTTTTTTTTTTTAGTAAGATGTTAGGAAGAACACGGAGAGTTCTTTGCATGGTTTCTCTGACTGCCAAAAAAGTCTGACAGGATGTGAGAGGAAAATATAGACAAGAAAACAGTCACTAAAAATTATATTTCTCATATAAATATTTCAGTTAAATACGGCTTTCAAATAAGATAATTTTACAGTAGAGGAAAACTTTATCAATATTGTGTTAATAAACCTAAAATGTGAAGATTAAATCTTACCAATACATTCATTTTAGGTAGAGGAGAAATTAGTTTAATTATCTATTACAAAAATTCTACACATGAAGCACATTGACCATATTCTTGCAAGACCCTTTATTTTGGAAAAATACATGTTTTAATTGTCTGACATAGTAAGACACAGATTTTTTTTATCTGTTTTATTATTTATTAGTGTTGTATGTATTTATTATTTTTTATTAGTAGCATTTTTTCTTTTGTTTTAATCATGTTTATTATTTGGGCATTTTATGTGTCTTGTTAAGTGCTATAATAATTATAAAACCCCCAAACCTGTAAATTTGTGGTACAGAAATATCTCTGAATTTTAGTTATGTATTAGCTTATTGTTATGATGTCTGCTTCATAAACAGCATCCGAAATACAATCCTTTGACTTTTCTGTTAACCTCTTTGCATCTTTACTTGTTTTTGTGGTTTGTATTGTTACTTCGTTTAAGTAAACTTGATAGAAAATGACAGCAGGTATAAGCCACACAGTTTCGTTTATTTGTGTATTACTTTCTTTTTTAGTGAATTTAGTGTTCTTTACTGGCTTCTAGACTATTCAGCTTCTTTGAATCCTTGCTGCACTTGCAGTTCTGTGTTTCAGTTGGTATAAATAGTAATTTTTATACTGCTATACTAGCATAATCTTGTCTTTAAGACAAAAATTCAATTTCAGAAATTGAGTTGATTTTTCATACTGTATGCAGGATGTGAAAAATAGAAGAAATCCTCGCCTTGTGCCATATGCTCTTTTGGATGATCGAACAAAAAAGTCAAACAAAGACAGTCTTCGAGAAGCAGTCCGCACCCTTCTAGGTTACGGTTACAATCTGGAAGCTCCTGATCAAGATCATGGTAATTAATCTTGGAGTTTTTTTCTTCTCAAAACAAAAAGGGTTAGAATATTCCACTCCACTACTGAATTTGTTGATTCAACAAGACATTTTGAACAGGTGTCTCCAAATCCAATAGGTGCTTTTCTTCATTTTCTGTTGTTTTATATTTCCCTTAGATTTTGATTTCCTTCAGAATGAACTGCTGGAAAATACTATTTTTTCCTTACAAAGCAGAGGTCATTGATCTGGTTCTTTGAATGGAGTTACTAATTAAATGCAAAGAACGCAAGTCCAATACTTGAATCTGAAAGATGTGGTCAATGCTGTTGCAAAGTTGCCAGAGGAAAGGAACTGCACAACAGCGTCCCGCAAACTGGTCTTTCTTGAGCAAAGACCAGAACTGCATTCATCAGAAGATTTTTATACTCATTTTGAGGATTTAGATTTTACAATTTATAAGCCTCTCAAGTTTTTGAGATGCATAAAACATGTTATGGGGATCCTCTTTCATCAAAAAAAATCCATACTGTTATTAAGGGATTTAGAGCCCTCTAGTGGTGTTCTGCATCTCTAATCATCAATTTTTATTTAAACCTTAATTTTACAAAGCTCTCTAGTGTCAGGTTTTACACTTTATTATTATTCCTTACGGTTTCCCACAGCAGCTGTAGTTTTGGGATTGCTTAGAATCTAGAAAGCATTATGTTACTTAGAATTTAAAAACAAAACAAATTCTCAGTTATCATGCTTTGTGGTGCTACATCTGTATATTTGAGGTACTGAGGTGTTCATAAGTGTTTCTAAGGCGTGTTTTGGAGACTATCGAAGAGAAAATTTTCCGGATAAAGAATTATGTGGCAGAGTTCAGAGTTGCTTACAGGAAACTTAATGAGCCTCCCCTACGTCAGGCATAGTGTCATGAGAAGTAATAATAAATTCTGAGGAATATGATTTTATAGGCTATTCTAGATGATATTGGAAATATGGGCCTTGATGTGGCTGAGAAAACAGAAAAGAAAGGGAGAGTTTCTTAGCATGGTATCTAATAAAGAGGTGCAGGTAGGTGCAGACACATTTGGTCTTAAATTCAGGAAAAAGAGGAGTAATGGTGATTAGACTGAAATGCTGACCTTTCAAAGGTTGCACAGGATTTAATACATTGCAAATTTGTGGAAAAAGATCCGTGCCTTTTGCATTCTTTTTCTGAGCAAAAGAATCAGAGTGATTCCTGAGTCATGTGATTTGTAGCTGCAATTAGATTCCTCAGTTCTCTTTTTTTTTCCTTTTTTTTTTTTCCCCACTCATGGTGGATTTACAAGTGTAGGGTTGTTTCAGAGAGGTGTTAAGCGTGCTGATTCCCCAGAATGGGAAAGGGCACTTTCCCCACATGTCTGTTCTGCAAGCACAGTCTTCTTTACATACCTATACTCAAAGGGATTCCTTCACCTTTTCCTTTCCTTGTCTTAATTTTTGTCTTTAGTTGAACAGAGTACTTTCTGCATTGGTTGGTGTTGTTTGTTTTTTTTTAATCTTTTTATCTTTTTAAACCTTACAGCAGTGAGACTGGACATGTGCAGTGGGATAATGGAAAAGTTCCGGATCTTCCGCACAGAAAAGACTTATGCAGTGAAGGCTGGGAAGTGGTACTTTGAGTTTGAGGCAGTTACTGCAGGAGACATGAGAGTTGGCTGGACCAGACCAGGTTGTCTGCCAGATCAGGAGCTTGGCTCAGATGAAGAAGCTTTTGTTTTTGATGGCTTTAAGGTTTGTACGTGCTTATCTGCAATAATAAGTGATTGCAAAAGTTTTCATTTTTGCATCTAATTCCGTATATCATTGCCTCAACTTACTTGCCTTCTCATCTTTCATTGATGTTTTATGAAATTATTTCTCTCTGTCTTTGAGGGCCTAGGTGGAATAAGGAGGATCAGTGTCACCTGAAAAATTAATTAGCAGGGTTTGACATTTCTATAATTTTTTTCACAGTTTCACAGTATTTGTACAGTATATATAAAGAATTGAAAATAAAAGTGACTTAAATTCAAAACAGTGGCAGAGCTATGAATCATTTCTGTAAAGTCTTACTTTGTTGTTCTCTCTATAAGAAGTGCCATGAGGGAATAAATATGGTTAAGATTATTAACAGTTAGTGTTTAAGGCAAACTTTGATACAAATTTTTTGTTGAAATGTAAGAGTTCCAAAGAGTACAGCTAGGTTTTTATGGAAATCCTTACAGCTTAACTGAAGTACAGAACCAGTAGTTTTGCTCAAATTTAACTCTGCATGAAACTATGACAGATTGAAAGCAAGTAGTAAAAATATAGAGGAAAACAAAGTTTTATATGTTACTGATTATCATCAGAATAGGTTAAATGACGTAGTGAAACTTTTAATTTTAGTATGAAGGCAAGTGCAACTGCTACTGAAACCATAATTATTATTTAGGCTATTGTCAAAGTATTTCTTGTATCTGATATTGGAATTTATTGACTTTATTACTATTATTATATGTAACAGAAATCAGCAGTATTCCTGGCTGTTCCCAGTTAGATAAAGCTCTCAAGATGTCTTTTATTTATGTTGTGGGAATTTATTTTTTCCACTCTTGTGTTGCATGAGATGATGCAGTCAGATATTTTGTAAAATATCTGACTGGCTTAAGTAAACTATTCAAATCCTGTATTTTTACTGGAATAGCTGCATCATAGTTTGCCTTCTTAATCTTAGGTTTTGATCTTTAGATCTCAATCCATAGAACTATTTTGTTGTCTTTGATTTTAATGGTCTCTTGTCTTGGTTGGAGAAAAAATTTTGATTTTCAGGATACCCAGAAAGTTTCATTTGTTTTGTATGATTTTCAGGATGAATGCTTTATACTTGTTGCAATACTTTTTAATTTATTTGAACTCCAATCCAAGACTCCATTCAAAGCCTTTGACTTGAAAGTCAGTCATAGGTATCACTGATCATGCCCTCAGCTACTCTGGAATCTATCAGAAACTCAGTGCTTGTCTCATCCACAGACAGTTCTGTTCCTTCCAAAATTTGCTATGTATTAATCTAAGATTAATTTATTTCTCACACAACATTTTTAGAATTATACTCAAGAATAAAGTTTGTTTGCAAGTAATGAATTTATAGGTTACTGAAATAAATAAAGGCAATTGCTTAAAAAAGGTTTGTGAAGCAGCTGTGTAACATTGTAGTAGATATCATATTATTTTAATTACAAGTCTTCCATGAAACTGCAGAAAAATAAGCAAATTTTACTTGTTAGTAAAATGTTGAAATAGCAATTTTTCCTGTCAGCTCTCTTAGCGATGTTTTACAATGCTGATGTTAGGGGTGCTTGCAGGAAGTTAATTGTTGGATTTCCATTTTCAGACTCAACTTGGAGAACTCAAAGATTCCAGAATGATATTCTGTGTTCATTTCAGTGCCATCTTAATTGAGGAGGTTAATTATTAGTTCTGCCACTAAAGACAAGGGGAACACCTACATTGTCACTATTATTCTTTTAATTCTTTTCAGGCACAGCGGTGGCACCAAGGTAATGAGCATTTTGGCCGCTCTTGGTTGGCAGGAGATGTTGTTGGATGCATGGTTGACATGAATGAGCACACTATGATGTTCACCTTAAATGGTGAAATCCTGCTTGATGACTCAGGTTCAGAACTTGCATTCAAGGACTTTGAGGTTGGTGATGGTAAGTGCTGTAATATATCGTGCTGTTAACTTAATGTTGCCCAATTTTTGCTCTGACTTTTCTTTAATGTGGTGTGTTTCTTGTTCTTTCATGTCCACCCCTTTGCCCCCTCCCATCGCAGGAGCTACCCCTTGTCCTTTTCTCTATTTGGTTAGGATTAAGCCTTTGTAAAGGAAGTTTGCTGGGTGTGAGGATGAGACTTTTTTTCCGTGGTGACCTTTGTGGCCATCTTTTGTCATGAGACCTTTTCACTGATTTGTAGGGATGTGTCCGGAGTGGCAGATTCATGACCTTGAGCATTTCATCCTCACTGCAGCAGGTCACTATGTGATATAACAGAATCATAGAATGCATCATGTAATGGCTTGAGTTGGAAGGGACATTTGAAGATCATCCAGTCCACCTGTCCTGCTGTGGGTAGGGACATAAGATTTTATCTAGATGAAGTACTTAAATGTTACCAAATTTCTGTCCGATTAGTGAGAATCTGTGGTAGGAAGTTCAAGTTGTCTTTAAGGTTTTGTTTTAGCACTGGGAGGAGAAATGACTCGTGATCCAGGGTAAAGTCAAATGATACAAAGCTAGCCTTCAAAATTTTTTGCTTAATTGTAAGGCAGCAGATTGAGCTTCTTGTCTGTTGTTGTAGGGTTCTTGGTGTAGGTTTCAGAGTCCACAAGCAGGTGTTAATTTGCTATAAAGCCACAGATAGCAAAGATTGTGAGGGTGTGTCAGGTGCCAGATTGATTCTGTAGCAAAGAAGCATTTTTGTTTATAAATTTAATTATTTTATTTATAGGTCATTTGACCTATTCTGATGATAATTTAATTATGTGTTTGTGTGCAAATAGATAAAGGGTAAGAAATTACATTAGTTTACTGCCTAAAACTTCTGAACTATCATAGCGTAAAAGACTAGTTTAAGCTTTAATCTTTCCCTTTTATTCATTGTAGGTATATATATTCTGCCATACATGTGTTAAACAATACAACTGTAGTGGAGAGATAAAGTTAAATTTTTTGAATAGTAAGAACTGCAAATGATACTGTTTGGTTACTCATTCCTATTCCCAGGGGGAAGTATGAATCTCATACCTATTAATTAGGCAATTCCCTCTTTCAATGTTAACCGCTTTATTTTCATCTGGATTTCAGAGTATTTTACTTTCAGGAGTGCTTTGAGAGAATTTTTTTTCCTTCTTTTGCCATGCCCTAGGAATTAGAAATATTTTGATTTCCTTTAAAATGACATAATTGCCACCAGTTTTCTAGACTTATGTCTGTTACTTCAGATTTCCTTAGATGCAGCGATAACATGAGGAGGGAAAGGGTTTTGTGAATTGCCTTATTGTTAGTGCTATATGCAAAATAATCATCTTGGTGCCATTAAATTGTAATGGCTTTTCAGTTATTAGACAGTATAATCCCATTGAAGTGTAAGATTCTGAAAGAAACTGAAATTTTATTAAATTCTGAGGGTGACCTGTTTGACCACTGTTTTGATTTCCAAGTTGATGAAATCGCAGTGGTGTACTTTTTCTGCTACTTGTTTCTCGCTGCAGATTCAGATTGAAACAGATCTCTGAGTCTGAAACTGCTAAAGTAGTTCCTGGCTGGTAGGCTGAAGTTCCTGAAGGCTTTGGTAACTTAATGTCAGTGTCAAGCCTCTCAGATTTTTCACAATATCCTTGTAATTCACATTAAGTTCCTTTAGTGTCAAGTTTGTGGAAAAGAGCTTGCCTTTTGAAATAAGACCTCCTATTCAGTTTTCAAAGGAATGTGCTGATTGATCTCAGATTTAATAGCTCCAGAGCCATATTTGAAAATATTGTAGGTATTTAATACGTAAGTCTTTGGGGGAAGAGGAGCCAGGGAGGGAAGGTAACTCTGAGTGTGTATATGCAAACACACATATGAAATATCCAAAATAAATTACTTTTATTGAGCTTTCTCTCTTTTTTTTGGTAGGCTGACTTGGGTTTTGTTATTGGCTCTTGCTTAACTGAGACCCTTATTCAGATCACTTCTATCAGTGAATCCTGTGCATGTTATGTTGCTGCATAAAGCGATCTTTAGCTTTAGAAGAAAGTTAGAATTTCTGATGCAGCCTTGCTGTAAATCATGCCTGTAGTTCTAAGTTACTTAGGAATGGTGGAAATGTGATATGACGCTCTGCCAGCTTATTAATAAGGCTCATATGCTGTGTGTTAGGTTGTACTACCAGCGAGAGGATTGGGGTTATGGCAGATGAATTTGTTTATGAGATACCATCTCAGTAGTAAAATTGATAAACATAATTGCATCTTATTATGCAATTGTATAAGGGAAATTTCACACTGTAGATATGAACAAGTACACTGTATAAACCAAATTTTGTTTTGTCTACTCATGATCTCCATGAGCATGAACTGTTTGTAGCATTTGACAGATTGAGATACGAGGTTCATGTCGTGTTCTTGAAAGTAGGGAACATTATGAAGTGTTACTGTCCTGTGCTTTTGCCACATGGGACAGACAGTGCTAGAGGGTTACTCTTCACATGGTAATGTTAAAGTATTTCTTGTTTTGCTATTTCACACAGTGAAATAAAAGTTTTATTATATAGCCCAGTTATGTTCCTCGAGGTTAAGAGCCAGGTTATGGACAAATAATCTTTTTATGTAGTCTCCAGCATGCAAGGGCTACATGGAATCTGTGAAACATCACATCTAAAATGGCTGGATACCCATTTGGAAATGGGTATTGAAAATTCATTTTTATTCCATAGAAAGACATGTAGCTGCCTTACCAGTACGCTCCCTGTAAGATGATATGCTCTGTCTTTTTCATATAGAGAAGAGCCCTAAAACACCTTAATGATGACTGAACCACGGACAAATCAGTCCAGAATTTCACCAGAGATGGAATAGTGTTTTCATGATTAGGACTGGTACTCGTATTTATATTTCATTCCTACAGAGCAAGGGTTACTGTACAGTTACGGTTACTTGCATGAGTTAGCTACATGTACAGGGCCTTCTGAAATCAATGAAATTTGCATTGGTGACAGAGATTGTCGTCTTGATTTCATATTGGCTACATTAATGGTGTTGGTGGGAAGTACTAGATTGAGTAAAAACATCAATGAGAGTTTAACCTGTGTAGGAGTTTTTCCTGGATTTCTTTGTTTTCTTTCAGGGAATCTTGCTCATTTACATTTTGTGCTAGTGTGTAAAATACTTGCTTCACATCTAATAATGGCTCTATCTGAGAGTTCTTTGTTTTT